>VWZF01006805.1:1310-12353 GCA_013396755.1 Sclerurus mexicanus | reverse complement strand
GTTCCAGGGACACTACTGACCCCCCTGGTCCCCATTCCCAGTTCCAGGGACACTACTGACCCCCTTGGTCCCCATTCCCAGTTCCAGGGGTACAGCTGACCCTCTGGGGTCCCCATTCCCACTCGAGGTGTTGTTCCCACAGCCCCGTTGGGGCTCCCGTGGGGAGGGAACTCCAGGCTCAGGCTCATCCCTAAGGAGATTTTCCCTGCTGTGCCCGGAGCCACGGGGATGAGGCTGCTGGGAGACATCCCGGATTCGGGGCTGGGCAGGGAATGTCGGGGGGAAGGGGCTGGTAGGAGCTGTCCTGGGCTCAGGGAGCAGGGATCTGGGGAAGGAGCCAGGGTGGGAAGGGACATCCCGAGGGGAACCATTCCTGTGCCGTCTGTGGAAGGGAATTTGTGGAAGAAGAGAGCTTGGGCTTTTCCCTGAGGGAACGTGGGTGGGATGCAGCAGCTCCAGGGTCCCCTGGCTGCCCAGCCCTTTCCAGAGCCATGGAGCGGGGATTCGGGAGGGGCAGCACGGGAGGAGCCAGGTGGGAAGAGACATCCCAAGAGGAACCATTCCCATCCAGTTTGTGGAAGAAGGGACCTCAGTCTGTCCTCCATGAGGGGACGCAGGAGCTCCAGGGGCGGGTTGCTCGGCTCCTTTTATCCCGAGGGTTAAAACCAAAGCAGCAGAAGTTTCTCCAGGAGCTTTGCCATGGTCCAACCCCCAGGGAGACACCTCTGTGTGACCCAGCCCTGTCCCACGCAGGTGGGAGCCGTGCTCCTGGCAGGGATGTCTCTGTCCAAGCGGGAGCTGGACGAGCTCAAACCATGGATCGAGAAGACAGTGAAGAGGGTGCTGGGCTTCTCCGAGCCCACCGTGGTCACCGCCGCCCTCAACTGCGTGGGCAAAGGCATGGACAAGAAGAAGGCGGCCGGTATGTCCCCCCAGGGGGCTGTGGTGAACGGGGGGACGCGGTGACACCGAGGGAAGGCTGGGGATGTGTTAGGGAAGTCTGGGGGAGGGGGAATTCGTTCCTTGTTCGAGGAGCTGGAAGTGGTGGTTTAACCTGTGAGCCTTTTTTAGCCTCAGGTCTGTTGCTGCTTGAGGCTTGGACTTCCCTAATCCTTCAGTTTGAGGCTCCTGACAACAGGAGTCACCTCCTGGAACTGCTCAAAGACACGAAATCCAGGGGATTTACATTACAATTGACTCCCTGGTCCCCTTTCCCAGTTCCAGGAGGAACAACTGATCCCCCGGTTCCAGGAAGGACAAATGACCCCCTTATCACCATTCCCAGTTCCAGGAAGCACAGCTGACCCCATTCCCAGTTCCAGGAGGGACAACTGACCCTGTGGACTCCCCACTTGACCCCGAGATCCCGGAAGTTTCTGGAACCCCGCCGGCCCCGCTGTGTTTGTAGGATTGAACCGGGCCACCCTTCCAGCCCCCCAGGAACCTCTGGATTCTCCATCCTCCTGCTGGGAACTCGGCCCTGATGGGGTTTCCCTCTTTTCCAGACCACCTCAAGCCCTTCCTGGATGATTCCACGCTGCGGTTTGTGGACAAGCTCTTCGAGGCAGTGGAGGAGGGACGGAGCTCCCGGCACTCCAAATCCAACAGCGACCGGACCCGCAAGCGGGAGCTGAAGGTGATTATCGATTATTGGTTATTGCTTATTGATTGTGGCTAGGTTCTCGCTGCGGTTGGGTGGCCTGGAGGCAGCACAGGTGCTCTGGCACACTCTCCTCTTCCAGAGAGGTACAGCTCGGAACGTTCAAGAGAAACGACTCCTCTCCATGTTGAAGTGTGTGAGCCTTTACCTTGCGGTTCTCTTCCCCAAAGCCGAGGTGGAAGCCTGGCTTTGGCTTTCCTGCAGGGTCTCTGTTAGGCTGCTGCAGTGGGGTGACTCCACAGGGATCCATGTCCCTTTTCCTCCGTGCTCCTTACGGTTGTGTTTCCATTGGGAGCCTGGGAGAGCTGCTCCCAGTGACTCCTGTCGCTCCCCCGTGCCTGGATGTGCCGTGTGGGGCTCTGTGACAGATGATCTGGTGGGTTTTCATTCCCTTTCTCCACCCAGAGTCAACAGTAGGTGGGTTTTGACAGCCCTTGTCTGAGCACAGGGTTAATTCCAGCTGGGATTCCATAGCTCTGGCGGCTCTCCCTGGTCTGGGATCGTGGAAGGCTTGTGCATCCAAACCTGTTTTCACTTCCTTCCTTCTCTTGAGGACTTTCTGGAACTGCAATTCCCATCACTCTGCCCAGTCTGGCATTCCCTCTCTGTGCTGCTCCCACTCCAAAGTGGATTTCCTTCCACTCTTTCCAGGCCCCTGTTTTATGGCAACCTGTGCTTCCCTGACTCTTTCAGTCAGCACTGAACCTTGGGGAGCCAAAACGATCCCACTCAGGATCTGGATCTCTTTGGGAGTGTCAGGACAAGCTGCCTCCACTCCCTGTTCTCTGTCAGGAGCTCTCTTTTCTTCCCCCTGCCACGGCAGTGGGTGCTGGCTGGTCCCCAGGGCCATGGGAATGTGAGGGCTGAGCAGGGATGGGGGTCCAGGTGCTGCCCCCGACCCTCCTGGGGACACGGGAGAGACAGGGATGGTGGCAGGAGAGCAGATGCTGGCAGAGGGATCTGGTGCTAATGGAGAGATCTGCATTGGCAGAGAGGACTGGCAGAGAGATCTGGTGCTGGCAGAGGGATCTGGCAGTGGCAGCAGGAGCAGGGCTGGGCTGGGGGTGCAGCCAGGGACCCTTCCTTCCCCAGTGAAGCCGTGGGGATGTGTGGCCTGAGCCCTGTGGGTGTTCCTGGCTCCCAGCTGAGCCAAAAGCCAGGCTGGGCAGTGACAGCACAGACTGATCCTTCTTCTCTTGGTTCCTGGCGCGGGGACGGGCGTCCCTCCTGCCAAATCCTCTCTGGAACCACATTCCTTGGAGCTCCTGTCACGCTCTGGGTCTGCTCAGACCCTGTGGGAGCAGAACTGGTCCCTGAGGGGGTCACATCACACTGGCGCTCCCAGACTGACCCCCCCTGCCCCGGCACAGGCTGTGGAGAGGGATTTGTCCTGGCACACGTAGACCCTGTGGCGTGGGGCAGTGGATTCCTTCCCAATGCCACTCTGGTGCCACTGGCTGCCTGCGGCCCCTCTGGGGTAGGTCGTTGCTTGGGAAGGTCAGGAACTGAACGTAATGGTTTCCACACTTTATACTATGGGCAAGTCCTTTCTCTTGAACTTGTAGGTTTTCCAAGAAGTACCTGTGTGGCTGAGGAAGTGTCCTTGTAGGATACGAACCGTTGTAGTGAAGAAGGGATTGCAACTAACGCTTACAACCGGTGTGTATATTTTCTTTTCCAATAACACCCTGACACACACACTACAGTGGCCCAGGGCACGGAGAGATCCAGGCTTTCCTCACACAAACCAAGCACTGACGATGGAATCCGTGGCTGCAGCCTCGGGAGCTGGGCTGGGCCTGGCCAGAGCTCCGTGGAAAACGTTTTGGGGGCTCACGCTGCTGGGGAGCCCCTCAGTGGGGTCCCTGCTCCTTGTGCTCTCCGAGCTGTGCTTTCCTGGAGCGGCTCTGGCCTTGGATCCGAGCTGGAGTCGCCTGGCTCGGAGCCTGAGGGAGTGCTGCAGGTGTCCTGACCCTCCCTGGGTCCAGGGCTGCGTCCTCCTCTCGGGGAGGACATGGCAGGACAGCGCAGATCCCTCCACCAAACCCTCTCAAGTTGGTGGACGATGTGGAAATGTTTTTATCCCAGTCAGCTCAGCTCTGGGCAGGCTTTTTCTTATCTTTGCCGTGTCGCTGAGACCTTAAATCTCCTCAGTGCCAAAAGCCACCTCTGAGCACCCGAGGGAAGGTGGTGGCAGTCACACGGGGGGCTCCCTGTGATGTCTCCTGTCCTTCCCGCTCTTGCATGGACGTCACTGATGTTTCTCTGCTGGGGGAGCAGGGCAGGGGCTCAGCCTGCAATGCCACCCTGGAATTCTGCCCCACGGAGCCGGAGCTGAGCCATGTGCTGGTTTCTCACCTCAAATCCCGGCCCGTGAGGAGAACACTCTGTTCTGACCACGCTCTTCCCCTCTCTCTTTACTTCAGGATGTGTTTGGTGATGACTCCGAGGTGTCCAAGGAATCCTCTGGCGTCAAGAAGCGGCGGATACCACGGTTTGAGGAGGTTGAGGATGAGCCTGAGGTCATTCCAGGCCCACCATCGGAGAGCCCAGGCATGCTGACCAAGCTCCAGGTCAGTCCAGCTGGGCCGTGGCACCTGTCCTCTGGCTGTGCTGGAGATCCTGAACCCCAGCACGGTTTATTGGTTACCCTAACTCATATCCCCGTGCCAACAGCAAAGAATGACTCCCTGTCTGTGTTTCCCCCCCCAGATCAAGCAGATGATGGAGGCAGCCACCCGGCAGATCGAGGAGAGGAAAAAGCAGCTGAGTTTCATCAGTCCTCCAACACCACAGGTACCTTCTGGGAGCCACGGCCAAACCCCACACGTCCCGTGGTCCCTGATTCAGCTGTGGCGTGCCGGAGCAGGCTCAGAACCAAACTCCCTTCTCTGTCAACAGCCAAAAATCTCCTCCTCGTCCCAGTCGGAACGTCTGCCCATCGGCAACACGATCCAGCCCTCGCAGGCAGCGACCTTCATGAACGATGCCATCGAGAAGGCCCGCAAGGCCGCCGAGCTGCAGGCCCGAATCCAGGCCCAGCTGGCCCTCAAGCCGGGGCTCATCGGCAACGCCAACATGGTGGGCTTGGCCAACCTGCACGCCATGGGCATCGCGCCACCGTGAGTGCCCGGGGGGGCTGGATAAATCCTCTCCAGTGCTGTTGGTTCCCCAGCAATGGCCCCAGTGGCTGCTGAAGGGATGGGTTTTGGTGTTAAAGAGGTGAAATGGAGGCTCCTCCTCCTTGGGTGAGACTCTCCCAGTGTGTGCCCGCAAGGTTGGCGTCGCTTCCGGCGGCACAGACGAGGTGTAAAAATACAGAAACCGTGGGAATGAGCTGGGATTTCCTTTGGTTTAGTGCCGTAGTCACGTTTTGACACGACGTACCTCGTCCTGCCCGCAGGAAAGTGGAGCTGAAGGACCAGACGAAGCCGACGCCGCTGATCCTGGACGAGCAGGGCCGGACGGTGGACGCCACCGGCAAGGAGATCGAGCTGACCCACCGCATGCCGACCCTCAAAGCCAACATCCGTGCCGTGAAGAGGGAGCAGTTCAAACAGCAGCTCAAGGAGAAGCCTTCGGAGGACATGGAGTCCAACACGTACTTTGACCCCCGCGTGTCCATAACCCCGGCCCAGCGGCAGAAACGCACCTTCAAGTTCCACGAAAAAGGCAAATTCGAGAAAATCGCCCAGAGGTTGAGAACAAAGGTATTGCAAGAAGGGGATTCTCCTCCCCTGGGGTGGCTCTAGCCTAGAAGTTTTCCAGTGAGGTCACCTGGAGGTGTCCCTTGTTCGTGTTGGAATGGTGGGCGCCCAACTGAGCGCGTGTGTGTGTGTGTGCAAAGGGTTTTCTCACCTGGGGAAAGACAAAAGTCTCTGTTCTTAACAAAAGATTGGAAGTTCCTGAGAAAACAGATCCCTCTCTGTCCCTGAGATCAACCCAGAGGTGGAGATTTCAAGAGGTAAATGCCAGAGTTCTTGGGGAGAAGGGGAGGGAAGAGGTTCATTGGAAAAGTCCTCATAGGGAGACATTCGTTTCCATGCTCAGGAAAGGCTCAGGAACAGGGCCAGAGTTTTGGCAGGTTTGGGAGCTTCCCTTCCCCATCAGGTGCCGTGTGGTTTCTCCTGCAGTCTGTGTCAGATCGTTCAAAAACCTAAATGAATCAGTACACGATCCACGTTGAGCTGTTCCTGAAGGTTCCGCTGGTCTGGAATAACCTTTCTGTGCCTTTTTCCTCCTCCTTGGTCTCAGGCTCAGCTAGAAAAGCTGCAGGCAGAGATTTCCCAGGCTGCCAGGAAAACTGGGATTCACACCTCCACCAAGCTGGCACTGATCACCCCTAAGAAGGAGCTGAAGGAGGGAGAGATCCCAGAGATTGAGTGGTGGGACTCCTACATCATCCCCAACGGCCTGGATTTGTGAGTATTCCCAGGTGTTGGTGGTTCTGCCGTGGGAGGAACTCAGGGATAACACAGGGGGTCTGAGAGGCACGTGGGAAATCGGGTCAGACACTCCTGCTGGAGCACTGAATCTCATCTCTAAGATCCAGCGTTTGCTCCCAGAGTCTCTCTGGGGGCTCTCGTGGGGTTGGAGGGGTTTTGTGGCCCAAAGCTGAGGTTTGGTTTTGTTTCACGACCGTTCCATATGAGCCCTGTCTGTGGTAGGTGAGAGGACCTGCCTCCAGACCCCGAAATGGGGGTGGGATGTTCCACTGGGGAGACACCTGCACGTTAACAGGTCTCCTTCAGCCCATCGAGCTCTAGGGTGAGGATTCGTACGGGAATTCAGGCTGGGAATTCTGCCATGACACCCAACTCTCTCCTTTCTAGAAAAGGTGGCACGTCCTCAAAGAGAGACGAATACTTTGGGATCACAAACCTGGTGGAGCACCCGGCCCAGCTCAACCCCCCTGGTATGGCTTGGCTTGGGGGAGGTTTGGTTGTCCACCCAGAGCCACCCAGAGCAGGGGGAATCCACTGCTGGTGTCCCCGTGGCTCCTCCAGAGCACCTTCCTGATGATCCCATTTCCATGCAGTGGACAGTGACACACCAGTCACCCTGGGCGTGTATTTAACAAAGAAGGAGCAGAAGAAACTACGGCGCCAGACGCGGCGAGAGGCCCAGAAGGAGCTGCAGGAGAAGGTCAGGCTTGGCCTGATGCCACCACCAGAGCCCAAAGGTGAGTGGCAGCCGTGGGCTGTGGGTGGGCATGGATGTGCTGGGGATGCTGCAGGTGGGATCTGGTGCTCCCCCAGCCCCTGTCCCATTCCTGTGTCCAGTGGGAGCTCCCCCAGCCCCTCTCCCATTCCTGTGTCCAGTGGGAGCTCCCCCAGCCCCTCTCCCATTCCTGTGTCCAGTGGGAGCTCCCCCAGCCCCTCTCCCCTTCCCTTGCAGTGAGGATTTCCAACCTGATGCGGGTGCTGGGCACGGAAGCCGTCCAGGACCCAACAAAGGTGGAAGCTCATGTCCGAGCACAGATGGCCAAGAGACAGAAGTAGGTGGCACCTTGGGCTGGGTTTTGGGATGGATTTGGTGCTGGTGTTGTATTTAGGATACCCCAAGCCCAGGGGGAGCTGGATCCCAGGGGTCAGCCCTTCCAGGGAAGCAGCATCCTGGGCCCTGAAGTCAATTACTTTCTTCCCACAATGATGATCCCCATTGCAGTTGTTACTAAGGAATGCTTTCAGGGAAGAGCCCAAGGATGACTTGGACTAGTGTCTGGATTAAAAAAGCCTTTAATTCAGGCAGAAATACGGAGTTGCAGCTGCTTTGGGATCTGTGGATTTTTGGATCTGTGGATCATGGAATGGCCGGGCTGGGAAGGACCTTACAGCTGACCCCATTCCGCTCCCTGCCACGGGCAGGGACACCTTCCACTATCCCAGATCGCACCGAGCCCAGTCCAGCCTGGCCTTGGACACCTGCAGGGGTGGGGCATCCACAGCTTCTCTGGGATTCTGTGCCTGNCAGGTGCCGTGTGGTTTCTCCTGCAGTCTGTGTCAGATCGTTCAAAAACCTAAATGAATCAGTACACGATCCACGTTGAGCTGTTCCTGAAGGTTCCGCTGGTCTGGAATAACCTTTCTGTGCCTTTTTCCTCCTCCTTGGTCTCAGGCTCAGCTAGAAAAGCTGCAGGCAGAGATTTCCCAGGCTGCCAGGAAAACTGGGATTCACACCTCCACCAAGCTGGCACTGATCACCCCTAAGAAGGAGCTGAAGGAGGGAGAGATCCCAGAGATTGAGTGGTGGGACTCCTACATCATCCCCAACGGCCTGGATTTGTGAGTATTCCCAGGTGTTGGTGGTTCTGCCGTGGGAGGAACTCAGGGATAACACAGGGGGTCTGAGAGGCACGTGGGAAATCGGGTCAGACACTCCTGCTGGAGCACTGAATCTCATCTCTAAGATCCAGCGTTTGCTCCCAGAGTCTCTCTGGGGGCTCTCGTGGGGTTGGAGGGGTTTTGTGGCCCAAAGCTGAGGTTTGGTTTTGTTTCACGACCGTTCCATATGAGCCCTGTCTGTGGTAGGTGAGAGGACCTGCCTCCAGACCCCGAAATGGGGGTGGGATGTTCCACTGGGGAGACACCTGCACGTTAACAGGTCTCCTTCAGCCCATCGAGCTCTAGGGTGAGGATTCGTACGGGAATTCAGGCTGGGAATTCTGCCATGACACCCAACTCTCTCCTTTCTAGAAAAGGTGGCACGTCCTCAAAGAGAGACGAATACTTTGGGATCACAAACCTGGTGGAGCACCCGGCCCAGCTCAACCCCCCTGGTATGGCTTGGCTTGGGGGAGGTTTGGTTGTCCACCCAGAGCCACCCAGAGCAGGGGGAATCCACTGCTGGTGTCCCCGTGGCTCCTCCAGAGCACCTTCCTGATGATCCCATTTCCATGCAGTGGACAGTGACACACCAGTCACCCTGGGCGTGTATTTAACAAAGAAGGAGCAGAAGAAACTACGGCGCCAGACGCGGCGAGAGGCCCAGAAGGAGCTGCAGGAGAAGGTCAGGCTTGGCCTGATGCCACCACCAGAGCCCAAAGGTGAGTGGCAGCCGTGGGCTGTGGGTGGGCATGGATGTGCTGGGGATGCTGCAGGTGGGATCTGGTGCTCCCCCAGCCCCTGTCCCATTCCTGTGTCCAGTGGGAGCTCCCCCAGCCCCTCTCCCATTCCTGTGTCCAGTGGGAGCTCCCCCAGCCCCTCTCCCCTTCCCTTGCAGTGAGGATTTCCAACCTGATGCGGGTGCTGGGCACGGAAGCCGTCCAGGACCCAACAAAGGTGGAAGCTCATGTCCGAGCACAGATGGCCAAGAGACAGAAGTAGGTGGCACCTTGGGCTGGGTTTTGGGATGGATTTGGTGCTGGTGTTGTATTTAGGATACCCCAAGCCCAGGGGGAGCTGGATCCCAGGGGTTAGCCCTTCCAGGGAAGCAGCATCCTGGGCCCTGAAGTCAATTACTTCCCACAATGATGATCCCCATTGCAGTTGTTACTAAGGAATGCTTTCAGGGAAGAGCCCAAGGATGACTTGGACTAGTGTCTGGATTAAAAAAGCCTTTAATTCAGGCAGAAATACGGAGTTGCAGCTGCTTTGGGATCTGTGGATCGTGGAATGGCCGGGTTGGAAAGGACCTTAAAGCTCACCCCATTCCGCTCCCTGCCACGGGCAGGGACACCTTCCACTATCCCAGATCGCACTGAGCCCGGTCCAGCCTGGCCTTGGACACCTGCAGGGGTGGGGCATCCACAGCTTCTCTGGGATTCTGTGCCTGGGAAAAGGACCCACGCCAGGCCCACCCTTTGCTTGCAGGGCCCACGAGGAGGCGAACGCGGCGAGGAAGCTCACGGCGGAGCAGCGGAAAGCCAAGAAGGTGAAAAAGCTCAAGGAGGACGTTTCCCAGGGAGTTCACATAGCCGTGTACAGGTGAGTGGGCTCGGGGAGCTGGGAGCTCCCAGCTGTGTTCAGGTGAGCTCTGCCTCTCCGCCCGGCCGAGCCACAGAAGGAGCCCTCAGGACCGGGGTAAATAATTTTTCCATAAGTATTTGATTGATCTTTTTTTTTAACTTACCCTCAGGGTCCGAAACTTGAGCAATCCAGCAAAAAAATTCAAAATCGAGGCGAACGCGGGGCAGCTTTACCTCACGGGCGTGGTGGTCCTGCACAAAGACGTCAACGTGGTGGTGGTGGAAGGAGGTGAGGCCTTGCAGGCACGCTCGGTCCTTCCGGGGCTTGCCTCCAGCCGGAATTCCTGTGGAAATTGGTGGGTTAGGGAAGGACAAGGAAATGAGGAGGCTGTTAGAAGCTCCCTTAATTGCGGTGCCGAGCTGGCTGCAGGGTGCAGTAATCAGTGGGAACACGTGGAGTGCTCCGTGTGGAAGGGAACCTCTGGAGAGCTGCAGGTCGAGGGGTTGGGGTTTTTTTGGGGAATGCTGAGTCTTGATTACCCCCCAGGCCCTAAAGCACAGAAGAAATTCAAACGTCTTATGCTTCACCGAATAAAGTGGGACGAGCAGACGTCGAACACGAAGGGAGAGGGTGAGTAACACTGCTTGGGGGGGTGTGTGGGTCCCACTCCTCCTCCTCCTCTTGGCGCTACACGGGCTTTATTGGTGTGTTTTCCCAGATGATGACGAGTCTGACGAGGAGTCTGTTAAGAAAACAAACAAATGCTCTCTGGTTTGGGAGGTGAGTCACCGGGGTGCTCCCACAGCTGTTCCTTGAGCCCCAGCCTGACAACACGTGTGGGGCCTCCGGGTGGGATGTCACCCCTCGTGTCCCCGCAGGGCACGGCAAAGGAGCGCAGCTTCGGCGAGATGAAGTTCAAGCAGTGCCCCACGGAGAACATGGCACGGGAGCACTTCAAGAAGCACAGCGCCGAGCACTACTGGGACCTGGCGCTCAGCGAGTCCGTGCTCGAGTCCACAGACTGAGCCTGGCCCTGGGCTGAGTCCAGCCATGGGCTGGGCCTGGTCCTGGGGCTGGGCCTGGTCCTGGGGCTGAGCCTGGTCCTGGGGCTGAGCCCAGCCCTGGGCTGGGCCTGGTCCTGGGCTGAGTCCAGCCATGGGCAGAGCCCAGACTGGGCTGAGTCTCACCCTGAGCTGAGTCCAGTGCTGAACAGAGCCAGCCACAGACCGAGCCTGGTCCTGGACTGAGCCCAGATTGAGCCCAGCCTGGCCCTGGACTGAGCCTGGTCCTGGACGGAGCCCAGATTGAGCCCAGCCTGGCCCTGGACTGAGCCCAGCCATGACCTGAGTCTGGTCCTGGGCTGAACCAGCCCTGGACTTAGTCTGGCCCTAAACGAAGCCAGCCATGGCTTGAGCCCGGCCCTGGACTGAGCCCAGCCCCAGCCCCTCCACCCCACAGCCCCCCCAGCCGAGCCGG
>VWZF01006783.1:2158-45337 GCA_013396755.1 Sclerurus mexicanus | reverse complement strand
CCCCATTACCCTCGGCCCCATCGCCCTTCAGCCCTCAGCCCCCATCCTCAGCCCCATTAAATCCAGCTCTGACCTCATACAAGTGGGTGCTGGACTCTCTCTCGAGCTGTTGCTCAGCACTGTGTGTGGATCATGAGCTCGCCCCAGGGACTGTGTTTGCAGCCTGGCTGTGCTTGGGATCAGTCGTGAAATTTCACTGCAAGTGCATTTTTTAAAATGGTCAGCCTGGTGCCTCCGTTGCACTGGGCCTTATGCTGCTGTTTTACTCAGTTTTTAGAGCCTGGCTGTGAAGATAAGCCCTCCAGGAAAGCAGAGCCCACTGGAGGGGCTGATGTTCTCACCCTAGCCAAGGTATGAAACAGCACATGCTGCTGAAAAGATTTTAGCTGTTTTTATTTTTTGAATCATTTATCCTTTGATCTGTTCCTGTTTATGATTGTGGGAAAGACCCGTATGAGTGAAAACGCCCATGTGTGGTTTTACAAGCAATAGAATGAGGTATTTCTACTGGAATCTGGTGCTAATAAAATAATCAGCTGAGTCTGCAGTGAGCCTTTGGTTCAGCCTGTGAAGAGGTTTAATTTTCCGTGAGTGAACTGATGCTGTTTCTATTTGGACAGGACCTTCATTTACCTGTTGCTGTACCCAGAGTTTCCTCCTCGCCAAGACAGGAATTCCCTGCAGACTGGAGTATTAAAACACGGATTCTATTCATGTCTTCCCAACCTTTCACCTGGACAGAACATCTAAAAGCGCAAGAGGAAGCTCAAGGATTTGCTCAGCACTGTAGAGCTACAGAAACCACCTTGCCCCCAAGTGTGCAGGTGAGAGCTGGGAGGGTGGCTGGAGCTCCAGATGTGTTTCTGGCAGCTTTCCTGTCCTCCTCAAACCCTTTTGGATCTCCAGGACCCCCGATTGTCCAGAGAGCTGCGTTGTGCCTTTCAGCAGAGCCTCGTTTACTGGCTCCACCCTTCGCTGCCATGGCTGCCACTGTTCCCTCGGATTGGGGCAGATAGGAAAATAGCTGGAAAGGCTTGTCCTTGGGCACAGGATGAGGCCTTGCAGCAAGTGCTCAAGAGTGACTGGTGAGTGGAACCAAAATATTGATGTATTTGGTAAGATTAAGACAGTGGGATTTTAATTAATCACAGAATGACAGGATGGTTTGGGTCAGGAGGGATTTTAAGGATCCTCTTGTTCCACCCCCTGCCACAAGCAGCGACACTTTCCACCAGCCCAGGTTGCTCCAAGCCCCGTCCAACCTGGCCTTGGACACTTCCAGGGATCCAGGGGCAGCCACAGCTTCTCTGCCCAGCCTGTGCCGGGGCCTGCCCACCCTCCCAGGGAAGGATTCCTTCCCAATATCCATCTGACTGGCAGTGAGAAGCCATTCGCCTTGTCCTGTTCCTCCAGCTCCTGTCCAAAGTGCCTCTCCAGTATGCTGGTAGCAAAGAATTCCCAGCTGTGCCGGTTGTTTGTGCTCTCCCCCAGGTCTGTCAGCTTCACCTCGCTGTACAACCTGCTCAAGGCCCAGCTCTGTCCCTATTTCTACGTGTGCTGCTCGCAGTTCACGGTGCTGTTCCGCGCCGCGGGGCTGGCGGGCAGCGACGTCCCCACGGCCGCCATCGCCCCCACCACCAGGGGCTTCAGGGAGGCCTTGAGGAGTGAAGGCAAGTGCAGCCAGCCCAGCTGGGATGGGCATCACTGGTGGAAGGCAGGAGCTGTGCAATGGAACCGTTCACTGCTCTCCCCTCTGCTCCAGGCATAGAGTTCTCCTTACCTTTGGTAGAAGGAAGCAGAACCAGGAAACAGAAAATCCCTGAGGAGAATTTGGAAACAGAAGTGGCTGATGGCCTCAGGGAGGGCAGTGGTGTGGAGGATGCAGAGTAAGTTATAATCCTGTGCAGTGCTGGAATTCAGGGGCATGTCCAGGCGCCTGCACAGTCCGTCTGGAAAACCTTCCCCAGAGGTGCTGCCCTGCTGACACTGATCCTGTGCTTTGCAGTGAACCAGCTCCGAGCGATGATGATGATGAAAGTTTCTCTTGGCTTGAGGAGATGGGAGTCCAAGACGAGGTGAAGAAACCAGATGCTGTTTCTATCCAACTGTATCCTTCCTTTGCACTCCAAGATGTGCGACACTGGGAAACCCTGCAGCTGTTACAGGGCTGTGGTACAGATTTAAGTTCTATAAAAGCTTTGGAAAAGTGCTTTCCTAATACAAATCCTCACATTTCTGCATGTTAAGAGACTATACATGTCTTTTTGAGTTTCTTTACAAGTATTTCTGGGAATCTGAAACCTGGAATAAGATGCTGCTTAATATTCCAAGGACAAATCTGGATCAGTGCAAACTGATGGGGTGCAAACGTTGGTGGGGTTTGGCTTTTGGGTTCTTTCGTTTGCTTAAAGGACTTGCTTGGTCAGAGGGGACGGGGAGGCTCTGCTGCTCCAGCTCTCCCTTTGCACGCAGGCGTTTTCTGCTTCTCTGTGGTTTTCCTTTGACCGCCCCCCGCAGGCGCCGGGAGAAGCAGGAGGTGCAGGTGGACCACAGGCCCGAGTCGCTGGCGCTGGTGAGGGGCGGGGACACGCTGCCCCTGCTGAACCTGCTGATAAACTGCCGCAGCCTGGTGGCCGCGGCGGGGCCGCAGGCGGGGCTGCCCCCCACGCTGCTGTCCCCCGTGGCCTTCCGGGGCGGCACCATGCACACGCTCAAGGTGAGGGGCACAGCTGGCTCTGGCCAAGGGCAGGGAGTTGTTTCCTCTCCCAGGGGATCAGCCCCTGATTTGGTGTCCTTTTCCTCAGGCACCGCAGGGGAAATTTTGTGGCTTAAGCCTGGGTCAGCATTTTGTCTGCAGTACAGCCTGTCCTAAATCCCCTGTACCCACACACATCCCCGTGCTGGACTGATGTCCCAGCATTCCCTTTCTTCACCTCCCGACAGGCAGGAGGCTGAGCAGAGCTGCCCAGGTGGAAAATGGTGAGATCTCATGGGGCTGCCCCAGCCCTTTGCACCGAGGGGCCTCCGAGCCACAGCCCACCAGCTGTTACTGTATGGAGTGGTTTGGGCTGGCAGGGACCTTAAGGATCATCCCATCCCGCCCCCTGCCAGGGGTAGGACACCTTCCACCACCCCAGGCTGCTCCAAGCCCCGTCCAACCTGGCCTTGGACACTTCCAGGGATCCAGGGGCAGCCACAGCTTCTCTGCCCAACCTGTGCCAGGGCCTGCCCACCCTCCCAGCCAGAAATTTCTGCCCAGTAATAATGGGATAAACTACTTGTTCCACCAGAGAAGTTCATCCTGTTCTTCTGCACTTCACCTCCCAATCCCAACAGCATTCCTGCGCTCCAGGGGGTACATCTTAGGAGGTGTTCCCAAGACAGTAAAACCACCACGATTCTCATGTATTGAGCAGGGAGCTGACAATATTGCAAAGTATTTATATTTTCAGTGGGACTGTGGCACTGGGGTGTCCAAGCAGATGGAAGGTAGGCCTGGATGTGGCGTGTCCTGATCCCTGTTCCTGCCCCTAGGCTCGCAGTGCCAGCGCCCGTGCCCGTGTTCCGGGCGGGCTGGAGGATGTGTTCAGCCTGGAGGTGCTGGGTCCCATCCTGCCCCACACTGTGCCTGCCCTGGTGCGGGTGCTGGGCCCGGCCCAGCGCGGGGCCTTCCGCGCCGTGCTGAGCACCCACGAGCCCAGCGCCGTGTTCAACACCCACCCTGCTGCGGAGCAGGTACGGACACAGCACCCTCCCTGGGGAATGGGGCTGGGGCAGTCCATGGGACACCCACCCTGGGGAATGGGGCTGGGGCAGTCCATGGGACACCCACCCTGGGGAATGGGGCTGGGGCAGTCCATGGGACACACTCCCTGGGGAATGGGGCTGGGGCAGTCCATGGGGCACAGACACCCTCCCTGGGGAATGGGGCTGGGGCAGTCCATGGGACACAGACACCCTCCCTGGGGAATGGGGCTGGGGCAGCCCATGGGACACACACACCTTCCCTGGGGAATGGGGGTGGCTCACAGTCCATGGGACACCTGGGAACACAAACCTTCCCCTTCACATGGTTACCTGTGATTTCCACCTGGCAGCCCCTGGGGCTTGTCATGCCCTCCGAAATGGGATAATTGGCAAACAGAGAGTTCCCCAGGGGTATCCAAGTGCGTGTTTGGAACTAGAGAAACACTCCTTCCCTGTGTGTCTCCTTGCTGTGCGCTCCCACAGGAGGCTGTGGGGTCACACCAAGATCTCTCTGCGTGTGGGCTGCATCCCAAGACTCTGGATCAGCTGAGGCAGTGTCCGACACTGGGGAAATCTGCCATCCGGGTCCTGGAGATGAAGGACTATGCGTATACCTGGAAGGCCTAGGACTGCTGGGTGCACTCCCTGGAGCAGGACATTCCAGGTGTGCCGGTGCTGAGCTTTGCTCAGGGGGGTGTGGGCACGTCGGGAGGGACACGAGGGACTCGCACAGCCCGGACACCGACTGTTGCACACAAACACTTCCAAGGGCTTTTGAGCAGAAAGGAGAGGCTTTGGGCTTCTCCTTTTGTATTTTAGAAAGTCTTTTTTAAATAAACCTATTCATTTTATTGGTCTGATTTGCACTGAGCAGGTCTGTGCTCCCCGGGCACAGGCACGATGTGTTCTGAGTAAGGAATTTCTGCTCCTGCTCCAGGCAGGAACTCATAACCAGTTTGGAACTGAAACCCCTGCCATGTCAGGGCCTTGGAACCAAGTGAGCTTTAAGGTCCCTTCCAACCCATTCTGTGGATGGGTGGAATTCTTGGCAAAACCCCTTCCCAGCCTGCTCACAGCACCCAGCCAGAGGCTCGATACCTTGGTGTGTGGCGTCTCTGAAGTTGGCTCTGAGCTCCAGGGAGACAGATGGAACTCAGAGGGACCTGGGGGTTGTGGCTGCAGCTGGATCCAGTTAAAAGGTGAACATTACCCAGAGCTGCTCAGCAGAACTCCCAGTCCCACCCCCAGCCTGGGTTAAAGGGATCCTTTGTGCAAACTACCCCTGGACCAGAACAAGGTGGACGATTTAAGTGGCTGCAGCACCTGCTCTGGAGGAATTCCTGCCTGGAAAGGGTGGTCAGGCCTTGGCAGAGGCTGCCCAGGGAGGGTTGGAGTGCCCAGCCCTGGAGGTGCCCGAGGCAGGACTGGCCGTGGCACTCAGTGCTCTGGGCTGGGGGACAAGGTGGGCATCGGGCACAGGGTGGGCTCCGTGGGCTGGCAGGGCTTTTCCAGCCCCAGGGATCCTGGGAATCTGGGATCAAAGACAAGGAGAGGAGCAGCAGCAGCAGCTCCTGTGCTTTCCCAGCAGGAGCAGGCCCTGACCTGGTGCAGTGAGTGTTCCACTGCAGGTGGAGGGGTCAGTTGGCACTTTGGGGGTGTGTCACTTTTCCACAGCTGTCGGGTGAGCAGATTCGGGCAGCAGGGAATGCTAAAGCTGAGGACAGAGATGTAGAATCCCCTTCGTGTTCATGCTCTCCAGCCTCACTTGTGATTTGGTTTCTCCCTGAAAATGAAGCCTGTGCTCAGCAAAGCTCCCCTCCTGGTGCCCCCCCGGGGCCTGGGATCACCCTGAGCAAAGCCCTGCAAACAGCCCTGGGCATGGGGCAGCCACTGCAGCGAGGCAGGAAAAGCTTCCTCTGCCTCCCGTTACCGTTTATCCCCACCAGGAAATGGGGATGCAGCTACGCTGGAATTCTGTCTGTGGCTTTGCAGGAGCTGCTGTGAGGTGTCATCCTCAGGGTCACTGTCCCAGGCCCGCTCCAGGCCCTCCCTCAGGACACACCAGAGCACTGAACACTGGCAGTGTCACTCTTTCTGGGGGAGTTCAAGGCAGCACAATCCAAATTTAATTCCTACGCTTCTCTAACAAATCCAGCAGTAAATCAATGAACTTTCCCCCTCTGATTAGTACCAGATACCAGGAGTGGGGATCCAGCAGCATGGAGAGCACCAGGAGCCTGGGCTGGTGTGGCAGTGACACTTCCATTCCAGTCATCCTTCAGTCCCGGCCTCTGCTCCAGGGATTTGCAACCATAATCCAGGCCATCCCCCCTGGATCTGTGCCCTCCAGCCTGGCCCAGGCAATACAGCACCGGCTCATCTCCGTCAGGGGCATCTCAGCAAAAGGCTCTTCCCCCAGAGGGTGGTGGGCACTGAGCAGGCTGCCCAGGGCAGTGGGCACGGCCCCAAGGCTGCCAGAGCTCCAGGAGCCTTTGGACACCGGGACAGGGACAGGGGCATTGTTGGGGTGTCCTGGGCAGGGCTGGGGTGGCACTGGATGGTCCCTGGGGGTCCTTTCCAGCTCAGGATATTCCATGATTGATTTCACCCCCAGCATATTCTTTATCAAGTGGAGCCATCAGTGGGACTGGGTTTTTCTGCTGCTGGGAGAGAACTTGGGTCTTCACCTTTTGCAGAGAGCAGGGACACCAGGAAAGGAACAGAACACGTACAGGAGACTGTCCATTCCCAAACTCCATTGTGTCCACCTGTGAACCTGGAGCTGCCACGGATGGAACAGAACCCTCAGCAGCTCCGAGGCCTCAGCTCTGTCAAACCCCAGGGCTGGGCAGGAGCTGCTCCTACCCCAGGGTGGATCCTGTACCCAGCACTCCCAGAGTGCATCTTCCCAGGTTTCCTCTGGATCTCACACACCCTCCAAGCAGCTCAGCCACGGTGAGAAGCTCCAAACACTCAGTGAGAGACCAAAGACGAGAAGCCAAAGGGAAAAAAGTTTAATTCAAGACAACAACGTCCATGAAAATGAAGATCAACTGAAGCATTTCCAGAGCGCTTGGACAGACGCGGAGGGGATTTTCTGTCTCCAAACCAACCCCATTTCTCTGCTGCACACCAGACACCGACCCTTGTCCCCTCAGGGCAAGGAGACTCCCTGTTCCACGACACTGACAGGACACACACTGCTCCAGGCGCCAGGAATTCCTCACATGAAGCCTGAGCAGCCTCACTGTGTTAGTTCCTGCCCCAGACCCAGCACAGCTCAAAAGATCTCTGGAATAAGCACCTGAACTATCCCAGTGCAGCAATCCTGGCCCCCTGCTCCCGACCCAGGTCTCGCAGGAAGTGTGCAATGCCCTGTCCAGTTCCAAGTGCGTGCAGGTAAAGGACTGATACTTCTTAAATAAAAGATAAAGAGAAGAAAAAGCTTTTGACACCCTCTCCAGTGCCCAACCGCCCAACCTCTGCCTGGGCTCTCCTTGAGGGCAGAGGATTCTTATGGAAATGTTAAGCCCAAGGAGGTACTTTGCAATAGACCAAAGCAATAAAAATAACCAGCCCTGCTCCTGCCACCCCGATGGCTGTTGAGAATCCTCACAAAGCCACTTTTACACCATGTTTCTTCCAGAAGGCATTTTGGCATATTGAAATTCCTGTTTCCTGGCTTGGCATCCATTGGAATTACTGTTTACTGACCAGGGGTGAAGATTATGAACTTGTGCTGCTTTATTGACCAAGTTGGGTACAACAATTGAAGCGTCATTCTACCCCTCCCTCCCCCCAATCCAGTTGTAGATCTGTTAAAGAGTTTAAAATTCACATGAACCACAAATCCGTACAATGAGCATCAGGCAGTGAGTTCACTGGTTGGGAACAGCCCCTCTGTCCCGGGGCGGGGCAGGGGTCCCCCTGCACCCCCTGGAGCCTCCCCGCCCGGCTATCCCGGAGCTCAGGGGGACCCCCGGGGGGACAATCCCCTGCTCTCCCAGACACCTCCAATGTCAGCGCTCCGGAGGGAGAGGAGCTGTGGGAGCTTTAGCCGAGGGTTTGGATTACTGATGCCTCCAGAGTCTGTCCTCCGATTTAGTCATTTAAGAAATAATTACATCACTAATGTAAACAATATAAACATACCAAAAACTAAGTATGATTTAAATACATTTGGATGGTACAAAAGAAAAAACCTGCGGGTGTCTGTACAGTTTTTACAAGGTGGGAATTGCCGATGTATTTACAACATGAGAGGGGCAGATACCACTCGTTGTGCAGAGCGCAGCGCTCGGCCCCAGCGTCCCTTGGCCCAGCTCAGCGGTGTGAGGCACTCCTGAACATGGTGGTATTGACCATGCTTTCCTTTGGTACGAGTCCCATCGCCTGCAGCGCCGCCGTGGCCGCCGTGGCTTTCGCGTGCTTCTTGTTAAGGCTGGCAAAGGTGGGCCTGTACTCGTTGCCGTTGACCCTCACCTGGGGGCGGGAGAACAGGCTGTTGGAAGGGTTTCCACGGCTCCTCAGGCACACTCGGGGGAACCGCCCCTTAGGGGCACAGCAAAGCCATGGCTCTCAGCACAACCACTGCATGGAATCCCAGTGGGTTGGGTTGGGAGGGAGCTCAAAGCCCATCCAGTGCACCCCCGCCATGGGCACGGACACCTTCCACCAGCCCAGGTTGCTCCAAGCCCCGTCCAACCTGGCCTTGGACACTCCCAGGGATCCAGGGGCAGCCACAGCTTCTCTGCCCAACCTGTGCCAGGGCCTGCCCACCCTCACTGCCAGCAATTCCTTCCCAATATCCCATCCATCCCTGCCCTCTGGCAGTGGGAAGCCATTCCCCTTGTCCTGTCTCTCCATCCCTTGTCCCCAGTCCCTCTCCAGCTCTCCTGCCTTTAGGCACTGGAAGAGGCTCTCAGGTCTCCCTGGAGCATTCCCTTCTCCAGGTGGACCCCCCCAGCTCTCCCAGCCTGTCCCAGGCAGGGGCTGCAGCCCTGGGATGAAGTTACTGCCCCAGGCAGCCCTGATGTGTTCCGTGCCAACACAAACCAGGGCAGTCCCTGCCCTCTGCCAGCTGAGCCCACCTTGAAGATGAAATGCTTGCGATGATCGGGCCCACTGTCGTCCACCAACACAAACTCGGGGGGTGTCCACCTCCTCTTGTTGCAGATCTCCATCAGCGCAGACACCGGGTGCTTCCCTGCACACAAACACATTCCAGGTTTCAAGAGCAAAGCCACCTCTGGGAGCCACAGGATTCCGGAAAAAAATCTCACCTGAAAGATCCTTCATCACCACGTAATGGCCAGATCTCTTCTGGGCCTTCTCTCCCACAGCCACAAGCCCTGAAAACAACACAGTGGAGTTTATGTTCCTGATCCCCACCCGATCCCTGTGTTCTCATCAGCAGAGCAGCAACAGGCATCAGTGGGAACACCTGGGAGACTCCACACACAAGTCTCAAGTCTCCCTTTCATCCTGCATTTTTCACTCTGTTCTACACATCACCTTTTTCCCAATGGCTCCAGGAGGGCTCTGAACAAGCCAGGTAGGAAAAGCTGAGCAGTCCTGCCCGGGCCGACTGACCGTGCTGGGCCACAGGGACGGGCACGGCCCTGTCTTTGGGGATGCCACGGACGGGGCAGAACTGCAGAACGGCCTCCTGCTCTGCTTGGTGCCACCCACAGGGCACCCGGGGCCTTCGGTTCGCCCCAGACACGTGGGGTGAGGAAGCAGCGCCACGGCCCCGGGGACGTCCCCGCGTGTCCCCCCGGCCAGCAGGGACACCGTGCAGGGGTCACACGAGCTCCCCGCAGTCACCGCTGTGCCAATCTGCTCCGAGCGCCACTTCCCAGCCCGGGCACCGGGACCGGGATCCCTGCAGATGAAGGGGCAGCAGGGCAGGGCACGGCCCCGCATGGCTGCGGGGAGCACAGGCTTGGGGCAGGCCCTGGGACAGCACAGCAAAGCTCCGCCTTGGGCCGGGGGAAACCTTCCAAAGCAAGAAATACAAGGAGGAATTGCCAAAGGTGTCTGAAAGGCCAGTGAGCACCTGTGAGGGAAACTCCAGTTTCTGCACGTGGGTTCTGCCATTCTCAGAGCTGATCCCGTCAGCGTTCCTTTGTTTCTTACCTCAGGTTTTCCTGTTATGGCTTTGGTGAATGAAGGCAGGGAGATACTGCAACTGCTTCCAGTGCCTTCCCGTTCCTTCAGCTTTTTTTGGGTGGCATTTGGGTTGGTTTTGCTCTACAAGAAAGCCTTTCCCTTCTTACCAGACACTATTCCTGCAGCTCCTAAGCAGGGCCCTTCCAAGGGTCATGAACCCCTCGGAGACAACAATCCCTGAAGGGAAGGCTGGGGGTTTCCCCCTCACAGAATTTTACATCCAAACCAACAAGAGAACTGTCACTGTCCACACCAAAACTCTCCCTGTCACTCCAAGTCACTGACACTCAACTCCATACGTTGTCTCTGGGACCTCAGTGAGGAACTTCCAACAAGCCTCCTGAGTCACTCCTTGGCACCTTCCTGGCACTAGGAATTGCATTTCACTTCAGGAATAAGTTCAAAAATGTGTTTAAAAACCCTTACAAAACAAACATGCGTGGGTTATTTATTAACAGACAGACTTGCTTTCAAAAATTCCTGGCTTTTCTTTAAAACTCTGCTCAGAAATTAAAAAAGAGAAATGGACTTTTTAACCACTTAATTATCTGAGAACAGCAATGTCTGAAGAACTGCTTGTCCTAAATGGATAATCCCTGTCCAGCTGCTTCTCCACAGTGCAGGAAAGCTGCTGCCTCACCACGAGACAACTGTGCAGCCAGGCAGAGCTCTTGGGGGAGCCATCAGATAAGCTGGCACGTAATGATCTTAAACACTGAAAAGCCAGGGAATCCAAAGCAAAGCCCAGCTGTCACCAAGGTGATCCCTGTTTTCAGAGGGCTCTCACAGGCCAGGAAGAGGAATCCCTGGCAGTCACTGCCATCAGCCACCTTTTGGGTTTAATTCCTTGACACACAAAGATTGCACAGAAGAAAAACAGGGGAAGTTTGGTCATTCACAGAATCCCAAAACCATTGGGGTTGGAAAGACCTCCAAGACCATTGAGTCCAACCTGCTTTGTTTTGTTCGAAGCTCAGTTCTGAGCAGTGACAAAAGCAAAAACAAGCCCTGAAATCCCAAAACTCCAGGATGGTTTGGGTGGAAGGGACCTCAAAGCCCATCCATTCCCACCCCTGCCATGGGCAGGGACACCTTCCAGCAGCCCAGGCTGCTCCAAGCCCCCTCCAACCTGGCCTTGGAATAATTCCGAGTATTTGCACACTGTGGTATCAGTTGGGACCTATTTCATACACTAAAGGCTCCCACTTTTGGAAGAGGCACATTTAGGATAAGCACAGCGGGGATTTGTTGTCCTGCAGTCACTGTTAAGTTGTTCTTCTGTTCCACAGAACAATTCCATCAGAAATCCACACTGTGCATGCTGGATTTCAAACCGTCAGAACTTGGGTGGGTGTTTCAGGTGGAAAGTTTTCACGCACATCCAAACCCCCCTGGCCCGACTGAAGGAGCAGCACCGCTGCCTGGAACTAACTGGATGGTTCTGCTGCATCCAGCGGGTTTTCCACCTGTGGCCACAGCCAAGAGACCATGGGAAGCAGGTGTGGTTTCCATATGAAGAGGAGGAGGAGAGGTGGCTGAAGCTGCTCTGGAGCTGTCCCTGAGGCTGAGCAGAGGTGCCTCCAGGGTAGGGCTGGTACAGCAGGGATGACAGGGACAAAAAGGAACCACCATCCACATGGAGGACCCAGATCCCTGAGTGTGACAGTCTCTTGGGGCTCTCCCTTCTGTCCTCAGCCCTGATTCAAACTGATCCATCTCCCATCCTGCCCTGCTCTTGCTTCAGCCACCTTCTCCAGAGCAGCCACCGCTATGGCTTTTCCACAACCCATCTCCCTGCCTGTGCCTTCTCCCAGCATCCCACGGGAGCACATCCCTCATTCAGGAACCACTGAGAAGCACTTTTAACAGGGAAGGCGAAGGTCAGGGAAGGTAAGACTTCACAGGCACAAGGACAAAGCCTAAGGCAGAACTCAGGCCTTGGCAAACCAGGAGCAAAATCCCAGAACCTGTTCACTTTTCCAGTGAAGCCCCCCAGGAAACACTTCCTCCAGCGAGGGGATTTTGTGTAGCTCCAGCCAGGAGAGGTTTAGGAGCCCAAGATATTTTTAAGGCAGGACTTACCTTTTCGGTCTGTCTTAAAATCGACCATGATGGGCTCCACGCTGCCTTCCTTGTTTTTCCCAAGCCCTTCTCCTTCTCTCCAGCCCATTTTCCTCATCAGCTGAGCTCCCATTCCTCCAGTTACAGGGGCTGCTCTTAAGAACTGATCCTATCCAGAAAAAGAGAAGTAAAACAAGGCCTAAAGTTAGCACTGGGCTTTGAAATGACAAGTGGGAACTTCCAAAAAACATTTCTAACAACCTTTCACAGACTGAATTTAAAAAAAAAAAAAAATTCCACTTGAGCTTTGTGGCTTTTTAGCCCAAACCAGTGTGTGGAACCCGGAATTCACGCGGACACACGAGACACAAATCGATGTTTGGCCAAAGGAACAACTTAGGAGAACTCTGAGGTGATCCCGAGGTGGCAGGAGACCCGCTCCAGACACACGTGCTTCAGCAAGGCACAACCAGCCGCTTCTCAAGCCTCTCTTTGCTCCCAGAGATCTCCTCAGCTCGGGAAGTGTTCCGTGTGCCCGGCACAGCCGTGCCAGGAGCTCCTCCTCGCCCACAGAACACAAGCACATTCAGGCAGGACATTCAGGGCTCTTTAGGCGTATTTAAATGGAAAAAATAACCCTCTCCGAATTGTATTCATTACACAGCAATTGCACATTCAAGTTCTACTCTGCAAATCCACATGGAACAAAGAGCTTTCGCTTTTCCCTCGGGGTTTTAATGGAAAAAGGCGCTTGGCCCCCCAGTTTAGCAGCAGCAGTCGTCACATTCTTTCAAATGAGCATTAATACAAGTTGTTAAATGGTGAAAGCTTAACAGAAAGTTTAAACATCTGCTTTGATGTAAAGAACTGTAAAAACTCCTTAAAAGTTACGTACCTAGGCCTCGCTGGCCGCAGTGTTGTGAATAGTAGGGCTGGCACTGACCGTGGCAAGGAGGCGGCTACAAGGATTTGACCCTGAAACAAGTTTCCATACAGAGGGGTGAAAGTTCACAGGGTATTCTGTGAACCATCATCTCTCTCGTGCCCCCCCGCTGACCCCGGCAAGCAAGTCCAGCATTTCCATCCCGGCAAAGACTTGCTGCCTCAGACACACAGTCACACCCGGCCCGGCGCGCGGGCATCGCGGGACGGCGCTCCTGGCACAGAGGGCACGGCCGGGCTTCCTGGCACGGCAGGACGTGGCCAGGGGTCCTGGCAGGGCAGGACGTGGCCAGCAGCCTCGCTGACCCCGGGCCGTGCCCGCCCACCTCGCAGGGGCCACGGCACCGACGGCTCCTGCTCTCCCGGCACCGGCGCAGCCTCATTTCCACACTCACAGGTCCTTGGTTGTCCAACACTCACGGATCCCTGGTTTCCCAGGACTGATGGATCCCTGCCTTCCCAGCACTCACAGGTCCCTGGTTTCCCAGGACTGATGGATCCCTGCCTTCCCAGGACTCTCAGGTCCCTGGTTCCCATCTGCAGGTAACAAACCCACAGCGTTCCTTTAGCAGTCTGTTTTCCAGGGATTTCCGTCGCAGCAGTGTGTGTGTGCAGCCCCCACTGTGCAGGGTGGGGCAAGAATAAAATCCAGGAGACTTGCTGCAGCCTGTGGCAGGAGTTCTCCCAATCCTTGCCCATGAGCAGGAAGCACTGGGCTGGATCTGCACCAGATCCACGGGGATGCTGGAGGAGCAGAGCTCTGGCTGGTGCACAACAACAGTCCCTCTGACACGACAGGCACAGCCCTCCAGAGCCTGTTCCTTCCTCCAGTTCCCTCCTGCCCTCTCTTCTCCAGGAATGCCTCACAGGAGAAGGACAACCAAGACACAAACCCCAGCGTGGGTTTGACAGAATTTGGGCAATCAGCCCCTGTTCCAGCAGCACCCTGTGTGTTCAGTTCACAAAGGACACGGAGCAACCTCCTGCTGAGGTCACTGGAATGTCACACAGCTTTCCCAACACACCTGCAAAACGTCCTGAGCTGGGAAGGAGAGAACACAACCAAAATATCCTGTTCCGAGGGAAAAATCGAAGCCCTGAGCTCCTACAGAGGGTAAAGAGCCTGAACAAACTCCAGAAACTGGGAATAAAAAGTTCTGAATTCCAAAGGGCATTTTATTCCCAATACTTCTTCCCTGGAGGGATTCAGGATCCCGGCTGGGAACTGCAGCAGGAATTTTGTACACTCTGCTGACTCAATGTGTCCCACAGAACCAAGGCAACAGTGAGACGGAAATTCATAACCATTAATAATTATTACTATTAATAATGTCATTCCAGAATATGCAAGTGCCTGTGCATCCCACCAAAAGGCTAAAGGAAGGAATTCTGATTCCAGTGGGAAAGAAGCCAGGAGAAGCCCACTTGAATTCAGGTCACTGTGGAAGAAAAGGTTTGCACCAAGGGAAACTTCCTTCCCTCTTGATTCTGTTGGGGTTTTTTTTAAATACTAAAGTGGTACTAATATTAGGAAGTGAAAACTTAATAAACCTCTAATGGCACCTGTACATCCTACTTTTTAATACTTTAATGCCAGCCCACTTCCCTCAGCCCATGATTTAATGAGTAGGGGCAAAACTAGTGCTGGGTTAGGAACTCACTGGAAACAAAAAGTAATGGAAAGGGTCACAAAAGCAGGGAAGCAAAACTCACATTTCTTTCCAGTTTAAAAACCATCAAAGGCTGAGTCTCCCCAAACTCCTGAGCTCTGGACCTTTGCAGATTCCAAATTAAAGGGGCTGGGGTACAATAACCCCCGCTGGTTTCTGAGCATTTGGTTACTGCTGCCAGAATTAACTATTTACAAATTCGGTTCTCTTTCACCCACTAATCTCAATTTGAGGGAGTTTGCAGGACAATTTGATACCTTTGTCCTCATGTTTTGAGCTCTAAATTCCCTGAAATCCCACTTCCATTCCACCAGCACATGGAGACACCAAAGGGTCATGCTCTTGAGTCAGCACTTTCTTTAGCGAGAAGGTAAAACCTGATTCCTGCCGAGGGTTTGGAGCAGTTTTCATTCATGTTATTCCTTATTCTTCAGGCTCACTCTTTGGAGCAACAGCCTAGGAAGCAAAACCCAAAGCCTTGGAGGCACGAGGTGGCAGTTCAGGTACAGCACAGGCATCCAAGGGCACTTGAACTCCAAGAACTTGCTTCAGGTTCCAAGAACAAGCAGCTCTTTGGAAAAACCTGTGCTGAGCAGCTGAATTTTCCATTAAATCATGGAATATCCTGAGCTGGGAGGGACCCACCAGGATCATCCAGTCCAACCGTGGGCCTGCCCAGGACATCCCAGCAATCCCATCCCTGAGAGCGCTGTCCAAACGCTCCGGGAGCTCTGGATCACGATCTGATCACACGGAATCTTGCTGGGATCCTGAGGAGGGAACTGGGGGCTGGTCCTGAACTGGAAGATGCTCCAGCCCTTTCAGCACCGGCCACATCCCTTCCCACAGCCAAGAGCTGAATCCCTTGCTGAAGAATCCCAGCAAATCCAATGCTGTGTTCCCAGGCTCCTGCAGGGTTTGTGCTGCACAACATGCCAGGACAGCTGGAAAAACCAGCAGAGGGCTGAGCAGGGAGCCAGTCCATTCCAACTCACACAATCGTGGAATCCCACACTGGGTTGGGTTGGGAGGGACCTCAAATCCCACCCAGTGCCACCCCTGCCATGGGCACGGACACCTTCCAGCAGCCCAGGCTGCTCCAAGCCCCGTCCAACCTGGCCTGGGACACTTCCAGGGATCCAGGGGCAGCCACAGCTTCTCTGGGCACCCTCCACCACCATCACAGCCAGGAATTTCTCCCCAGTATCCAGGATTCGACCAACACAGGGTTGTGACTTGCTCTGCCTGGTGCTCTTCCT
This sequence comes from Sclerurus mexicanus, assembly GCA_013396755.1. Lineage (NCBI taxonomy): Eukaryota > Metazoa > Chordata > Aves > Passeriformes > Furnariidae > Sclerurus > Sclerurus mexicanus. Next base: position 29,487 of record VWZF01006783.1, on the reverse strand, counting down.
TCCCAGGGAAAGCTCTCTGTGTCCCACAGGAACACAGGGTTTTCCGGAGTGCTCTGGGTGGAAGCTCAGCAGTTCGGCAAGTGCCAACCACAGGACTCAGCTTTACCTCCATCCGAGAGGAGTTTTACTCTGCTGTGACTGGAAAGAATGGAAGGAAGGCTTGGATCTTTCCAGAACTTGCTGCACCCCATGGCCGAGCACAGGTGAGTGGCCCAGCAGCTCCCAAGGGTCACAAACCAGTGCACAGACCTGGCTCTGGGGAGCAAGGTCAGGCTCCACAATTAAGCTGATAAATCCAGAACCAAGTGTGAGTCTGAGAAAGGGGGAGTGAACAGACCTCAACAGAACTTGCTTGGGAAAACAAAAAGTAATCCACCACTTTTTCTGACCCTTCAGCAGCTCAGTGTGTTTGGAAGAAAAAAGGGAATAAAAACCAAAAACCTTCAGAAAAATAAGTCATATTTGTGAACTGATTACACCAATGGTGAGCAACTGAAACAGAACGCTTTTCCAAAGGGGAAGGTGATATTGCTCAGAAATGTTTTATGGTACTAGAAATCTAACAATATTTTTCTCCTTCATGGATCCTGCTCAGGACGCTGCACATGAACACCAGGAATTAGTACGTGAATTAGAAGATAAACCTTTTTCCCACTGGGGTCCCCCACTCTGATGCACCACATTAACCACTGCAGGACCGAGCTCCTCAAACACTGAGCTGCAAACTGCAGTTCCAGGCACTTTGGTTTGAGCATATATTTACCTCTCCAGAGTCCTTTGGAAAGGACAGAAAAGAGTTAAATCCATGAAATGCAAAGTGAAGTCAGAGCTCGGCAAACAAATTCCCCAGGGATCTGAATTTTCCTCCCGTCCTGACAAAGCTCCCCCGTTCCATCTCCCTGGTTCTGTGCTGATCTCCGTCACAACCCATGTCTGAGCATGGTCTAACTCTTCACTAACTCAGACCCGAATTAACTCCATCTTTGCTGAATGGCCACAGCTCCTCTCCTGGCCACTGGACATGCCAAACTCCCAAGGAAGTGCCTTCAGGAACCAGCTTCAGTCAGAAACGTGCATTAAATCACAGACACAACTCCACAGCCCCGCCAGCAGACAAGAAAACTACAGAAACACAGAATATCCTGAGTTGGAAGTGACCCACCAGGATCAGAGTCCAACTCCAGGCCCTAGTGAAGATAATTAGGTTTTTTTCAACGTTAAAATGTGTTTTCTTGGGACAAAGAGGGAGCGCAAGCCTCGCTCCTTAGTGCTGCATTGAATAACTGTGAGTTGTTACACAATTTCAAGTGCCCAAATAACACACAACCTGGGTTTTGTTCGCGGGTGGTTCGCATTCACACCCCTGAGAAAGACAGCACGGATCCAGAAGCCCTTCCTGTGGAATCCTCCTCCCCCAGGGGATGGGACTCCACGGGAAGGCTTTCCCAGGCACCACCGTTCCTAACGCCCTGGCAGGCCCTGGGCACTGTGTGCACTGCCAGCCCTGGCTCTGCTGGCTGTGGCCCTGGGAGGAGCAGCAGTGCAGCTGAGGAATGCCAGAGCAGGACGGCAAGTGGGGGCTGTGTCTCCTTGCCCCAGCACAGCCCCCCTGTGCCCAGGACCAGGGGGCTGCCTGGCACGACCCTGCCCTGCAAACCACAGCCCTGTGAGGGGTGGCAGAGCCGCTGCTGCTCCCCCCCAGCCCCAGATCCAACACCATGTGCCAACACACTCCTGCTGCTCGTGGCAGTCACGTCCACAGGCACAAACCAGGCTCTGCTCCCAGTTCTCCCTTAAACATGTTTGGTCTGGTTTGTGTTTGGGGTTTTTGCTGTTTGTTGGTTTGGTTTTTGGTTGTTGCTTTGTTTACTTGATTTGTTCAGTTCTTTTCAAGCAGATCTCAGAGTGAGTTGGAAGCCCAGGAGAACACACCTGCCCTCTCCCCTTCACTGCTGTCAGTGGGGGGCACAGAAATCCCCCCGAAGCTCGAGCAAGGAGGAGGTTTGGGAAAGAGCTGACCAGAGCTGGCCCCTCTCCATGGCCTCGGGAGCCCAGCCCAGGAGCTGCAGAGGGAGAACCAGCCCTTACACACCTGCTGATCTCTTTCCCAAACTCCCAGTAGAAAAACTCCTTCCTCACCAGCACAACCCTGACAAGTGTTTATAGTTCCAAGCTCCTGTGCCAGGGGCAATGATTGTTTTTGTCAAAGGCAGCACTTTGTTACAATCTCAAAAGATCACAATTGCTAAAATCAGACCTCATCATGTACATTCTGCTTTGACACCAACAAGACCCCCAAAGATTCCCCATCTGGCAAGGGACTGTAATCTGTGTTCCCTGGCTCTCTGGAGTGTTTGGCTATATTAAGTGGAAAAACAAGTTAGTGAATCTTGAATAGAAAATGCTTCTATTTTTAGGATGTTATAATTCCAGGCTTTTGTGCTCAGTTTACACCAACTTATATGGAAAATTCCGCTTCAGCCTCCAGTGCAACCTCCCAGTCTGGAGAGTGTCTGAACACAACCTGATACAGCACAGACACAAGTGCAGCACCTGCAAGACTGCCCAGCACAACTCATTGTTACTCCTTTTGCTGAGAGCTGGGCACTGCTTGAATGCCTCAGTTCCACACGTGGCCAGAGCAGCAGCTCGGCCCTCGCTGGCACAGCTGGGGCTGCAGTGACAGACTGACAGAGCACACTGTGTGGGACACACCGACACCCCGAGAGCAGCCAGGGGGAGCCTGCAGCGGAAGAGCTATTTCACTACACACAGATAATAACAGCATTGTAGGAACTTATTGACTCAACTGCAATTTAATCCTCCAGTCTTTGGCTCCCAGAAAACCCTGGTGATCCAGACAGAGCCAAAGGAGCCACGAGAGAGAACCGAGGCAAACACAACGGCGGTTTGGGACTTCGCTCACTCGAGTTGATGCCAAAACTCACTGACTTCAACAACAAACATCAGGGTCAAACCTTGCCTGAGCTGTCCCCATCCCAGTGAGGCAGTGCTGGCTGTCCCACTGCAGGCACAGCAGTGCCAGGGCGTGGATCACCAGGGGCACAGTCACACACCTCAGTGCCAGCGAGGGGTGTGGACTGACCACAGCCAGCCCTACTCGCGCCTGCTGCATGCGGCACATGCAGGGCCACAGGGTGCCAGGCACACGTCCTGCCCCTTCCAACACTGCACTGCTGCTCAGAACGTGCTGCTGGCACGGGGCTGCCTGCGGAACTTCTACCTTTCTGATCCACGCCTGGGGGCCGCTGTTGGTGAGCTCGTCCGAGGACAGGATCTGCGCCCCAGTGCTGCCCGTGAACTGGCCAGGGATGGAGTTGGACTGGGCCCACGCATCGATCTGCAAGAGCAAAGGCACACGTCAGAGCAAAATCAGCACCCGCACCCCCTGCTTCGCAATGCTTTGCTGTTCTCAGTCCTTCCCACACCGACTCCTCGCTCACATCTGGTGTGCTCACTAACACTCGGCTGTGAGCAGGTGCTCCCAAAAGCTGAGCATCTCACTGGTCACCCTGAAGCCTGAGCTCCAAGTCTAGCAAGTTCATGGCTTCCTTATCCTCCAAAATCAGTGCTAAGGAGCGCTTGGTTTCATGAGCTCTTTATCCTTAAAACCCGGTGTGAGGAAGTGCAAACCAAGGCAGGGCTTTAGGGGCCCATCAGGTGGGTTTCCCAACATGAGGGCCGAGGCAGACCCTGCTCTCGGGCGGGTTCCTGGCCAGGAGCCCATGCCATACCTGCTCCTGTGCACGGTTCAGCATGCACATGGCCTCCAGGTCAAAGGAGTTCTCGTTCAGCCTTTTCTGAGCCACCGCTCGGTCGTTCATGGCCGTGGTTATGTCCACACACTGCGGAGAAAGAGAGCACTGGTAAGGATCCACCACACCACGACAATGTCCACTGGATCTGGGGAAAGCTGCTGGGGAGGAGGTGCTGCCAGCACTGCAAAGTGGTTTTACACAGGGAATAGCTGGTTTGCTAAAGGAGCAGGCAATGTGCTAAAAATCCTGGGACTCCTCAAATCCACATGAGATGGGCTTTCCTAAACAAATACAAATGTGTAAAGTTAACACCCCTTTAATTTAATATCACCTGTACACACAAAATATCCAATGAGTTATTTTCTAAGAACTATTCTGGTCACAAAAAAGTCTGCAGAGAAGAATTTCACTGTTCCATGGGATCCTTTTCATCAACAGAATTAAATGAGAGACAGGATGAGAGCAAACTGCCCCAGGCTGGACCAGGGCAGGGGCAGGGGGGACATGGGGAGGAATTCCTGCCTGGAAAGGGTGGTCAGGCCTTGGCAGGGGCTGCCCAGGGAGGGTTGGAGTGCCCAGCCCTGGAGGTGCCCAAGGCAGGACTGGCCGTGGCACTGAGTGCTCTGGGCTGGGGGACAAGGTGGGCATCGGGCACAGGGTGGGCTCCGTGGGCTGGCAGGGCTTTTCCAGCCCCAGGGATCCTGGGATTCTGTGCAACCAGGCTGGGAACTCGTAGAATTCACTATTCTGGAAGGAATTATTTACGTCTGTGATGCTGAACTACAATAAAATTTAAAGAAAAATAAATTCAAAACTATCCTGCAGAATCCTCAGGTGAGAACATGGAATATATGCAGGAGCCCATTGCAAACCTCCACTCTGTGGATACAAATCCAACAAACTGTGGCTGGGGTACAGCTCCTTGCTAAAATCCTTGTGCCTTGCTCCTTAGAGGATGGGACTTCATGAACCCATGGAATTTCCCTGGAGCTGTGACAGACTGGCAGGGCTGGCACTGTTTGAGGTAGAGAAGAAAGCCAATCATCAGAGCACAGCTGGCACACACACCTCAAGGTGATGGGTCAGTTTAACTTCACTTTCACTGGCTCCATAAACGCTTTTTCTTAGTCACTATCTCACAGCCTCTCACACCTTGTACCAAAGGGCCAGGAGGAGAAACTGAGACTCATTAGGATTGACTCAGCTGAACGAAACAAACAAGTTAATGCACAACCCCCTGTCCCAGGAACCAGGTCAAGAATTTAGTAAATATTGAAAAGCACTCAGAGACAGACACAAACTTCTACAACTGCAGCAAACACAGGCATTGTTTTTGTGCTCTGCTAACTCTGACTTGAAGATATGAGGTGTTTTGTTAGAGTTCAGGACAAAAGGTGTTTCTGCTGTGAAGATCACTGCTGGAATATCTGGCACTGACCAACACAGTTAAATCCCCCAATCCCAGGTGTCTGTGGACTGACTTCAGTGCTTATTTACTGTCACACAGAGCATGAACAAGGCACAAGAAGAATTACAATACTACCTAAAATCCCCTCACATGTAGGTCAAAGTGCCTGTTTAAAACACACACTGGCTGAGTTAATGAATTTCCCTCCCCTACTTCAAATAATCCTTTAATTTTCTGTTTATGAAAGTGGCCCAGGAGATAAGTAAGAGTTCTACTCACCCAAAGCTGCAGCCCAGCAATACACCGAGGCATGGAAGCAGCCCACAAAAGCACCCTGGCACCACTGCCATGCCAAACGTGTGTCAGTGCTTTAGAGGACTGGACTCTCAGCACATTCCCTGGTTACTTAACTCCCAAACCCCTCCCACAAGGCCAGGCACCACTGTGGAGACCAGGAGGGCTCTGTGTTCTGCCACCACACTCCATGGCAGCTCGAGCAAAGAGAGGAATCTCTGCTGGAAGTGTGGCAAGTTGTTATCAGGGAGTCCAGGCCAAGGGCTGGAGCGCAGCGTCCCTTCTCTGCCAGAGCTCTGCCTGGCTCAGCTCCCCTGGCACCTGGCACAGCTGCCCACAGCCCCTGCAGCACCAAGGATGTGGCTGGCAGGGCACAGCAGCAGGTGCTTTCCCTGCTCTGCAGGCCCACTGACTGCACTGACTGTATTTTCACACCACTTCAGCACCTCTGCCCAAGCCACCTGGGATGCTCCACCCTGAAATCCAACACTCAACTTTCCAACAGAGCTCCTTCCTCCCAGGTTTCTCTGCCTTCCACACACATGCTGAGCCTTCACAGTACTGCAGACCTTCTCCTCCATCTCCTACCACCACCAACTATGTTAAGAGCATAAAGTGTTATTAAAACAAGCTGTGATACATTAGCAGGGTCATTTCAGACCAATGCAGTAACTAATATGTGAATAAAAACAGAGCAACGAAACCAATTGTGTGGTTTTTAATGTCAGTCCAGACTTCTCTCAGAACTATCACAGTATTTCAGAATTAGCAACAATGAATGAAGGGAAATTATATGTGAAACTTTTGAAGGATCCAAGCACACTCCCCAAGCAAGGGAGCTCATCTGCCTCATGTTGCTCAGAGGGAGCCATTTCCATCTCAGAGTCCTGCTAAACAGTTAAAAGATGAAGCAGAGAAACAACTCTGTTACCTGTCAGACTCCCTGGAGGAACACACAGGAATTCTGCTACTATCTCCCACTTAAACCTTGCCAAACCCGAGGGATGGGACACTCTGAGCTAACGCCCCCTGAAATCACCCTTAACACAAACCAAGTTAAGGTAAATGCAAATAAAAATATTTATTTACAAAATATAAAAGCAGACAACAGTTACAGGCATTTATAAACATACACAGGACAGAAAGGAAAGTTCTGTTTCATGTATTTACTCCAGTGAAACTGGGAAGGACCTTCTGCACAAACAGCTTGGTGTGTGTCTCACTAGTGGTGCCCAAGAGCCCCAGCTGAGCTCCCCCTGCACTGAGGGAACTGGGAACTGGGTGCCCAACCATCAAATTCTGAGCTATGCCATGAAAATGCTGGGGAAGCTGTACTCTGTGCTTTTGGTGCTGTGAAAGACCCAGAAGAAAACTCCTTCTGTGCTTCTATTGTACAGTGTCAGAAAGTTCTTGAAAAACAAAACACACCAAGTGATGGGATGGTTTTGTCAGAAATTGATGGAAGGGTTTTGGTTTTGGAAGGTGTGACAACAAGGCCTCAGGTGCAGTGAGGTAACAGCAACTTGAAGAAATTAACATCTGTCTTAAATATTTAATTTACATAATTACAACACCCACCCCCCGCCCCCCCAAAATGTTGAGAGAAATTTCAAGGGGAAAAACATTTGCTTTACTTTTTACTTTATTACCCACACAATTAGATTGTCCTTTGGAAGGCCACGTGCAAAACAGCCATGTGAGAAAACCTGACTGGAAAGCCAAAAGATCAATCAATACATCCAGAGGAAAAGGAAGTTGTAGAAACTACTTAAAATTCTTAACGAATTGCATTCCAATGAGATGTTACTGCTCTAAGATTGGTGGGACAATTTAATTAGCATTACATACATTGTTGTCAAAGTCTCAAGGTATTAATTAACCGCAAGAAACTGAACGAGGAACATTTTTTTCATCTTCCAGCAAAAGTTTCAACTCTCCTGAGACCAGGGAGTCCCCAAAGCCCCTGGGGTGGGACAGGCTGGTCCCATCCCTGCCTGTAGGAGCATCCCTGTCTGCAGAGCTCAGACCCCCAGCTCTCTCAGCTCTTAGGCACTACCTTTTTAAGTGCTTTTTTTGTCCCCCCAGACTGCAATTTGGGCCCAGACTGCCCAGGTAAGGGTTTTGGCTTTCTTACATGATAGGCTTTCTGTGCCTTCCTTACCTCAATGGCTGGCTTGGGGAAAACATCATCCTTGCCGTCGTCTTTGCCTCCCTTGTCCACAGGAACCCACTCTCCATACACACTGTCTGCCTCCTTCTTCCTGTGCTGGGACCCAGAGGAAACAGGGAATTCTTTTGACAGGCTGACCTGATTTTTTGGTTGGGGTGGTGGTGCTGGTTTTATGCTGGGAGTCTGAAAGAAAGAAAATGGCACAGAGTTAAGACTGGAAAACACACCAGACTCACAAGGTGATCTGTTGCAAACACTTGGGATTCAGTTTCCATAGAACACTCATCCTTCTTACTATGTAAGTTACAACAATTGTAATAAATCATTTTGGCACAGCCCTAAAAACCCACAAGTGAGCAACAACTTGCACTATCAGAGAAGATGAAAAATCATTTAAATCAACGCCAGCAGCCCCCCCGCAACCCTCCCAACCCAAACCCCCCAACGCTCCCTCTCCCAGCTGACCCCAGCACAAAGAGAACACGGGCACTTTGTAGGGAAAGCTCCCAGGGAGAAACCCTGGGCAGCCCAAACAGTGGCTGTGATCAAAAGCTCTGCATGACCACACTGAGCAGTTCTCGACGTCTGCATTCCCCACTGTGGGCTATTTTTTCCAGCAGGAGGAATTTTCTGCACATTCCATCTACATGTCTACATTGTTTTCCTCAGACAGTGTGGGTAATACAGTAAGAACCTGCACAGATCTCTGCCAGGTTCCCTTCCAAGAGGCAAACTCTCAGGAATATGGATGGGAATGGCTGGAAGAGAGAAAGAACAACACTAAAAGGGTCAAAGATGGGGCCCACAGGCAGAGCAGCCCATCACCACCCCAGAGCATTCCTCCCTGGAGCCTGGAAGGACTCCAGGGTTTCCTGAGTTTCATTGTACCCCTTTCTAACAATAAAGTATAAAACCTCTATCTTACATCTTATGTAAATACGTATTACTGCTTATTCTGTGCACACCACAAGCTCTTTATTGATATTTATATACAAAAATAGAAATGTTATTTCTCATACAATTATGTTCTTTCTATTTTCACTGAGCATATTTAATACTTTTCTAGTGCTTTGCACCCTGCAAGAGCAGAACATACCTTCATGGGCACAAAACCCCTCCAAAACTAAAACTGGAAGAAAAATATAGCCCCCAACCACCCCCAAAAATCAACAAACCAACAAAAATGACCCTAATTCTAATCGATGCTTCAAAGCATTTGATTCCCAGATGCATTTAAACAAACCCAATTTCACCAAGATCAGCAATTTAACTTGGCTGAAACTGGGAGGATTTCTTTAAATTAACAGAGAAACACTACAAATTTCACCAAGATTATCAAGCCCTGCTGTACCTTTGTAAAATAACTTGCATTATTTCAAAAGAACTGTGGTTTAAAGCATTGGAAATTCAAGTGGTACTCACACTTAAATTGAAGAAAATAGGTTTGGGTTCACTGAGTTTAAAAGGGTGGTTATAGAAGGGACGCTCTTCCTCCTCCTCGTCAGAAACGTGGGGTTTGTTCACTATCACATCATCTGTGCTCTGAGCAATCTTCTTGCATTTCTGAAAAATAGAATACAAGGGGGAAATGTCAGCTCTGAGCAAACCTGGACTTTCCACCCAACCAGACACAGAACCTCTTCACCCAAAAAAGTGAGTTTCTTTTCGAAAGCAGGAGGTAGAACAGCTTTTAGCAATGGACCAACAGACGGGCTTTGGCTATTCCACACAGGTTATCCAACAGCAGCCTGGCTTTGGCAGGCACTCCCTGGGCACTAACTCCGGACCTTGTCAGAAGCCACGGCTCTGAAGGAGCTCAGATTCCCTCCGGAGAATTGTGGGGTCAGCCCACGATGCAGGACACTCCCATTCACTGATATAAACACTGAGGGGCTGTGGGGATTCCACACTCCAGTCAGCAAAAGCCTCCATGGGGGGAAACAAAAAAGGGAGAAAAAAAGGACAAAAGACAAAAAGACTTCCTAGAGAAGCCAGAATTTGCTGGTTAAGTCCTTGCTGATGTCCTGCCACCTGGTCTGCTTCTGAGGCCAGTTTTGACTCAACAGAATAGAAACAACATCCAAGAGATTCCCAGAGCTGGAACGGGAAAGGAGGAGCAGGTTTGGAGCTTCCAGATTAGCACAAACTACTCTGGACCCTGGCGAACAACCACGTGAGGTGTGAGCACAGGGCACCTGCACTACCTCAGTTCTTGGAGGGCCCCTCTGCTCCCCCAGCCCAGGGACAACTGGGACCTGATTTCTCAGCCCTTGGCCACTGCTTCCTCTCAGATGTTATTTCCAGAACTGTCACACTGATGATGCAATTAAAAAAAAAAAGGCACTTTTCTACTCCAAATTTTCACTAATTTCTGAGGGAAGTGTCCAAGGCCATGTTGTATGGGGCTTGGAGTAACCCAGGGTAGTGCAAGGTGTCCCTGCCCGTGGCAGGGGGTGGCAGTGGATGAGATTTAAAGTCCCTTTCAAGCCAAACTATCCCGTAATTCTATAATAACACCGGAAGCAAAAACTAAAAGTGAAAGCTTTGGGTTTCATTCACAGGAGTGCGGGGAGAGACACCAATCTGTACAGAATGAGAATGGAATCAAAACAGAAACAAAAAACCAGAATAATTAGATTTCATGCATTTCCATGGAATTAAAAGATCAGTTTCAATAACTTAAAAAAACCTCTGAAGAGAAAAAGGGCTCGAAAGGGAGGTCAGGCCTTGGCAGGGGCTGCCCAGGGAGGGTTGGAGTGCCCACCCTGGAGGTGCCCAAGGCAGGACTGGCCGTGGCACTGAGTGCTCTGGGCTGGGGGACAAGGTGGGCATCGGGCACAGGGTGGGCTCCCTGGGCTGGCAGGGCTTTTCCACCTCAGTGACTGTGCTCCCAAACCAGCTCACACACAGTGCCAATCTGCCCGCAGGTCACCAAAGCCCAGCTTGGTTAAACTCAGGTTTGCTGCTGCTCTCCCTCACCTCTGTGAGCTCCTTCAGGGTGTCCCTTGAGGATTTTTGGTTGGCCTTGTCGTCCTTCTTCTGGGACAGCAGTGGCATCAGGCTGGGGGGCAGGGGCACGCCCGACTTGGCGCACATGGCGGCGGCGTTGGCCTTGGCGATCTCCAGGAGCTGGGCCTTGTCTGGAGGGAGGCATTGTGGTACAGACAAAATGGGGTTTTTCCAGGTGCTTGTTTTAATAACTAAGAAACAAACTAAACAACATTCTACCCCCACTGTGCTTTATGTCCTGTTAAGCACTAAAATTGTACTTGGTTGCTCCGCACTTGTTTGCCCAAGAGCAGGGAAACTGCAAATGGAACACAAAGCACAGCAGTCCCAACCACAGCACCCAACATCCTCCCAACCCCAAAACTTCTGATGGCTCTTGCACTTCACTGATCTATTCCAATTTTGGAAATACTGAGTCATTCCTACACTGCATCAATTCCAAAATTCCCTTACTCGCTCTCTCTGAAGAGCGCTCAGAGCTCTCAGGGAAGTCCCGTCCCCCAAAAGCTACTTACAACCAACAAACAGTGAATCAGAAGCTCTGAGTAAAGTGTGCCCTTGTGGAAAATACAATTACAGGCACAACTGTTAATTAAAACAGTTATTTTGCTTTATTAAGGGAAAAAAGTCTTTCGGCCACACCACAGAAACAGGGAGTGGAAATAAATTAAGCCTCCTGCCAGTTTGCAAATAACTGAGTTACCACCTTCAGGTACTGAAGGCTCCCACGACAACTCTGAGGACCTGGAGGTTCAGAACCTCAAGTCCAGCATAAGAGGCCTCCTCACACACCATACAAGAGCTGAGCTTCAAGTTTAACCCTTCTTTCTCCTTCCCCAATTCCCTACCTCAGGGAAAGCACAGCCACTCTTCCTCCAGGCACAGAGAAAGGACCCAGCTCATTAGGAATTATTTCATTTTCCAATCTACTGAGCCTGGGAATATTTTCAGAAACAAGTCTCCCTTTCCCTTAACTTCAAAGAAAAGAGGCAAGACAGAGTCCTGGAAACGGGGGACAGCAGAGCTTGGGACTCTCCAACTGGCACCTAAATGACCTTCCAGGCCCAACTTGTTCTCAGGAAAAGCAGAAATCCTGAAGGTTCTCATGTGCAATTCCTTGTTACAACCAGACTGTGCAAACCAACCCCCTCCCATGTGACCATGGAACTACTGAAAGTGGAACCATCACTCACCCAGGTCCGTAAGACGCTTCGGTGACCTGCTGGAGAACTCTGATGACCTGGACCTGCGGCGGTCGGGTGACCTGCTGTATCGCCTCCTCCCTGAAGATCGCGACCGTCGCAGGCGGATTGGGGACCTGCTGGAGCTCCGTCTCCTCCCTCTGGATCTCGATCGCCTTTGACGAAGAGGTGTCCGACTCCTGCTCCGTAATCGGAGTGATATTCTACGGTCTCTGGAATCCGATCTCCTCCTCCTTCTCTCAGCAGATCTGGATCGATTTCTCTGAGACCTCTTACGCCTGTCCCTGGATAAGGAGCGTCGCCTTCGGGATGCTGACCTTGACCTGCTCCTTCTCCTGTGCCTTGACCGTGACAAGGAGCTGGACCGAGAGCGGCGGTTGGATTTGGATCTCGAAGCCCTTCTCCGCGTCGCTGACCTGGAGCGATTCCGCCTGGAGCGAGAGTCTGTGTCGTATCTCTTGGACCTGCGCTGAGAGGACCTGGAGCGTCTGCTTCTAGACCTCCGTGAAGAGTCCTTGTCTGCTGCCTTCTCCACGGACTTGGACTGACTCCTCTGGCGAGCGGCGGACCGGGAGCGTCTACGCCGAGACCTCCGGGTGGACTCCTTGTCTGCTGTTTTTTCCACAGATGTGGACTGGCTCCTTTGGCGAGCCGTGGACCGGGAGCGTCTCCGTCTGTACCTCCGCGTGGACTCTTTGTCTGCTGCTTTTTCAACAGAAGTGGACCGGCTCTTCTGGCGAGCAGGAGACTTCGAGCGTCTGCCAATAGATCTTTGCGGGGACTCTTTGTCAGACGCTTTATCAACAGATTTGGATCTGGATTTTTCACGTTCAGAAGACTCAGAATGTCTGCTTTCAGGGACAAAGGAAGAGTCCTGTTCCTCAGACTGCTCAAGAGGCATGGAATCCTGCTTATCTTCATCTGCCAAAGAGGGCTCCACGTCCTCACCCTCCTCTTCCCCACTGGAAGATTCTGACTCATGCTCCTCCGACGATGTGGAGTCTCTTTGTTCAGCTGTCAAGGAGGGCTCCACATCGTCTCCTTCTTCTTCCCCAGTAGTAGACCTCGATTCAGCCTCATCAGGGGATGCAGAACGCCTGTGCTCAGCTGTCACAGAGGGCTCCACATCCTCTGCTTCTTCACCAGCATCAGACCTTGACTCTTGCTCATCTGAAGATGTGGAATCTCTTCGTTCAGCTGCCGAGGAGGGTTCCACATCCTCTGCATCTTCACCAGCAGTAGATCTTGACTCACGTTCATCTGAAGACGTGGAGTGTCTACGTTCAGCTGTCAAAGAGAGCTCCTGGTCCTCTGCTTCTTCACCAACAGTTGACCTTGACTCACGTCCATCAGGAGACACAGAGCGCCTATGTTCAGCTGTCAAGTCCTCTGCTTCTTCACCAGCTGTAGACTCACGGTCATCAGAAGATGTGGAGTGTCTACATTCGGCCGTCACAGAGGCCTCCCCATCTTCTCCATCCTCCCCAGCAGTGGACCTCGACTCGTGCTCGTCAGAGGATATGGAATCTCTTCGTTCAGCTGCCAAGGAGGGTTCTGCATCCTCTACCTCTTCCCCAGTCGTTGACCTTGACTCACGCTCATCAGAAGACACAGAGCATCTACGTTCTGTTGTCAAAGGCCGCTCCAGATCCTCTGCTTCTTCACCAGCGCTAGATCTCGACTCATGCTCTTCAGGGGAGGTGGAACGCCTCTCCACATCATCCATCTCTTCATCTATGGTAGACTTCTGGTCATGGCCCTCAGGGGACACAGACCGTCTATGTTCAGAAGTCAAAGGGGACTCTCGACCTTCTTCCTCCATGGGAGATTTCAGCTCATGGCCCTCCTGATAGGAGGATGTGGAATATCTACGTTCAGATCTCGAAGACGGCTCCAGATCTCCTGTTTCTTCCCCAGGGCCTGACCTCACACTGTAGCTGTCAGGAGACACACAGCGCTCGCCTTCAGGCATTAAAGAAGGTATGGCATGATCCATTTGTTCAACAGGGATGGATTTCAAGTCACTGCCATCGGGGGACATGGAGGCTCTATCGTTCAGCGCCAAAGGTTCAAGACCGTCTACTTTTCCAGTACTGGTGAATCTTAACTCCTGCCCATCAGGGGACACTCCATGTTCGTTTTCAGGTGTTGGAGAGAGCTCCTGTCCACCTGCTTTCTGAAGAGGGGGGAATCTCACCTCCTGGCTCTCGAAAAACAGGTGGTCACGTGCCGATGTCAAGGCAGAATCTGCACCCTCTGCTTTCTCAGCATGAGTTACTCTCAGTTCATACTCCTCGGGGGACAGAGCATGCTCATTTTCTGATGTCAGAGAAGATTCCCTGGCCTCTACTCTTCCAGCAGGGCTGGACTGCAGGTCCTGAACTTCAGGGGACATGGGACACTCACCCTCAGACAAGGACAACTCCTGCACCTCTGTTTTTCCAACAGCTGTGGACTGAACCTCCCGGCTGTCGGTGGATATCGAACTTTCACTTTCAGATGCTTCAGACGGTTCTTCCAGTTCTTCTTTCTCAGCGGGACTGGATCTCAAATCTCGCCTTTCGGGGGACACATCGTACTCGTTTTCAGACAGCAAAGAGCACTCCTGCACCTCTGGTTTCTCAGCGTAAGCCGAGAGCAGGTCCTGCCTCTCAGGAGATGCAGCGTATTGGCCGTGTGGGATCAACGAGGGCCCCTGCCCTGCCGCATTCTCAGCGAGGCCAGGCTGTACCCGCTGGCCCTGAGGGAAGATGGAATATTCACTGCCAGAAGCCACAGAAGGCTCCTGTGCCTCCCTTTCAGCAGGGCTGGCCAGCACCTCGTGGCCCTCAGGAGACACACCGGACTCACTCTCAGGCAGCACAGAATGCTCCTGCCCTTCTGGTTTCACAGCCAGGGGAGACGGCAGCGTGTGATGTTCAGCACAGCCACTGTCGGGTACCTCCTGCCCCTCTGCCCTCTCAGAAGAGCTGCACCTCAGCTCCTGGTGCACCCAGGACACGGCGTATTCACCATCGGACACCAGGCCAGGCTCCTGCAGCTGGGTCTTTCCAGCAGGGGGTGACTGCAGCTCCTGGCTCTCGACGGACACCGAACATCTTTCCTCAGACATCTGGTAAAGCGCCCGCAGCTGTGCTTTATCAGCAGGGGTTGATGTCAACTCCGGGCCATCGAGCCCTATTGTGTATTCATTTTCAGACACTTGAGAAGGCTCCTCTGCCTCAGTTCTTTCAAAAGGGGTGGGTGGGACCTCATGGCCATCAGAGGCAACGGAACATCTGCTTTCCAGAATCACCGGGGGCTCCTGCACCTGTATTTCATCGTAGGCAGATCTCAGTTTGTAGCCATCAGGGGAAGCAAGGACTTTCACTTCAGAGGAATTCAGCACCTCTGCTTTTTCAGCAGAGACAGGTCCCCGTTCATGACTGTCGGCCAACAGCAGAATCCCACCTTCTGATGTCAGAGCAGTCCCTGGGGGCTGCAGTTTTTCAGGTGTGCCCACTGATTCACAACCACCAGCAGACATGGAGAACCCACTTTCCAATGGGAGAGGAGACTTCTGGATCTCCCCAACTGCGGCAGATGCCAATTTATAGCCCTCAGGGAAGACAGAACACCTGAACTCAGATGCCACCGACAGTTCTGCACCTTCTGTGTTCTCAAAGGAATTGTACTTTGCTTTGTGGCCATCATGGCACACAGGAATCCCACTTTTGGACATCACCAAAGATCCTGTGCCGTCTGTTTTTCCAGCAGACAGGTATCTTGACTCGTGCACTTCTGAAGACCCAGAGCAGTCAACCTCAAGGACTTGGGGAAGTGTTGGACCATCTAAACCTTTGTCAACAGATGATCTGGACTCATGAACTTCAAAGGAAGACACTGAAACGACGTCATCAGAGATCTCAACATGACCACATACAGATGTGAGGGAAACATCTGGAGCCTTGACTTTTTCAACAGACAAGTATCTTTGTTCGTTTCCATCTGGTGATTGGAAGGACTTGTCCACAGACAAGGGAGACTGGTCTACTGGTGCAGCAAAGATGGATCCTCGTCCACGTCCATCAGGAGAGGAGAAGTGCACACTGTCAGAAGCCAGAGAAGGCTCCTGGATCTCGCCCAACTCACAGCCATCAGGGATCACAGGGTAGGTCTCTTCAGGTGCCAGGGAAGGTCTCTGAGTCTCCACTGCTCCAGGGCTGGCAGCCAGATGAGAAGCTTCATGTTCAGGTACTTGCAAGAACTGCGGGGACTCTGTTTGTTCACCAGGGATACGCGGCAACTCAGGATCATCAGACAAGTTGGAGAGCGTGCCTTCCGACAGCAGAGAAGAGCCCTGTACTTCCACTCTTCCAGAGGATGAGGATGAGTCACTTACAAGGGAGGGAGGAAGCTCTGGACCTTCTACTTCTTTGAGAGGAGCAGTTCTTGACACATCTCCATGGGATGTGGAGAGGTGGAATTCTGCTGCTGAATCTCCCCTTTTTTCAACAGAAGAGGATCTTGACTTGGAGTATGGAAGTTCAGGTAGGGGTGAAGACTCCAGAGCCTCTGCTTTTTCAGCTGATCCATTTTCAGATGTCATAGAAAGCTCTGAGTCCTGTGTTTTTTCCACAGACATGGACCTCAGTTCCTGGTCATCCGGGGTTTTGGAGGTATCCAATTCAGACATGGCAGAAGACTGCAGATCTGCTGTTCTTTCAACAGATGAGCTTTCCTCAAGACCATCAGAGGTTTTGGACAATCCACTCCCATATGACGGTGGCAGTTCTGGGCCATTTATTCCTTGATCAGACAAAGATAGTGACGTGGGACCGTTGGAAGACCTGCCTTCACTTCCAACAGAAGGCTCAGGACCATCTACTTTTTCAAGACCTTTGGTTGACTCCTGAAGTTCAGACGACTCTGCAGGTTTGCTACTGGACTTCGCTGATGATAATTTACTCTCTCTTTTTTCTACAGACTTGGACCTTGACTTCACGCTGTCAGAGGACTTGGAACGTTTCCGTTTGGATTTTTTTGAAGATTCCTTGCGCTTTTTTTCAACGGACCTAGACCTAGACTTATAACGCTCAGAAGATTTTGAGCGGCGACGCTTGGATTTTCTTGAGGACTCTTTCTTTTTCTCCACTGATTTGGATCTGGACTTGTAGCGGTCCGAGGACTTGGAGCGCTGACGTTTCGACTTCCGCGACGATTGCTTCCGGTCTCTTTTTTCTACTGACCTGGATCTGGACTTGTAGCGGTCCGAGGACTTGGAGCGCTGACGTTTCGACTTCCGCGACGATTGCTTCCGGTCTCTTTTTTCTACTGACCTGGATCTGGACTTGTAGCGGTCCGAGGACTTGGAGCGCTGACGTTTCGACCTCCGCACAGATGCCTTCCGACCTCTCTTCTCAACAGACCGCGACCTGGATTTCGACTGATCAGAGGAACCAGACCGATGTCTGAACCTCCAGGAGTATTCTTTGCCACCTCCCTTTTCTGAAGACCTGGATCTAGACTTCGAACGGTCAGAGGACCTGGAATGTCTGCCGCGGGATCTCCAGGATGACAACCTCTTCTCCACTGACCGTGATTTAGACCTGTAGCGGTCAGAAGACCTGGAGCGCCTGCGGCCAGACCTGCGAGAGGACAGTCTCTTTTCCACTGATCTGGACTTGGATCTGTAGCGGTCAGAGGACCTGGAACGTCTGCGTCTGGACCTTCGAGAGGACAGTCGCTTCTCTACAGACCTAGACTTGGATCTGTAGCGGTCAGAAGATCTGGAACGTCTGCGCCCTGATCTCCGAGAGGACAGTCGCTTCTCCACGGACCTGGACTTGGATCTGTAGCGGTCAGAGGACCTGGAACGTCTGCGCCCAGATCTTCGGGAGGACAGTCGCTTCTCCATTGACCTGGACTTGGATCTGTAGCGGTCAGAGGACCTGGAACGTCTGCGTCTGGACCTTCGAGAGGACAGTCGCTTCTCCACGGACCTGGATTTAGACCTATAGTGGTCAGATGACCTGGAACGTCTCCGCCTGGACCTCCCAGAGGACAATCTCTTTTCTGGTGATCTGGATTTAGACCTGTAACGATCAGATGACCTGGAACGTCTGCGCCGGGACCTCCGGGAAGACACTCTTCCCTCTCTCTTCTCCACAGATCGGGATCTGGATTTGGAATGCTTCTTTCTGGAAACCGAATAGTTTCTGCTCCTTGAGCGGGCTCTTTTAGAGGTCAAACGTCTGGAAGTAGAGCGCGACCTTGATTTTTTCTTCCGCTTCCTAGACCTGGACTGAGACTTGGAGCGGCTCCTTTTCTGTTTCTTTGAATCGTGTTTTTTCTCACTGCTTCTATGGCTGCTTTTCTCAACTACATTCTCCAGTCTCATGAGAGTCTCCTTCATTCGTGCTGCCACATCAGGTTGCACATCAGACGTTTCTGAGTCTCTTTTCTCTGAGTCCTCTTCTGGAGTTGTTTCCTTGACATCCTCAGCCTCTGGAATGACTTCTGACTGGGCTGCCTCTGCCACAAGTCCTGGAACTACTGCTGCATCAGTCTCAGGTGCTGGAGTTGCTTCCAAATCTTTAGCCTCTGCCTCCAATGCCACAGCTGCTGCATCTTTCAGCTCTACATCAGTCTGGGGAGTTGCTTCCAAATCTTGTGTTTCTGCCAAAGGAGTCACTGCTGAATCTTTCTCCTCTGCTGCATGTGAAGAACTAAAAACTGTTTCTACAGAAAGCTCAGATGGTCGAGTCTGCTCTGCATCTTCCTTCTCAATCAGCATATCCTCCACCTGTTGACCCTGCACTCCTTCTGCACATTGTACCTCTGCTGTTACTACGTGTTCCAGTGTTGTTTGCAGACCTTTGACATCCCCTGGTTCTGGAACTGCTTCAGAAGATTTCATTTCAGCAGAATCCAATACTTCTGGAGCCTCTTCTGATCTCCACTCCGCAGGCGTTGCTTCTAGAACTACTTGCAGCTCTTCTGGCTTTTCCGTATGCAAAGATTCTGGAACAGCTGCTGAAACATCTGCCACGGGTACCTCAAGGTCTTCAGCTCTTCCAGAGCCTTGCACCTCTGCTGTTGCAGACTCTCTCATGCTCTCCAACCAACTCGCTTCTCCAGCTTCTGATACAGGTTCCAAATATTTTGCGCTCTCAGTTTCTGAGGGCTCATTTCTTTGTGTGCTGGTCCTTGCTCCAATCAGGTACTCTACAGCAGGCCCCTGAGTTTTCACATCTGTCAATTCTGTCATATTGTTTTCCTCCACTCTGGGCAAAGACTCCAGTACTGCTGCTGAATGACCTACGATTTGTTCCTGAACACACTCTGAACTGCTTCCTAAGGTTTGCACAGCTTCTAGGACTGCTTCTCTGATCCTTGCCTCTGCTTTGCTTGGATCTTCTGGAGCAAGTTCAGACTCCTTTCTCTCCCCCACCAGCTCAGCGTGGGAGGCTCTTGTGTGTGTCACGGCCTGAGTCTGTGTTTGGTTTGCAATGAGAGGTTCTGTCTCTGCTGTGGTTTGCCAGGGCAGCACTCCTGACAATGCCTCTCTAACTGGTTCCACACCCTCCTGTGCAACCACAGGTTCAGGAGTCCTTTCTGAGGCAAGAAGTCCTGAATTTGCAACAGCCCCACCATGCACAGCTTCCTCTGAAGCCGTCACACCCTCCACTTGCAAGGACAGGGAAGCTGCTGTCAGAGCCACTGGTCTCAGGACTCGTCCTGGACCTTGCTCATCTTCCTTCTGCAGAGATAGGGAAGGTGCCAAATCTCTCACGTTTGATTCACTCTCAGGTCTTGATTCTCTCAGCAATGAAGTACCATCTGAACCTTTTGCTTGGGGACTTCTGAACCCCTCTCTCCTCTGGACTTCTGGAGCTGTTTGTTGGCTGAAGGTCTGTACAACAGCTGCAGGTTCTGAGGGTGCTCTGAAACCTTCTGCCTCTGCAATCACATTCACACCTGTCAGTCCTGCTGGAAGAGCAGACCCCTGGGTTCTGTCCACACCCCTTGCTTCCATGAAGACTCCATGTTGTAGGAATGGTGCTGCTGCACCCAGCACTGTTGCAGGAGCTCTGGTACCTTCCACAATTTTGTCTTGCAGACTTTCACAGGCTGTAACACCCACGGGTTCCATGGTTGTTTCCAAAGCTTTCACATTTTCCACAGCTGGTTCGATATCCTTCATTTTCGGAACAGCTCCTGGTCCTGGGGGTGTTTTGGCACTTTTCATTTCCACCTGCGTCACAGGGGTGGCTGCAGATATTTGGAAAGGATGTTGCGAAGGTATATTTGCTTTCAAGACACTTGAACCCTCCATAGGGAGTGTCATGCCCAAATTCCCAGCTATAACGGAGGGCTGCAGGACCGGCTCCAAAGTCCTGCTCACATCCCCCAGTTCCAAAGATTTCTGCACACTTCCCACATGCAGAGATTTTTCAGTTGCTTCTGGAATTGTCATTTCTTGTCCAGCCACAGCCACAGGAGCTACTGTGGCAGCACTTGGATCTGCCCAGTTTGCAGATGCAGGAATTACTGTCCCACCACTTGCCAAGGACATGGACTCGGAAGCTGTTCCTAAATCTTGTGCTCCCCTCGGAGACACTGACTGCAGAGATGCTTCTGAGTAGGTTAACACCTCCATGCTCTCAGGCTCAAGAGAAGCGTCCGAAGCTTTTACTTCCCCAGTGCCTTGAGATGTCAGAGTAACTTCTGAACCTCTTGGTGCTTCTACTGAATCTTTCTGAAACTCAGATTCACTGGCAATTCCAGATGGGACGCTGGACCAAGTATCATTTCCAGCATCAACAACACTGGCATTAATAGCTACTGGATAAATATTTCCATGGGACTGTTGGATTTGTTCTTCACTAGTGCAAATTGTACTTTGAGCTATACTGGTATTTTCTGGGATATTAGACTGGCTGCTTTCTAAATTAAATGGAGGATTTGTTGCACACAAAGTCCCCTCCCCAATTCCAAGGTTTTCCACAGATTGCTGGGAATCACTTATTGACTGAGAAACAAGTCCTAAAGCTTGATTATCAAGCCCCTCACTTGCTGTGGGGCACAGTCCTGGCTGCACGAGGCCAGCCAGGGTTGGGTCTCCAAGCCCTCCGTGATGTACATTCAGTTGGGAGCTGGATTTCTCCGGCACCAGGTGAGGAGCCGGCGGCACATCTGCAGCTTCTCCGGGATGTGCACTCAGCTTGGATTCCTTTGGCTGCTTTTTATGCTTTTTCTCTTTCTTCCTTTTCTTCTTCTTTTTCTTCTTCTTCTTGCTTTTGTGCTTCTTGTTCTTCTTTGCTTTTTTCCTAGGAATTTCATCTTCACCAGTGGAGCTCCTTTTTGTAGACTGAGTACTATTTTTCACAGTATTTTTGTCTACATCTAGAAAAAATGATATTTACCTTGTAAACACTTTTAAAACTGCACTTTAAAAATTCTTTCAGAGCAGTGAAGAAGTGCACAAACAGGCACACAACAATTAAACTTGCAAACTCTGCCTGATCTGCTGAGCTACCCCACACCAGCAGCACACAACCCTTTTCCAGCTCTCTTCCCTTCCCCTCACAATTACTTAAAGCAAATACAATGAAATCCTCCTTCAGAAACTCCGCAGATCTTCTAGCTCAACACCACAGGTCCAGTGGGAACACGGCTCTTTCCAAGAGGTATCATCATACAATCCCAGAATGGTTTGGGCTGGAAGGGACCCTAGAGCTCCTCTGGTTCCACCCCTGCCATGGGCAGGGACACCTTCCACCAGCCCAGGCTGCTCCAAGCCCCGTCCAACCTGGCCTTGGACACCTCCAGGGATCCAGGGGCAGCCACAGCTTCTCTGCCCAACCTGTGCCAGGGCCTGCCCACCCTCCCAGGGAAGGATCCCTTCCCAATATCCCACATAACTGCCCCCTTTCCGTGTGAAGCCATTCCCTTTAAAAATGAAAGGAAGAATGTCCCTGAGAACTGTGCTGTGTCAGTCTCATCTCTATGACTGGGAAGATCAGGAAACAGACCCTCCCAAAAGCTTTCCTGAGCCACATGGAGAACCAGCAGGTGATTTGGGACAGCCACCACAGCTTCACAAAGGGAAAATCCTGTCTGACCAACGCAGCGGCCTTCTATGATAGAGTAACCACATCAGCGATAAGGGAAGAGCTACAACTGCCATTTATGTGGGCTTCTGTAGAGCCTTTGGCACAGTCCCCCCCAGCATCCCTCTCTCCAAACTGGAGAGTGATGGATTTGATGGGTGGACTGTTCAGTGGATTAGTAATGAGCTGGATGGCCTCACCTACCTAGTGGTCAAAGGCTCAGAGTCCCGAGGGCCATCAGTGACCAGGGATGTCCCCCAGGAGTCCCTGCTGGGACCGCTGGCATTCTTTATCTCCAGCAGTGACAGACAGAGGGGCCGAGGGCACCCTGGGCAGGTCTGCAGGTGACCCCAAAGCTGAGGCTGCAGTGACACACCTGAAGGATGGGGTCATCCAGAGGGACCTGGACGGGCTCGAGAAGTGGCCCCTGGGAATCTCCTGAGGTTCAAGAAGGCCAAGGGCTGGGGCTGCACCTGGGCTGGGACACCCTCAGGATCACCCCAGGCTGGGGATGAGCAGATGGAGCAGCTCTGGGAGAAGGAATTGGGGGAGAGGCTGGACATGGCCCAGCCCAGAATCTCCCATGCCCTGGGCTGGTCCCACAGCGTGGGCAGCAGGACAGGGGGGGATTGTGCCCCTCTGCCCCACAGGTGAGACCCCACCTGCAGAGCTGCCTCCAGCCCTGGGGGCCAGCACAGCAAGGACATGGAGCTGCTGGAGAGAGTCCAGAGGAGGCACCAGGATAGTCAGAGCATGGAGCAGCTCTGCTGGGAGGAAAGGCTGGGACAGCTGGGATTGTCCAGGCTGGAGAGGAGAAGCTTTGGGGGGACCTCACTGTGGCCTTGCAGGACCTGAAGGAGCTACAGGAAAAATGGAGAGAGACTATTTCCAAGGGTCTGGAGTGACAGGACAAGAGGGAATGGCTTCAAATTGAAAGGGAGTAGGTTTACATCAGACATTAGAAAGAAATTCTTTCCTGTGAGGCACAGGTTGCACAGGGAAGCTGCTCCATCCCTGGAAGTGTTAAAAGTCCAGACTTGATGGGACTTGGAGCAACCTGGGCTAGTGGAAGGTGTACCTGCCCATCGCACAGGGTTGGAACTAGATGACCTATAAAGTTTCTTTCAACTCAAACCATTCTATGACTCCCCCTTGTCCTGTCACTCCATCCCTTGGAATTAGTCTCTCTTCATCTTCCCGGTAAATTCCCTTCAGGTCCTGGAAGGCCACAATGAGGTCCCCTCCCAAAGCTTCTCTCCAGGCTGAACAATCCCAGCTGTCCCAGCCTTTCCTCCCAGCAGAGCTGCTCCATCCTCTGACCATCCTGGTGCCTCCTCTGGACTCTCTCCAGCAGCTCCATGTCCTTGCTGTGCTGGCCCCCAGGGCTGGAGGCAGCTCTGCAGGTGGGGGTCTCACCTGGGGTCAGGGGCAGAGGGTTTGAATGTACCTCCACTCAATAGGGCAGTGCATTCTTCCAGGAGGCTGGAGATGTGCTTTTAAACTCCTCAAGCCTCACATGGAAGGTAAACAAGAATTCCCATTTTCCAGACAAATGACCTAAGAGGTGTCTCACGGTACAAAACGTGCTGAGCTGTCACCCGGGAGGG
Source organism: Sclerurus mexicanus (assembly GCA_013396755.1). NCBI lineage: Eukaryota > Metazoa > Chordata > Aves > Passeriformes > Furnariidae > Sclerurus > Sclerurus mexicanus. The sequence goes on along the minus strand of VWZF01006783.1, from coordinate 5,924 downwards.
AGCCCAGTGCTGCTGCGTGTCAGGACTCCCGGGTGCATCCACTGACCAAGTTCCTCACTAAGGTCTAACGAATTTGAGGAAACTTCCCCAATGCCAAAGCAGCTTTAAGGCACTGCAGGCTGGAACAGCTGCAGGGACTGGAGTGCAGCTGCCAGAGCCACTGCAAACCTGCAAGTCTCTGTTGGGGCATTTGCTTTCAACAGGAAAGGAATAAATCCCAGTGGCTGCAGAGGCCTGATCAGCGCTGCAGCAATCACTGACGAGGAAGGGAAAGAGGGAGACTGAGGCGTCCACCACCTTTTAATTCCGTACCTCATTTCCCTCTGGATTTAACCTGTGTTAGGTTCTTGCCCTTCTGGGGACCCAGTGCTTTGTTTTCAGGAGAAAGGCACTTCTTTAAAGGTGACTGGGTGGGATTTCTATGAAATATAAGCTGTACAGTGGAGCTTGTTCCCACGCTGCCTTCAAAAACCGTAGTTATATATGCCAAGGCAGCAATATGGACCCTCCAACTAGAACCTGTGATTCCAAAGCTCATTATTTCCAGTGAACGCTGCAAAATCCTTCAAAAATCGTTGGTAATTGCAACACCATAAATGATCATCTCTTGGGATTCCATAAACAAGTGCAGTTCAGGCACATTTTTGTGGAATAAACTGCATAATGAAGTTCAGCAAGCAACAAGCTGAAAGGAAAAAGAGAAGCTGAGACACATCCTCTAAAAACCCATTACTGCAAATGTCTGTAACTTCAGCTCCTGGGAAATGAGCCCTTCCAAACTCAGGGAAAAGGCAGAGAAAGCCCAAAGCAAGTGTGGTTTGGGTGATGCCTCCTGCTGTACAACCTGTGCAGAGGTCACTGTTCCACTGGTGCTGCCTCACGTGGGGCCAGGGGGGTGGGAGACACAGGTGCTGAACATCTGCTCTGCCTAAAAACGCAGCCCTGAACCCCACCTTCCTGAACACCACACAAGAGATGCTCCTGTTGTGAAATAATATTAATACAGGCACAGAAGTGCAGGTTTTGTTTTAAGAAGTGCTGTGAATGCACTGAGAGAGGACAAGGAAGCAGAGTCAAATCTCTGGACCAAATGTCCAGCCCAGAGCTGGGTAAGCAGGTTACCCAAAGGGTGAGCAACTGGCTCATGGGTCAGGCATACAGGGATCAGTGACTGGGGTGACACCAGGCTGGCACTGGTCACACTGGGGTTCTACAGGGTTCCATCCTCACCTAGTGCTCTTCAGCACCTCCATCAACAACCCCGACACAGGACTGGAGGGGATATTGAGCAAGTCTGCAGATGACCCCAAACTGGGAGGAGCTATTGAGTGCCTCAAGGGCAGGGAGGCCCTGCAGAGAGACCTGGACAGGTCAGAGGGCTGGGAATCACCAACCATAGGAAGTTCAACAAGGGGAAGTGCCAATTCTGCCCCTGGGATGGGCAACGCTGGATGTATGGACAGACTGGGAATGAGAAGCTGGAAGGCAGAGCTGGGAAAGGGCCCTGGGGGTCCTGGTTGGTGGCCAGGAGTCAGCAGTGCCCTGGAGCCATGAGGGACATCCCTGTCCTGGGGGGCATCAGGCCCAGCATGGCCAGCTGAGCAAGGGAGGGGATTGTTCAGCTCAGCTCTGCACTGGGGCTGCCTCACCTGCAATAGTGGGGCAGTTTGGGGGGACACAATATAAGAAAGATCTAAAGCTCTCATAGAGTGTCCAAAGGAGGGACACAGGGATGGGGAGGGGCCATGGAGGAGCAGCTGAGGGCACTGGGCTGTCCAGCTGGAGCAGAGGACACTGAGGGCAGAGCTCAGTGGGGCTGCAGCTCCTCCCGAGGGGCAGCTTCATCTCTGACCCCTGTGAGCAGGGACAGCACCCAGGAAGGGCTGGGGCTGTACCAGGGCAGGCTCAGGGGGCATCTCAGCAAAAGGCTCTTCCCCCAGAGGGTGGTGGGCACTGAGCAGGCTGCCCAGGGCACTGGGCACGGCCCCAAGGCTGCCAGAGCTCCAGAAGCCTTTGGACACCGGGACAGGGGGCACTGTTGGGGTGTCCTGGGCAGGGATTGGATGATTCCTGGGGGTCCCTCCCAGCTCAGGATATTCCATGATTCTAGAAATTACCTCTTCTATGAAGATAATTCATTAGATTGAAACAATCTCTCTTGTCCAACTCCTTTTTAGACAGGGAGAGTGGGAACACTTATCACAAGGTAAGCTGATTAACTTCCAAGTTACGAGGTGTCATTTATTACCATGTGACCACACTTCATTCTACCACAAAAGAACAAAAAAACCCCCAAAAAAATCTACCAAGCCCCCCCATTTCAGTCTGAAGTGCTACTTGCAGAGCACAAATTAAAGACTTGAAAACGTTCAAGGTGCACAAGTCACCGTGTATAAAAGAAAAATAAAGAGCAATTCCAACTCTGTGCAAACAGAATCCCTGAAATGAACAATTTTCTGCGCAGGCTCTTAAAACCAAACTCCTCTGGAGCTGTACTCACCCAGCACACTGCAGTCACCTGGGTGTCCACTCCAAAACACGAGAAATGCAGTAATTACAGCCTTCCTTACCTCACTAACTCTCCCGAGTATGACATTTTACAACAAGGACCAGTCCCATGAGAGGGGACGCTCACACGTGACTTTCTGGCATAATAAACCCACTAATTTATTGAAGTGCTGAGATTGACACATTGAAATTTCTTAACCTTTGGAAGACTGCAATGTATCTACACTTTAAAAGTTCATTTTAAAACAACAAACCATCTCACAATTCATCATTGATCTGAATTCCCATCAATGGTTTTTAGAAGTAACCTGAAACCAATCCAAACCAGAAACAGGTTCTATCAGCACCAGCTTTGTTACTAAGAACTGCTCAGAGACCCTGAAGTAGGTATAGAGAAAATAAAGCACAGTTTAATGTAAACAGAGATGAAAATAATAACATTCTATATGTTTTAGCATTGAAAAGAAAAAACAAACTTTTTCCCACAATCAAGTGCCACAACTTTCACGTAACAACCAGCTTTAATTTTCAGATGATGCATTTCTATGGCTGTAAATCCCAGCAGACAAATAAAACACTTCAGAGGAGCAGAACCAAGAAGGACTCTTCCACCTCTCCGACCCGATCCAATTTTCGGCCCCGCCGTGTTTGCCCGCGGGGTTCCCTTACCTGGGTTGCTCTGCAGCTCCGTCCCGAGGGCTCCCGAGAGCACCTCCTCGATTTTCTGCACTATCTGATCGCTGGCACACCCACCGGCAGCTCCAGAGGCGTCCGAGGGCTCGGCCGGCTCGGCGGGGATCGTGGCCCCGTTGGGCTGGCCTTCCACATTCCCCCTGCCGAGAGAAACACCCGCTTAGTACGAGCCCTTTGGAGCTCTTTTTTTGGGGCGTTTTACACACGTTTATTCCAAGCAGCCCTCCAAAGCACTGTCCCAGCCTCCTGGAGAAGCCGTGCCGAGGGAAACGCCGGCCTTAGGATTAACTTTCCCGCAGCCACTCCGGGCACGCTGCGAGTGCCGGGGCTGCCCCACGGGGAGGGAAAAACCCACAGGGAGGGAATGTGCCAGCTTTTCCTCGCTCTGCCGGAGCTTCCCCTTGTTTGGTGAGACAAACTCGGCCCGCAGCACCGCAAACCGGGCGCTCCGCAGGGGCGGCCGTGCGGGCAGCGGGGGGAGGCCGGGTGCGACGTGCCCTCCGCCTCCCTCCTCACCGCCCGGGCCGCGTCCCCCTCAGGGCGCCCGCCCTGCCGCGACCCCCCC
>VWZF01006780.1:1786-12480 GCA_013396755.1 Sclerurus mexicanus | reverse complement strand
AGTCCCTGGCATGCATTCCAAACTGGACTGGATGCCTTACAACTTCTGCAGACCGCCTATAGGTTAGTAATAACAAAATCTAAATCTTTTGTTAGTACCTATTGTCCAGTTCATCTGCTTGTAATAAAACTGACCTTTCTATTTCTCGTATGTCTACTTCTACAAATGCTGCTTGTTTTGAAGAGGAAGGATTGGGTCTGTATAATGGTGTATCAACGAGAAGTCACAGTTTTATTACTGCAGCAAGCCAGCTAAATCCACCTAGGCATGAGTTCCTGTCTCAGAGGCTCACATTTCTGTATGGTGAGGGAACTACTCCCATGCACATTTTCTAAAAAAAAAAAAAAAAAAAAAAAAAAAAAAAAAAATTTTAAAAAAATTTTTTNAAAAAAAAAAAAAAGTTTGTTAAAATATTCTTCTCATATGGCTATTTCACAAGTGTTTTCAATGTTATGTTGTATTTATTACAATTTGTCATTTCCATGGGAAATATGAAACCTACTATTACAGTCCAGAAACTTTTGTACTGCAAAACATAGGACTGAGGTTAACACTTGTGAAACAGAGTGATTGCACCACCTATTTCACTGCCAGAAGGCCCCTTGATGGTCTGAGTGGAGGTGAAGGATGTTTCTAAAGTTAAAAAAAAAGAATGGTTTTCAGTCATGCTAACATCTAAGTGGAAAGTTGATTTCCTGGCATTAAGAAAGGGCAATCCTTGTCCTAAAGGGCAATGCTGCACAGTAAAGGGGAAAGACATAGAATTAAATGGACCAGTACAAAGAGTCTTTCTTTTCTATGCAAATTAATAGGAGCACCAGCAGCGAAATGTAAGTGAAGGTCTAAGTAGTCTGACTCTAGCCAGGATATTGTTAAGAAAAGCTGTGTTACCACACAGGATAAGCAAGCAAAGGTTGTTTGGGTCTTGTGTGCACTTATCTTTTTGATCAAAGGACACAATGTCACTGCAAGTGAATCTGAAATTTAAGTCCCTAAGGACTCCATTCAATTGCATACTTTTCTCTGTGCTGAGCTGCAGGCATGGAATAAACCCATGGATTTTTACCAAGGGATGATGTTTACAGATTTTCTGCAGCTCTTCTCCCAATCAACATTAGAAATTTAGTGCCAGTATTAGGAAAAATAAGAGATGCAAAATAATAAAAAAAAGAGGTATTTTCAAGTCTTTATCTAAACTTATGTCAAAATCAAACAAAAAGGTCTACCACAACAAAGTTAAAAGAACTGCTTGGTGCTTACTCAGGCTCTCCAAAGGACGGTTTGCTTGAGCATAGTCAGAGTGCTGGAATTTTCACCACTATTTTAGTGAAACACAATGAATATTGTATTAATTTTTAAATTATGTTTATGTGTTGGAAAAGACTTCTGCAACAGCACATACAAAACAGAGACAGAGGATCATCCAGGCTACACATCGTGGAAAAAGAAATTGCTAGAAACAAGACCAGCACTGTAACATCTTCCAAAGGACCAGAGACTTTATAATCCAGCATTACCTGCGTCTTTTATGTACGAGTTTTCCCCTGTTTAGACTGCAACCCCTAGAACCCCACACACGTGAACACAGACTGTTCTTTCCTTCCAGGTATCCAGCCCTGTCCCCCTCCTGACCTTATTGGATGTATCACCAGTCACTCCCCATTCCTGGGTTTCTACTGGGTTTTGGTTGCCCTGTTCTCTTATTGGCCCCTGTATCCCCCAAACCACACCACTCCCCCTGAACCCTTACCCAATCACATCCTACATCCCAAACCCTGCCCAAAGAGCTTAAATACTCTTGAGTAAAGTAATTAAAGGCTTTTGCCATGACCTCACCACCTTGGAGTGCTGCCTATCCTTACTCCTGACCAAATGGGGATTTTTCAATCCCCTCCACACCCTAGGAAGCCTGGGGAAGTAGATGGAGCCGGCTCTCCCTCAAAGCTGTTAATTGGCGCCCAACTGGCTTTGGACCTGGCTGTGTCTTTTGCTGTGTAAAGGACCCTCCAACCGTGTTGGACTCAAGCAACAAAGTGGTTTCTGACTTCCCACTCAAACAGCTTGTACAATTCAGCATTGGACCTCGACCTACCACAGAAGGTAGGCCCGCAATTGCATGAACCCATCCCTCTTTCCCTATCACCAAGTTTTTAAAGCCATNCCCCTGCTTCTGACTTTCCAGAGATCCAACCTCACCAATATGGTGGCGGCTCTGCCGGGGGCAATGCTGAAAGAAACTGATGGGATTACATTAAGAAACAAGCAACAACAATTGATGATCTAGATTTATTTAAAGCATTCCCTGTGTTTTACTACCCCGATGGTCCCCCTGTTTACGAGTCCATCCTTATCCCACGCCTTAAAGACACAAAGAGAACTATAACCGATTATGGCTTAAATAGTCCATATCCATATCCATATCTATAGGGGTATTACAGTCACTATTCACTGCATATGCATACACACCAAATGACATAAGAACACTAATTACATGATTTTTCACAAGCATAGAACAGTCATTATTTTTGAATGAATGGCAGAACCTCATTAGAAGGCAGGCAGAAAACACCTTCTGCTCCACAGGTGTTCCAGCCTCAGAAACCTATAATAAGCTATTTGGAACTGGTCCGTATATATCTAACCAAGATCAAGCCAGAATTCCACTGCATGACTCAGAGCTAAGAATCTGGCTTTGCAAGCAATTCAAACTGTTGCTGAGGCTTCTGAAACAACACCAGCATTCACTCAGGTGCAACAAAAAACAACAGAAGCATTTATAGATTTTGATGAGAGATTAAAGATGCTATCTCAAGCAAATTAAGCATCAAGAGGCTCAAGATGCACTGTTTCAAAAATTAGCACTTGAGCAATCAAATGAGGACTGCCAAACTATACTAAACTCTCTAAAAGACCCACACCCATGGGTATGATTAAGGCGGCCGTAATATGGGTACGCACAGATACACTAGCTCCTTACTAGCTGAAGCCCTGGCAGTGCAACAGTTACAAAGGGAGATTACATGCTATTACTGCAAACAAGGACATTTTAAAAGAGACTTGCCTCAATTAAAAACAAGACCACCCACTGTGCCACTGAGTCTGTCCCCTGGATGTAGAAAGGGATTGCACTGGGCGAGTGACTGAACGTCCCTCTTTGATAAAAAGGGGAAACCCCTCTCACCAAGAGGTGCAGGAAAACCAGTCACGACTTCCGGAAACAGGCATCTGAGTGCTCGGAGCAGCACCACGGCAAAAAATGCTCTACAAGCCAACACCACACGGCTGCTCCCCTCCATTCCAGACGGGGAACCAGAGCAAGTGTCTCTAGGGTTCAGCTGGTACCTCCCCACCGACTCAATAAACAGTGACAGTTTCCAAACAGTTCTTGTGAGTCCAACAAGTAACCTGCCAGTGCCTGCTGGCAAATACGTTTTGACTGGGACTGAGTCATCTAACGATGCAGGATTGACAGTGTTACCACAAGCAAAAATGGTAAACAACCCAAAGACAATAGAAGTGAGTGTAAAAGCTCTGTTTGCAACAGTGCAGCTAAATACAGGCACACCCATTGCTAATTTAACCCCTATTGCTGAGGAAGAGAACACTTTGGACTCTGTGCCTTTAGTTCAATGGTCTCAATCTATTTTTGATTGACCCATGTTAATCTGTGATAAATTTTATAATACCTCTTCTGAGTTGGAGAAAGTATTTTCATAGCAGCCTACAAAAATAAAGAAGCCTTTAATCAAGTATGAACATGGGATAGAAGGAAAGTAGCATGTCATGTTTTAAACACAGTCAGGTATGATATTACTGAAAAGTCGTATAGTAGAGGTTGAGTAGGGTGAGGATTATTGCATTCAGAGTTGTGCGGAATGGCAACCTACTCACTTAGCAGAAATGGCCATCCAGCCACTTAAAACTGATGAAGAGGAGGTAAGTGATGAAATCAAGAGGAAAGGAAATGTTACAAAAAAGGCCATAGTGATATTCATGAGAAGGACTTCCTTGCTTTATGGTAAATTGGTAGGTTGGCAGAGCACCAAGGGGTCACAGGAAAAGCAATAAGATTGTGGGTTTTTTTCATCATTATACTCTTGTAGTCTATAAGCAGAAAAGTGCTGTGAGGTCACAGCTTCAAAGTAACCATGTAAATAAAAGAATCACCCTGAATCTTTACCAGGAAAAGCTTTCTTAAGGCATGGTGATTTTGAAATCAACTAGAAAGTATTGAAAAACCATTCCTTCAAATAGCACTAATTTTTTTACGACTGTTTGATAAAATGCACTAGAAATGCTACATTTGTCACATTTAAGTTATTATTACTTTCTGATCAGCCATCTCCTGCACGAGTTAAACAGATTCTCCCAGTTTTCTCTCACTGTAAATGCTTTTCTGGCCTTTTTGGCTTTGCCCTGACTAAACGAATAATGAATTTGTGAGAGGCAAGTACAAGGCAGACAGTTTCCGAATGGTGTATCAAAAAATTTGAGCTTTGGTGCCACCTCGTGACCAAGTTGAGAACAAGGACAAGGAATTACAACAGAAATTTAATCTCAAACAAACAAAGGTTTTATCCTCACACTGTTTTCCAGTCCGTAGGAGTAAAGAGAGATAAAGTAGGTCAGAATATTACGGAGAATTTTTACTGTTTTTTACCCCACTCCAGTGTATTTTTTTTTCTTTTTTCTCCATGGGACTCTGGTTTCAAAAGGAACAAGTAGGGAAAAAGAACCAGGTGATGTATTCTCACAGGGAGATGCAAAGAAAGGTTTCTCAGAGCACCGAGACAGCGAGACAGGCAGTTGTAGAATATGAAAAAAAGAAAACAAGTACACTGAACACATCACCAAACCACCCTAAAACTGTAGCAAATGTGTTTGACTGCTTACAGAAAACCTTGCACTTGAAAGAAGGACTCATCCATCACATACATGGTCTGTCTTTCTTATTCAATAGATTGAACAAATAAGGGTGAACCTCTAATAGACACCATTGTACAAGATGCTATGGCAAGATGCTACAGCTAAACAACCCTGTATGTTTACCTAACATAAAGATAAAACAACACAAATTAGTTTTTTGAAATTAGCCTGGCTTTCCACCTCTGTATGCCCAATGTTATCAATTGCTTCAGGTTTTTATTATGTGCCCAATTTTGTTCAAATCATTGAAATAACAGACAAAAAGTTGTTTAAAAATCTGAGCTTTAGTTTTTAGTATCTTGTTACAACCTACTGAAGTTTCTCCTTCATTCAGGTGGATAAAATATGGAAAAACTAAACACACTGCTTCTAAAGAATTCAGATTTACAAAAGTGATGGTAAGTTATCACAGCTGGAGAAGGTGTGCATATACCATATTTAGTATCATTTTCTATGCTATTTTTTACAAATCAATGAATCACAATATTTCTAGATTTGTCTTAATAAAGAAGGGCAGAAATTAGATCTCATATATTCTTTGATTGTGCTAGGCAGAGCTTTACATTAAATTTTTCATTGTGACACTAATATAGGTTTCCTGAGCAGTTGCAGCTGATTAGTACTGTACAATGTGCATTTCTTTGACTAGCAATAATAATCAACCTCTGCAAATAAATTTATTCCACTTATTTCAAACTCTGCTTAGTCCTTCTTTCCTCTCCACATTAAAGGATTGTGGGTCATTATAAAAAGATGCCATTTGATTTTTCCAAATAGATGATGAATGTAGTTTGATGTATGAAGAGAATTAATTAATTTCTTATTGTTCAGTTTTATCCATTTTGAAATTGAATAGTTTCTGCTTCTACCACCTCTTGTTATATTCTAACTTATGCTGGATCTTGGCTGCTAAACTACTGACAAATTTCTTAGAAGCTTCTTGGAAGGTTGTGTCAGGCTTCAAGAAGTCCAATTGAAGTTAAAGTTTCTTCTGCTATTTCTGGCTTTTTACAGCAAAGCACTTCACTTTTTGTGGAGTCATACATGTTTAATTATGAGGAAGATTAGGAAATTTTTAATATACTTTTTCTATGTTTCACATTTCAACTAGTATGAATTTATTGACAAATAAATATTCTTGATTTCTGAATTGGTAGTATTACTTCCATGCTTCTATATTCCAAATAATAACTGGATATGAATAAATACCATACATTTTTTATTATTCCTGCAAACGCTATCCTGTTCTTGAGAAAAGACTGGAGGCGTTGTGTGGGGTTTTTTTGTTGCATCATCTGAAATTATCATTTGCCATTGTCTGAAATATGTCAAGTTTGCCTCTAATTGGTTGAGGTGAATGCTTCCAAAGTGCCTGAAAAACAGGATAATTGATATTAAGGAAAACTGAAGATCTTGTTATTCTGTGGAACACCGACAAGGTCCACAAACAATGCTGTAAATAAGTGTTTCTATCAAACTCAAATACGAACCTGTGGCCAGTTACCTGAAGTTGCTCAATCCTACTCCACAAAGTGTAAATCTAAGAATTTGGAATTTATAAGGTCATTTTATCTATATGTGCATTTAGCCTATTAATGAGGAAAATGCACAAATGCTATATATAAAACTCTTACAAATACACAACTAAAAAAATTACAATGACAAAAAGCCCCCAGTTTCCATAGATTATTTTGCACGAGACTAGCTGGAAAAAAAATGAAAAAAGTACCTTCAGTGAAACATCAATACTGTTCCATAGCTCTACATTGGAGAAAATATTTTCTTCTCTCTTGAATGCAAAATACATAATGATTTCCTGAGATACAGTTTGCCTCTAGGGAAATTGTTCATACTGCCTCAAAACGCTAGATGTAGCTGCTGACACTTGCAGGAGAAAGGGCGCATACACCCAAACACACACCCACACTTGCCCCCTTGTGCTTCCTCACCTTCCCCAGCTGCTTATTTGTTGTTTTGTGTGTGTGGTGTTCTGAATTTTTTTTTTTTAAGCGAATTTTCATATTGTAGCTTTCCTTAAAATACAGGTAGTTCCTTTCACAGTCTGAATTTTTCAGCCTCTCTTCCATTCAACATGATACAAAAATGTAGAATGTAAAATTTAAACATGACATGACTGTTCATTAATTATTTATAATGATGTTTGACAATAAGTTAATATATATGCTTCCACCAACTGGCCTGATATTGCAACTAGAATTCTGCAGATTCCTCTTGCAATATCGATGCATTTTGCATAGCTGGAACATGGCAGTAATCCAGTCAGCTGCAATTGCCACAATACCAGATGGATCCCTATAAATAGAAGTCCTGTAGTAATATGTCTAGATTATTGAATTCAGTGACCACTTGCCAATATATCAGGGAATGTTTGCAGAAATGAATTGAAATATATTATGAGTTTTTAATTTCAGTTACATCTAGAAATCTGTATCCTGTTCTACCATCCTGCCATGGGAAATACATTTATAACTTAACCAACTTTCTATACTATTTTTTAAAAGTTGTTTTCCAGTTACTTTTGCATAGCAATATGCAAAATAGTTTTGACAGTGGCACTCTGTAAGATTTTATTGGAATAGTTTAATTAACAAAAGACAATATGAAAGAAATTAATTCCTTTATCAATAAAAATAAGGTATACATGTAAGAATATATAAAAGTTTTTGTCTTATTTTCCTCTCCAAGTTAAGGCAATTATATTTACAGGAATATGCATTTGCATTTAGATGTTTTTCAAAACAAATGAGCACAATTTACACGTTCCAGAAATAACTCAGTCAATTGATATAAAAAACGAAAAGAAACCAAATATTGAAACCAACATCATCCATTTTACAGTGATTGAACCATTACTTTAAACTACTCCATCCAAATGTCTTTCCTTTTCTTTTGGGGAGTTGTTTTTTTTGGATTTTTTAATAATTTGTATGGGGTTTTTATTCTTTGCTGTTCTTGCTTGTTTGTGCTTTTTGTTTTGTGTATTTGTTTTTTTTTGTTGTGTTTTTTTCCTTTTTTTGTTTGTTTTGGTGGGTTTTTTGTGTTTTGTGTTTTTTTTTTGTTTGTTTGGTTTGGTTTGGTTTTGTGGTTTTATCCCATGAATTTAGGAGAAATCATTTAAGAATTAAGGAATCTGAAATTGTCAGGTATTATAAAGGTGATTTTGAAACCAAGTTGCTTGCTGCCACACAAAGGTGCTCAATTGGAAAAGAATTGCAAATACAGTGCATCGCTAACATTCCTGATTTATTTAAATTGTCGGCTCTCACTTCGACTACTGACTAAAGATGACTTCTTTTAGGCTGCTGTGGCTACAACTAATTGGTTGATTCAGTTCAAAATCGGTATTGCACTGCATTTGAAGTACTTAAAAATGGAAAAAGTCTGAATATGGCTGAAGGTCTGCTCTGTCCCTTGCTATTTTTCTGGTCCTTCGACTGCTGGAATATGTGACCCTTTTCTTCATGACACCTGCAATGTATGTTAGGAATCCCAGCTGTAGATAGATAGATAGATAGATAGATAGATAGATAGATAGATAGATAGATAGATAGATAGATAGATAGATAGATAGATAGCACTCACAGTCATGGCTTAGAACTGCTGGTGAAAAGAAGCAGAAAGCAGGTAGTGTGATCTCTTTACAGCTGCCACAGCTTAATAGAAGGGCAGCAACATCCAGCATCAGTGTTTCAATAGCCTCTTGAGGATGTTGTAGAACGCACCTGTGGAGGTTTAGTTTGGCTCCCTGCCAAACCCAGCTGCTGGCCACACAGATTCCTGACCCGCTCCTAAGAGAGAAGAAAAAAAGGCACCAAAAGAAAATTGTAGTAAAAGTATATATATATATACACATATATTACAATTATATACAATGAAACACCATGAATATACAGAACAAGAACCCCAAAGCAACTCCAAAAGGGAAATGGGACAAAAATGGGCAAAACCAAAACAAAACAGACACACACACTCGTAAACTCAGGGAAAAGCTCAATCAGTAACTAACACAATGAATTCTCACCAAACTCCCCTCAAGAGAAGCAATAGAAATCACCTCTGCACGACTGGGACAACAACTCTCAGAGAGGCCTCAGCTCACATAGATAAGAGTGAAGCCAACACCCTGAGACCTGTTACCTCCCAAGCAGATGAAAGGAAGAGAGAGAGGGAGGAAACTTTCCTCCTCATCTTATATACAGCTGATTATGTGAAGGAATGGTGTGGAACACTTCCTTAGTTATAACTCTGTTACCAGGGAAGGCCTAGACCAAACCCAAGAAAACTAAACCACCACATTCTCCACCTCTTATTCCATACCATTTCTTTACGTAACATCTAGGTCCTGCACTTATATAGTCCTTCNAGATAGATAGATAGATAGATAGATAGCACTCACAGTCATGGCTTAGAACTGCTGGTGAAAAGAAGCAGAAAGCAGGTAGTGTGATCTCTTTACAGCTGCCACAGCTTAATAGAAGGGCAGCAACATCCAGCATCAGTGTTTCAATAGCCTCTTGAGGATGTTGTAGAACGCACCTGTGGAGGTTTAGTTTGGCTCCCTGCCAAACCCAGCTGCTGGCCACACAGATTCCTGACCCGCTCCTAAGAGAGAAGAAAAAAAGGCACCAAAAGAAAATTGTAGTAAAAGTATATATATATATACACATATATTACAATTATATACAATGAAACACCATGAATATACAGAACAAGAACCCCAAAGCAACTCCAAAAGGGAAATGGGACAAAAATGGGCAAAACCAAAACAAAACAGACACACACACTCGTAAACTCAGGGAAAAGCTCAATCAGTAACTAACACAATGAATTCTCACCAAACTCCCCTCAAGAGAAGCAATAGAAATCACCTCTGCACGACTGGGACAACAACTCTCAGAGAGGCCTCAGCTCACATAGATAAGAGTGAAGCCAACACCCTGAGACCTGTTACCTCCCAAGCAGATGAAAGGAAGAGAGAGAGGGAGGAAACTTTCCTCCTCATCTTATATACAGCTGATTATGTGAAGGAATGGTGTGGAACACTTCCTTAGTTATAACTCTGTTACCAGGGAAGGCCTAGACCAAACCCAAGAAAACTAAACCACCACATTCTCCACCTCTTATTCCATACCATTTCTTTACGTAACATCTAGGTCCTGCACTTATATAGTCCTTCTTTTTTAAGACTATCATCTTGTCGTTGAGGATCAGCATCAGCTTAATTTGGATCTTTGGTCACTCTTGGTTACATCTAGAGTTCTGGTTCTTTAGGGCTGATTCACAGATCTGAGTCATCATTGGATACCAGCATTAGCTTTGTTTAGGTCTTCGTCATCTGGTGACTGGTGCTCTGCAAGATACAACTCAGAAATATGAATTATTTTTTTCCCAAGATTCAACTTTTTTTGAAGCACACACTGTGTCTCTCCATTCTTCCTCATTACCCACCAAGTGTATCCCTGCCCTTGTGTGGCAGTAGGCTTAACAGTAGAAGTTTTCTCTATATTGTGACATGGATTCCCTGTCTTTTTTCCCTTCTCCTTCCCAAAAACCCCTTGGGAGAATCCTTATGCCCCTACTTAGTATGCAGGAATCCTGTAGAGGCCAGGTGAAGTCCTCTCATTGGCCCTTAGTTAACCCCTTCCCCATTGGCTGTTAAACCTTTAAATACCCTGACCCATACTGAATAAACTCTTCTCTCTGTGGTCTCAGTGTGTCTCTCTCCCATGGGACATGTCGGGGACCAC
>VWZF01006774.1:0-32555 GCA_013396755.1 Sclerurus mexicanus | reverse complement strand
CCACCCCTCGGGTTTTTGCGTACCAAACCCCCCGGGATGCCCCAGCACCTTCATCTCTCTATTTCCCCCTCATTTCCTCTCTCTATTCCTCCGGTTTTCCCCTTATTTCCCTTTTCCCTGTTTCTATTCTCCTCTGTTTTCCTACTTTATTTATTTTCCACTCTATTTTCCATTTATTTATCCATTTCCCCTCTATTTCCCCCTTTATTTCTGTTCACCCTCTATTTACCTCTTTATTTCTCCTTTATTTCCCTTTTCCCTCTCTATTTCCACTTTATCTAATTTTTGCTTTTTTCCCCCTTTGTCTGTTTTTCCTCTATTTCCCCTTTATTTCTCTATTCCCCCTTTTCCTCTTCTAGTTCCCCTTTATTTTTCCCTTTTCCTCTCTCTCCCATTTCATTCCCCTTTATTCACCTTTCTCTTCCTCTATTTCCCCATTTTTCCTCTATTCCCTTTTCTCCCATTTCCCTTTGATGTATTTTTCCTCCCTTTTCCCTTTATTTCCCTAATTCCCAATCTATCCCCCCCTTTATTTCTCCCTCTATTCCCCCTTTCTCTTTTCCCTTTATTTTTTCCCTCCATTGCCCTTCCCTCCTTAATTTCCCTTTTCCCTCAATTCTCCCCTTTATTTCCCCCTTAATTTCTCTATTTTCCTCCACTCCCCCCTTTCTTTCTCTTTTTCCTCTCCCGACCCCACAAAACCACACAAACACTTTGATTATTTTTTTTTTCTTTGCTTGTTTCTCTGTTTGTTTTTTCTCTTTATTTTTAAAAATGGAACAGTGGAATAAAGCGGTCTGTGGCAGGAAAAAAAAAAAGAAAAAAGAAGAAAAAAAGAAAACCATCCTCATTGGAAAAGAAACTGAGCCCAAATCCATCCATAACCCCAACTCCACATCCCTCCTGCCAGGGGAACGGGGAAGAACATGGATCAGAAGAGGCAAGAGGAGAGGGAGGGGGGGAAAGGCAAAAATCAGCTGAAAAGAGGAAAACCAATATCACAGAAAGTACAGTTTTTTTACCTAAATAGCCTGAAATTGCCTTGGGGGAGCAGCACCTTTGGGTGTCCCCAACCTGATGATGCAGCACCCCAAATTCGGCTCCATCGCCCCCCGACCCCCCATGCTGCCATCACCCCCCAAAAACCCCGTTTCCCCCCCAAAAAAAACCCACTGGAAAAATAAATCCCAACAAAATGATCAACTGAGAGTCCCCCAGCCCAAAGCGGGGAGAACAAAAGCGAGGAGGATGGAGGTGGATTGGAGAGGGAAGAAGGAAATCTCCGAGTTCTAAAGGACAACAAAAAAAATCCTGGAAGATCGAGTATGAAAAAGCAAAAAATTAATAATCATAAAATCAGTCACAACCCAATATCTGGGACTGGTGAGGTCTGGAGCTTTAACAACTAACGGCCACTTTAAAGTGAGAAGAAAGCCCATAAATTCTATTCTTAAAGAACATTTTTCTTTGGAAAAAGAGAGTAATTTTTCTTTTTTTTTCTATTTTTTCCTTTTTTTTTTTCATTTTTTTCTCCTAAACTACAGCCTGTGGAGTTGCCACTACCTAGAGTTCATCTATTGGCTAAGAGGTAGATAAACAAAACTGACTTGGTTATACATAAGGTCGTGGGCTGGGCTGGGCACCAGCCATTCCAGGCTCCTGGAATATGGGATTTCCCTCCTCTGGAGCCACCCAAAAGTTTGCTGGGCTCCAATTCATCCGCAAAATCCGACAGAGGCACGGGGTGGGGGTCGTGGTTTAAGGCCAGATTTCCTCCTGAAGTCAAGGAATTCCATCCCGGGATGAATCCGGATGCGCTTCCAATGAACCGACACCGTTGGCTGGGGAACGAATGCTCGAGCGATCATGGACATTTTAAGGATTCCTTCCTGCCCTGATTCCAGTCAATCCCATCCATTTCCTGGGATGATGCACCGAGTGATGGAAGAGCCCGGTGCCACTCCAGATCAGCCCTTCCCTGTCCCAAAACATCGGGAAGCTCCTTCCCACTGGACTTAGCGTTGATTTGCACAGACCAGCTCCCAAACTGGTCCTTCAGTTCTCACACATCCTGACTCCCTGGGCTTAAATTAGTGATCAATTCTGGGTTTAAAGGAAAACAAAACCCTTTGGGAGTTGGCTCGTGCTGATCTACAGCTCCCAAATCCTCTCCGGATGCGCCGGAGGGGACGGATGTGCCGTGGGCCAGTGGAGCATCCCAGTGCCATGGCCCGCCAAAGCATCCCGCCATCGCCATGGTCCAGCAGAACATCCCACTTGCCGTGGTTTGGCAGGACATCCCATGAACATGGTCCAGTGGGACATCCCACCACCACGGTCCACCAAGACGTCCCACCGCCACGGGCTGGAAGAGGATTCCAACGTGGCACGGCGGAGCATCCCACTCCCAGGGTTTGGCAGAGCATCCAACACCATCGTGGTCCAGTGGGACATCCCACCACCACGGTCCACCAAGACGTCCCACCGCCACGGGCTGGAAGAGGATTCCAACATGGTACAGCAGAGCATCCCACACTGTCCTGGGGAGGATCCCATTGCCACGCTCCGCTGCTGCTCCCGAGGGATTCCATCTCCAACAACAAACTACAGGAATTCTGCCACAGCCAGGAAGCAGCACCGGAGCCAGCCCAGGGCTGACTATTCCAGGGGTCCAACTCGGGCATTCTCCCACCCCACCGCCCTCCTGGCATCCTCCAGAGCCTTCCTCAGCTCTCCTCCTCCTCCTCCTCTCCCATCACCATGCAGCCATCCCAAAAGCCGCGGTGCCAGAAATTCCTGCCGTGTCTGGGAGGATCCCTGCTGAGCCAGGGGTGCTGGAGGTGAGGTCCTGCCCTGGAGGGTGAGGAGGGACCCCCATCCAGACCCCCCAGCAGCTCTGAGGTAGTTTGCACGTGTTACGTTTCCGGCTCGCAACACCTGCACTGTTCTCCAAGAGAAAAATTCCGGATTTAAGAGGCTCTGGCTGGTCTTGCTCTGCTCGGGATCTCAGCCACGATCACCAAGGAGTTAAACACCAAAGAAAATCCAAATCAAAACATGAAGGAAGGCTGATTTGACCGACTAGGGGTGGATCTCTCCTCCTCACCTTGATATGGAGCCACTCTTGGTCATCCCAAGTTAATTCCAGCCTTGATCAGTTATTCCCAAGCATTGCTCCGAGGCCAAATTCCAGGCTCCAGGTCCCCCGGCACCTCCAGCAACACCTGGAGCCTCCCAAGCTCAAGCACCGCTCGTTCCTGCTGCCCCATCGCCGCTCCCAAAGCAAATCCACAGCCAAATCCTGGCCAAAAGTTTGGGAAAAATCCCAGCCTGAGGATGCTTTAAATCCATCTCGGGAGCAAATGCGTTTCACAGGATCACACCGATTTCATCCAACCAAAAAAAAGCTACGACGGGGAAAAAGAAGGGAATTAAAAACAACCCAAGAAAATAAATCAGAAACCTCCCCCTCCTAAAAGAAAAAACCAAAAAACCAAACCCAAATCCACAACCTTCTCTGAAAATAAGAAAATCCCAAAATTATCCGGAGAAGCCTAAGTTGTGTGGAGCAGCAGGGACAGGGAGGGAAGACCAAAAGGAATGAAATTAAGGAAATGTCTTCAACTGTCTTAGAGCGAGTCTGCGTTTCGGATGGGTTTTCTCAGAGTCTAAAAAAACACTCAAAAACCTCGGGGCTAGAAATTCAAAACAAGAGGGTTTTTTCCTGGCACCGATTCACTACTTTTACTGCTTTTGCTTTTTTTTTTTTCCCTTTTCTTTTTCTTTTTTTTAAGTTTTACGCACTAAAAAACCAAAAACCAAACCCAAACCCTAATGCCCAGGAAACATAAACTTGGTAAGTCGGAGGCAGTTTCTTTGCAATATTTACAATGGATTTTCCTCTGGTTTGATTCCAGAAACCCATTCCATGCTCCTCAGCCTGTCAGGGAAGGAGCACGATCCCGTTGCCGAGCCCACGGATGGTCTTAGCTTGGGAGAGAAGAAGCATCCACTGGCATTTGGGATTCCTTGGTCCTTTTCCTCCAGCTGAAGGGCAGAAGGAGACTCTCAGGTGAACCCTCAAATCCGGGTCTCTCCATAGCACGGCGGTGGCTCATCCCGGGATACGCTTCCAAGGTGGGAATTTCTTCCTCCTCCTCCCAGCCCTGGGAATTAGGAGAGCAGCATCCCCCCCAGACGGGCACAAAGTGCTTTGCTTTCCTCTCTGCCTCCAGCCCTTCCTGGCATCCAGCAGAAATTCCTTGTGCTGTTCCCAATCCTGCCCGGAGCCTCCCTACGTCCCCCTGCCCCAAATTAAAAGCTCCACATCCTTCCTCAGCCCATGGAATTCCGGGACACAGCCAACCCCCCGGGATGGGGCAGGGCTGGGGCTGCTCCTTGTTCAGGGAGGGCAAAAATTCAAAGGAATAAAATAAACCCAAATGATTCCTGCTGGGAGAAGAACAAGGAGCTGATGGTGCTGCTCATCCCTAAATTTTGAGTTCCCCTAAATTACCTTCCATTGGCACAAAGAGAGTGGAAAGAGGAGCTACTGCAGGGCTGGGAATTCTTCCCGCTGCTCTTGGGGCTCGCTAGGGAATTTCTCCCTGGCTTGCTCATTCCAGGCTGGATCCATCTCGCTCCCATCTCCTGCCACCCAGCCGTGCTGGGATCCCACTTCATCCCTCTGTCGCTCTTCCCGGCTCACTGTGGCTCCAGAGAAAGATTGGAGATACTCGGGAGGCTTCTTCCTTACTGCCAATCACTTTATATAAATAATTTCCCTCGGGAAAACAAGGAGATTCCCCCCAAAACCAAACGGCACCGACCGCTCCTAAACGACGGCGACGGGACCGGCTCGAGGGTTGGGGGAAAAGCATCAAAGATTTCCCTGAATCATCAGATTTTTTTTTAGGTCAAGATCTTCTCACTGCAACCACCAGATCAACAGGATTGCTCGGGGTGGGATTGGGGAATCTGTCTGTGTTTCATCCCTCAATGGTACAGTCGGAACCAGGTTCTCAAAGCGCTTGCTGTCGGAAAAGACACGAATTATAAATCACCGATGTCTGAATACGCTGCTCTGTGCAAGGCTGGAAACAAAAAGAGTGGAGAGCCAGAGATTTCAAGTATTAAATCATTATTTTTCCCTAGGATAAATGCCAGTCTTCCTTTAAAAAAAAAGAAAAATCAAAGAAAAATGAGGAAAACCCCTGGAAGTCCCTTCTCCCACCAGCCCGAGGGGCAGGAGCTGCTGGTTGGGCAGTGCCGAGCCGGAATTCTGCTCCTTTGAGCCCAAATTTATGGGGATAAAGGGTCAGTGCTCCCCCACTGCCAGGAACGGGGGGATCCCACACTCCTCCCACCCCAGACACTCGGGGAGAGGCAAAGACTCGTGGGGTGGGCACAGCAGCACCCAAAATTCGCTTCGCCACCACGGAATTCTTGATTTTTCTTTTTTTCCCCCCCTAGCGTTCAAGCAATTGAATTTTCCTGCAGGTACAGTGAAAAAAACCCCCAAAAACAAATAGCAAATGGGACTTCAAAACTAAAAAGCACCCTGTGAACATTCGGGAGCAGGGAGAGGCTCATCCCCCTCGGTCCTCAGGGTGGGATTTGTCCTCTCTCTCCCTCCTCGATGTGCGTTTCTACCAAAAAAACCCCCAAAAATTGGCTCCCACTAATGCATTAATTTCTCTCTCTCTCTCTCTCCTTTTTTTTTTAATAAGTTTTTTTTTTTTAATTTTATTCTTTAAATCGCCTTTTTTTTTCCTTTTTTTTTGTTTTTTTTTTTTGTTTGTTTGTTTGTTTTTTTCCTCGGTAAAACGGAGGCAAAAATCTCTGTAAAATTATTTCACAGCATCATAGTGGAGAAGATGGTTCGACGCCGCCCCCGTGGCAACACGGCAGGTCGGATCGTTTGGGTTCTGGGATATATATAAATATATATATATATATATATATATATATATGGCTTCCAAGTGTTTGAAAATAAATGCCTGAGCTGGTGTGGTTTCAATACCAGCAGCAAAACCCCGTGTACCCCACTTTGCATAGTCAATGCTGCCTAGGAGTCCGTCCTCACATCCCGGGAGCGGAAGGTTTCTGATCCCAAAGCTCTTGAATCCGTGGATTTCTCGCTGGAGTTGGATTGAGAAAAGCCTTTCAGCCAGTGGCAGGTTTTGGTTTGGTTTCTTTTTTTATTCTTTTTCTCGTTTTCCCCTCCCTCAATTTAATTATTAAAAAAAAAAAAAAGAAAAAAAGGAAAGAAATTAAAGTGGTTTTTTTTTCCCAACCGGGGAAAAAAAAACCCAAACCCAAATAAAATAGAATAATAAATCGGTGGGTTCCAATTCGCCCAAGGTCTCAAAGAGTCGCGACATGTGACAGCTTTTGTGTTGTGGTGAGATTCCTCAACTGGCTTGAAAAGGCCAAAAAAAGCAAAATTCAAATTAGAGAAGCTGCTGCCATCTTTTCCACTATGTCTGGAATTCCTGTCGTTCTCCATAGAGAGCTCATAACACTTGGTTACCTGCACATAACTCCTGGCTCATAAGAAATTATGAAACTTAACTTCTCTTTTCATTAAAAAAATAAAATATTCAAGACTATCAGCTTTTATATAAAATATCAGCAAGCCCCCCAAAAAACGAAAAGAAAAAAAAAAACGACAACAAAAAGAAAAAAAAATAAAATCAATTGCTGAGGTAACTTCATACCTTGAGGTAGCTTTTTTTTTTAACCTTTTCTCTTCTTTTTTTGTGGTTTTTTTTTTCCTTTTTCTTTGTTTTTCTTTCCCCTCTCTCTGCTCAAACACACAAATACCTGGCCCTTCCCCTGGTGTTGCAGGATCCCGGCACAGTAACTGCTGCCGCCTTCCCTTCCCAACGAGCTCTCCCGATGCTCCGAGAGCTGGATCCGAGCCACGTTTGGCTTTTTTTTTGTATTTTTTTTGGAGGATGCTCCCAGGAAAACGCCTGCTCCGAAGGGCTGGTCTCCACTAAACGAACGGTAAAAGCATCAGTGCGAGTTTTCACCCGAATTCCCTCTTTCTAACCTCAAATCGGCTCCCTCTTGGGGATCCGGCGTCATCCCTCTCCCTCGAAATCATCCCGAATTTTTGCTTTCCCACCCCGTTGCCGCTCCGGTTTTGGGGGGGAAGCGGCGAAAATCCCCATTTTTGGGCTGGATTTGCAGCAGAAAACACGGAGCTGGAGCTGCCCCAGCGTGGAGACGAGACCTTCCCCAGCCTGGGGGAGGCGGCAGCAGCTACTGACCCTTCCAAAATATTCCATATTTAACCCCAAATCCTTAAAAACCTCTCTCAAAGGTACAAATCCACGTAAGAGTGACGGGAATCAGTGACCATGGCACGTTCCTTTGACGTTTATATTTGGTTTTTGGCTGGTGAGAACAGTTCTTTCTGCAGAAAGGAGGGTGGGGGGTTGGTGGGGGGGGATTTTTTTTCCCCTATTAAATAATAATAATAATTTAAAAAAAAATCTCTTTATCAGCTCATAAAAACGTGCCCAATTTCAGGAATAGGGGTTTTTTTTTCCCCCACCTAGAGAGATTTGGAGGGGGGATAAAAGATAAATAACCCCAGGGAAGTTCAGGTGAGTTGGCATCTCCCCACTTGGCCAATTAAATATTCCCTGGGGAATTCTGCTCCCCGTGAGCCTCCAGCTCCCTCCTGACCCCCCAGACCGTTCTGCACCGAGTTCCCTTTGTCTCATTACTAAGGAGATGAGGATTAATTCCATGTTTTCCTACCAAAAAGGGAATTTTTTTGCCTTTTTTTGGTCTCGTTTTGCTTTTTTTTTCCAAGGGGGTGGGTTGCTGCTGTTCCTGAAGGGAGGAGGGAAAAACCGAAGCCCTTCCTTCAGCCCTTCCCTCATCTCTAGGATAGGTGGTCACCTCCACACCGGAGAAAACTGGGAAAAAGGAGGAAAAGGAGGAAAATTGTCACATGTCCCATTTCTGCCATTATTTCATAGGCTTCGAAAAAACACCCCAAAATTAAAAAAAAAAAAAAAATCCTTTCAACTAATCTAAACTGAAAAGAAACATCCAAACAACTGAAAGAAGGAAAAATATCCTGGAAAATCAAGGTGTTCTCCTGGCTTCTAAGGCTTTCCAAGGCACTGCACTGCAGGGGCAGGAATTCTGAGGCTGGAGTGGTGCAGAGCTCCCAAGGGATTGGGATCCGTTTGGTGGGGCTTTGCTGCAGCTCCTTCCCAGGGTGGGGCGCTGAAAGTCCAGTGGAATTTCTCTTGGGGGAAAAAAAAAATAGGGAAAAATAAAAAAAAAAGAAAAAAGAAATAACGGGAAATAAATTAAAAAAGGAAAATAAAATTTAAAAAGGAGAATCAAAAAGGAAAAGAAAAGGAAAATTAAAAAATAGGGAAATTTAAAAATGGGGGGGGAAATAGCAAAAAAAAAAACCAGGGAATAAAAATTTAAAAAAATAGGAGAAAAGAGGGGAAAAACCCAAACCCGGCAAACAACGAAAACAGGGAAAAAG
Source organism: Sclerurus mexicanus (assembly GCA_013396755.1). Lineage (NCBI taxonomy): Eukaryota > Metazoa > Chordata > Aves > Passeriformes > Furnariidae > Sclerurus > Sclerurus mexicanus. The sequence goes on along the minus strand of VWZF01006774.1, from coordinate 24,031 downwards.
CAAAGCAGGAAAAAACTGATCCAAACTAAATGCTCCAGAGGGTCCCTGTTGCTCTGGGAATACCCAGCAGCCCCAGGGAAGGAGCTCTGGCCACGATGGGACCTCCAGAGGCCACTTAAATGAGAGGGCAAAGGCTGAGCCTGCCGGGGGGGATCCGGCATCCCGAGGGGATCCGGGGGCCAGAGGGGATGCAGCGTCCTGGAGAGGACATCCCAAGGGGATCCAACATCCCAAGGGGATCCAGCATCCTGAAGAGGACATCCCAATGGGATCCAGCATCCTGGAGAGGACATCCCAAGGGGATCCAACATCCCAAGGGGATCCAGCATCCTGGAGAGGACCCAGTGGCCAAAGAGGATCCAGCACCCTTAGAGGACCTGGGGGCCAGAGAGGATCCAGCATCCTGGAGAAGACCCGGCATCCCAAGGGGATCCAGCATCCTGAGAGGACCGGGCCTCCCCTCTCCATCCCCCCAGGAACGGGCCCCACCTCAGCAGCACCTCTGGGTCATTCAAGCAGCTGTCCCTGCAAGGTGGAGCTCCAAACGGATCCAATGGTTTGTTCCCTACCCCTCTACCTCGGAAGCCAATCGAACTGCCTTTAATCCCGCCCCATTAATGAAAATATTCCCGTCCTGTCTACGGTAACTGATTCCCAGCCACTCTTAAGCCCGGCCTTGGCTCGTGCCGCTCTCGGCGCCGCTCTCGGTGCCGCTCCTATTTCCTCCGCGCTTGTGTCTGGCCGCTCTGTCCCTTCTGGTGCTGCTGCTTCACCTGGGCCAGGATGTCCCGGATCTTACGCTGAGCCATCTGGGAATAACAGGCACGGGATGGTTTGTGTTGGAAGAGAGCTTAAAATTCATCCAAGTCCCACCCATGGTCGTGGGCGTCTTCCACCAGCCCAGGTTGCTCCAACCTGGCTTTGGATGCTTCCAGGGATGGGGCAGCCACAACTTCTCTGGGAAATTCATTCCAGCCCCTCACAGGGAAGGATTTCTTTCCAATATTCCATCTAACCCTGCCCTCTGGCAGTGGGACACCATTCCCCCTTGTCCTGTCACTCCAGACCCTTGGAAATGGTCTCTCCGTGTTTCCTGTGGGCTCCCTTCAGGAACTGGAAGGCCACAACTAGGTGACCCTGAAGCTCCTCTTTTCCAGGCTGAACAATCCCAATTCTCTCAGACTTGCCCCATAGGAGAGGGAAGGGGGAAGCTGGAGGGGAACCCCAGGGACACCGAGACCTCAGGAATGAGGGAAACAGCTTTGCTTGCCATGGAAGATACTACAGTGCTCAGCCGGGCTGGGCGATGGCTCCTGGAAATCCCTTCCTGTCCCATTTTTGGTGGTTTTCCCTCCGGAGGTTGGGTTGGGAGGTGACACTGTTTGTATTCCCACAGCTCTCCCTGCTCCCCACGCCATCCCACGTGGCAAAAGGCACAGCTCACCCACCAACGCACTCCTACCCACACCCACGGAGAAAAGCTTCCACAGGAGGATGCACAAACACGGACACAACCCCAGAGGAGCCTCTGGAGAATCCCCCAGCGGCGGAGCAGGAGCTCTGGGGCCGTACCTGGCTGGCGTAGAAGTGCCCGATGATCTTCACAATGACCTGCTCGTTCTCGTCAGGTGTCTGGTCCCGCGGCACCACCACCTCGGCTGCCGTCAGGTTCTGCAGCTCGTTGACCTGCGGGGAAGGGGCAGAAAGGGATGAGTCCCTCTGGGAAATCCCAGCTATTCCCCCAAAACCCCTGTCCCTGGGATGTCCCCGGGCACGGCCACCCTCGCAGGGAAGTCCCATCCCCACCCAAGTGTCGCTCCTGCTTACGGTCTTGCCCCCTTTGCCGATGACCCTTCCCGCGGCCGAGGCGGGGACACGGATGTGTGTCTCCAGCTTCACCTCTTCCTTCGGCCCAAAGAAGTTCTCCTCCTTCAGCTTCCCATAAATCCTGCCTTGTGCCTGTGGAAGGGATGGAGCACGGAGTCAGGCGCCGGCCAAGATGTCCCACCCCTGCATGTCCCCAGTGAGCTCCATCCCCGGGACCCAGGACGGGACCAGGACGGGACAGCATCCCACAAAATCCCAGTTCCTTGGAGTTTCCAACCAGCACAGCCCCTGGGAGAGCTGATTTTGGGTTTACCCAACTTCAGACCCAACATTGGGGTCACCACCCTTCTCCTCCCTTCCCATCTCCACAGGGTGGCAGTGAGAGACCCCTTGAATCCCCCAGGGTGGTGGCAGCACAGGGACAACCTTGAACTGAGCTTCTGGAGGGCCCGTGATGACAACCATGCGCACTTTGGAATCCGGCGTCTCCGGAGGGGCGATCTGGAGAGGGACAGAGACAGGAGCGGGCAGGATGGCGGTCCTGCCCTCCCTCCCTGCACCGCAGCACCAGCCCCCAACCCCACCGAGGCTTTTTGGGTGGTTTTCCCAGGAGAAAAGCCCCCAGCCTGGGGAGGTGGTGGCAGAGGTCGGGGAGTCTCCACCAGGACAACCCTACCTTGATAGAGGCACTTGCGAACCGGGAGAGCTGCTTGATGTGTTGGCCCTTCTTGCCGATGATGGCACCGACCGCCTGCGCGGGGATGAAGACGTGCACGGTCTCCTGCTCCGGAGGCTGCAGGGACAGCATTGAGGGCTCAGTGTCACCACTCGGGGCTCAGTGCCACCAGTTGGGGCTCAGTGCCACCCTTCAACCACCCCACTCCCAAGGGTGCAGGGCTGAGCCGTCACCAGACCCCCATGGGGGCTAAAGCACCTTCTCCACCACCTTCGCGGAAGATTAAAGGACCGGATCCTGCTCCCACATTGGCCCTGGTGGCAGCAGGGGGTGCTGGAGGCATCCTGACCATCACACAGGTCTTCTCCATGCAGGAGAAACCCCAAAGATGGAAGCAGGAGCAGTTTGAGCTGCCGGGTGTTCACCTACCATGAAGGAGCTGTACGGGGCGGCCCCAGAGACACTGCTTGGTGGCGGCGGCACGGCGTTGGAGGAGGCAGGGAAGAGGCCAACAGCAGCCAGGTTAAGGCCAGGGATGAGGTGGGATTGTAACTGAGGAGAGAAAAGGGTGTTGCTTTTACCAGGGCATCGTCCCAGAGGAGCTGCCAGCAGCCAAGGGAGGACCAAGGCCACTCACACTCATGGCGGCCACGTCGTTCTCGTAGGCTTCCCTCACTTTCTTCATGATCTCCTGCTCTGCTTTGCAGCAGTTCTCGATGGAGCCCTTCACCGTGATGGTCCTTTCGGGGTTGTACAGAGTCAGGTCCTGCAAGCTGGTGGGAAAGAGCATCAGCACCAGGACCCTGAGACACCAGGACCTCCAGTCCTTCCAGTGGTGCTACTGGGCTGCTTGGGGACACGAGGTGCCGCTGCCACGCTCAGAGCGAGGACCAACATCATGGTTTGCACTGGGAAATCCACTCTGCCTTCCCCAAAAGTAGAATTTTAAGAGTAAAACTCCAGTGCTGGTCATGAAACCAGCCAGCCTGACTCTTCCAGGGGATGGGATGGGATGGGGACACCGAAGGGATGGAGATGGGAATACAGAAAACATAACACCAAGGTTTTTCAAGAGAGCTCTGGGGGCTAAAGCATCTCTGCCCACTCTCATCCCCCACCTGCCTCCTCCTCTTCCCCCCCATCCTGTGGAAGTTCTGCCCTGGTTTCCCCAAAGGAAACAAAGAGCCTTACGAGGAGATGGTGATTTTTGTCTCCGTGTCCTGCTCCACCTTCTTCAAGTTCCGCCCTTCTTTGCCGATCAGGCGCCCCACGAAGTTGTTGTGGGCCAAGATTTTCAGAGGCACTTCATCAGCTCTTGAGAGAGGAACAGGGGAGAAAAGCAAGAAGAAGGATCAGAGCAACCAGAAAAGGAGGGATTGGGTACGGGGGGCTGAGGGAAGCTCAAATCCCACTGCTTGGAGTGCCCCAAGCCACAGCTCCTGCACACGTGGGAGCACGTGTGGGAAATCCTTACGTCTTGGTGTCCTTTGCCTCCTTCTGCATGATCTCCAAAATCATCTTGCAGGCAGCGGAGCAGCCCTCGGGGGTGGAGTGGATGCTGATGGCTTTTTCTGCAGCTCCTGCGTTTTCTTTCCGGTGCACGTCGATCCTGGAAGCGCGGGAGGGGAGCTGGGAAGGGGCCCCGTGGCTTCCCGACACCACCCGTGCGAGCCTGGAGCCCACCCTCCATTCCAAGGTTGGATTTGCACCCAGGGAAAGAAGGAAGAGCGAATTCTGGGCTTGATATTCCCCCATGGATGCAGAGCTTGGAAGCTCAAATCTCCACAATCCAAATAAGGCATCAGCATCTATTTATTTTAAGCAACAGGAGCGATGAAGTGGTGGAACAAGCATGTGCCTGGGGGACAGCATGGGCTGTCCATCATGTCCCATCCCACATAAAGCCTTCCTTGGGGGACTAGAGCCCTGCCCAACATCAGCTCGGGGCCAGACACAAGAGCACGTGGGTGAAGCTAAAGGAGGTCCCATCCCAGCCGTGGCAAAGGGACACATGGAGGGAATCACAGCCAGAGAGCCTGGCTGGGGCAGGCAGTGGGAAGGCGGCTCTTGGACACACAGCCCTGCAGGGCAGGAGGGATGGAGGTGCCTCACAGAGCTCGTTTTCCAAAAAAAACCCCAAACCAATCCATCACCTCAACCACCACGAAGGGACTCACTTGGACTGCGTCTGCTTGGTGATGTTCCTGATGGTGGCCCCTTCCTTGCCAATGATGGCCCCCACGTACTGGGTGGGCACCAGGAGCCTCAGGGGGATGTCCACGGGCTGCTGCTTGACGGGGGCACCCGCGGAGACGGGGGAGCCCTGCCGGGGGGCACCACGTGCCCCAAAGCCACCCCGGCGCCCGTTCTCCGGCCCCGGCACCGACTGCTCGTCCGGGATGTAGGACACCTTCAGCGCGTGGTTCTCCAGCTGGTGCCCGTTCAGCTTCATGATGGCCCTGGAAAGGGAGGACGGGTTGGGATGGGGGGGTCTCTCCTGGGATGCTCGAGCAACTTGACCCAGGATGGGATAAATGTTCCTTGGTGAGGAAACACCAGGGGCAGGGAAAGGAAACTCCATCGATGCGTCAAGGATCTGGCAGGGCTTTCCACCCAGGTTTTAAGGGGAATCCCTGCCAGAACACAGGCAAGAACAGGATTGGGGATGGAGTGATTCCCACAGCTCCTCCACACTACGATTTTTGCCTGGTATCTCGAATCCCTCTCCCGGCTGGAATTCAGGGATGCAGGAGCTGAAAGCTGTCGATAGGTGGGGCTGGCAGCAAGAGCAAGGCCATGGGTTTGGTCACCGTTCTCCGCGGGTCCGTGAAGTGCTCAGTGACTCAACTCTTACCAAAAAAAACCCCCCTCAAACGAACCAAAAAACTCCTAAAACTTGCTGAACTGAGATTTTCCCTGCAGGGTGTGATGGGACCAGGGAAAGACACTGGATGGAGCATCCCCGGAGAAGGAAAAAGGAGGGAAGGGAGCTGCAAGTCTCCCACATGTTGCCTGGTATCTGCTCTGATGTTTGGTCTCATTATTACTTCTTCTGGAGACATAACTCCCAAACTCATGGAAGTCCAAGGGAACCTCCACTCTACCTCGGGCAGAAAGGTATGTTTTCACTCTCTGAGCCACCGAGAAAAGCCAAAAATCTTGGAAATCCAACTGAAGGCGAAGGGAAATAAATCAGAGCACAGGGGCGTTCACAGAAATTTGCTGCCTTTTTAGCCAAAATTTAGGAATTGGGGGGGGGGTGTGGAATCTGGCTCCCAGCACTGGAAATCCTATTTTTTCTCTCCTACTTTTCAAGCAGGGAGGGCAGCCCGAATTCCCGAGGGACACGGGGCACTTACTGCCTGGTCTGCTCCCGGTTGGCGTAGGTGACGTTCACAACGGCCGTCTCACTGTCCGTGTTCACTGCGGGCAAGAGAGGCAGCAACTGCAGAGGCAGCAGGAAAACCGAGGAGCAAATCCCTCCCAAGAACACTGAGAGACCCCTCGGGTGAGTCCCTGCTTGGATACATCTCCTCTGGGGCTCCCCAGGGATTTACAAACAGGTTTTTCCCTGCGTGGGAAGAGTATCCAAAGGCTCAGCCCAGGCTGGGTTCGTGGGCACCACAGACCATGCGGAGTGTTTAAAGGATGCTGATCCATCCCTGTGCCAACTCCAGAGCCCAGGGACAATCCCAGGAGCTCCTCTGAGCCCTCCTTTCCATTTCCAAGAGGGTTGTGGTAACTCTACTCTCATTAAACATCCCAGGGGCGATATTAAACCTCTTCCCTCGAGTGACCACCATTAGAAGCTGAGATAAAATCTGCTGAGCAGAGACACAGAGTCCCCAGTGCCTCGAGAGGGCATCCAGCACCTTCCCAAGGAATAACACCCCCATGTGGGAACACCCACTCGTGCTGCCCGAAGCCACCGCCCGGACTTATCTTTGGGAATAAGGAACAAAAAAAAGGTCTCAGCAACCAGGCTGAGACCCCTTGACATCCTCAGCCACGGGTTCCGCTCACAAAGGAAAGCCACGTGTCCCTCCTCGCCCTCCTCCCCTCCAGAAAGAACCCAGGGCAGAAAATAAACAAACACGGCTTTTAATTCAGCCCTACCTTGCTCGCAGTTCTCCACGGTGCCATACTGGGCTAGCAAACCATCCAGAACCTGGCAAAGGGAGAAAACAAACCCGCTTTACGCTGGGATTGTCAGGCTAGATCAGGGACATGCAACCCATCAATACGAGGCAGCTGTCTAGTCATTAAGATTTCACAAGCAATTAGGTGGAGGAAGCTCCTGCCTGCCCCAGGACGCTGGACCAAGGGGCCTCGGAGCCAGCGGGGGGGGAAAAAAGAGTCAGGGAAAAGTCCCAGCAGGCAGCGGGAAGAAAGGATCCATTTTGTTCCTTATACAATAGATAAATCATAAACCCCTCGTATTAATGGGGATTTTTGTTGGTGTCGCTTACGTTGCTTCTATCAGTTGATTTTCCTCCTGTAATGGGAGAGAAACAAGCAACGGCCTTGTATAATTAGACCCAATTAATAACAAAGAAAAGGAAAAACTGACTTTAATCCCAGGCACAGAAACCTGGAGGGGAGAAAATTAGGCCTTCAATCTGATCTAGTCCTCTCCCTCGCTCCTCTTACCTCCCATCGCAGCTGGGGTGGGATGTTTCGGATTTGAATTTTCCGGCTCCTGAAATAAAGGAGAAGTGATTAAAGAGCAGATTTAGGGGCCCTGAACGTGGCCATCCTGGTGGAACTGCTGCACGCTGATGGATCTGCTCCAGCCTGGCGTTTCCACACATTTCCCGGGATTCTGATGGCTTTTGGCTAATTACGCCCAGCCTACATGGGCATGGATTTATGCCGGAGCTTCCCCGGAGGGATTATTCCAAAGGCTCCCCAACCCTCCTGGAGCCCTAATGGCTGGAGAGGCAGAGAGTTTTCCCGGGTTAAAGAGAAGGATTAGAAAGCAAAGAGGGAGCTGTGTGTTCCTTCGTCAGAGGGATGAAAAGAGGACCCTTGGGATAACGGGAGCATCATTCCCACCTCCAAAAACCCACCCGAGGGCTTGGATTGATCTCCGAGGGAAATCAAGGCACGGACGAGCCCGAGATGGGCTCAGGTTGCTTCTGCACTCACATTTTTGGCTCTTCCTACCCTCACTTTTCCCAAAATAGAAACTCTTTTTATAATTCCGATGCCAGATCTGCCCTGGGGGTGCCGTTTGCCCCCTGACCCCTCTGTGAGCAGCTGCTGGAGACAGCTGAGAGCAGCTGTGGGATCATCCGGTGCTGGAAACCCCAAATCCCACCCAACCCCCTCCCCGGGTGCCCCCAGATGCAGCTTTGTGGGCGCAACTCACGTGCAAACAGTGCCAACGCCCCGTGGATGGCCTGTCCCCCTCCCTGCCCCTCTGTTTTTCAGGAATAACCAAATCCCCTGATTTTCGGGATGCCTAAAGACAAGGTAAATGTCACGGCCATGGCAGGCAGCTCCATATGGGGTAAACGCCCTCAGAGCCGTATCAAAGACCAGCTTTTCAAATTCAAAGTATTAACGAACACATGAAATAAAAAAAGAGAGATAAAATGAGGTTCTAGATCATTATTTTCCAATTACACAAATTCAGAAGGTGACTCAGCTCACTTGTCAATGAGGAGAGGTCATCCCAGCATGGAATGGCCCAAAGGCATCCATATGATTTAGCCCCAAGTAAGGATTCCTCCTCATCCCCGACACCCTTCAAGGTCAAGGCAGCTCCTCAAGCACCTCCTCACACATCAAAACCCCAAAAAGCCTGGCCAGCTGGTTTCCAACAAAACCAGAACTCATGTTTCCCCAAACCACCAAAGATTTCCCAAAGATTCAGACTGGAGGGATGGAATGGCCAGATTTAGGGTGATTCTCCCCTCTAAAAGTCAAAATGAAGCTAAAAAACAACGAGATCTTCCAGCCCAGCCACTGGGGAGGCCCCAAAACACCAATTCTCTTGCTGCTACAGATGCAAACCAGGTGGATGAAGAAAAAGAAACCAACCCAACCCTTCAAATCCCAGCATGTCCGGGGGGGTGCTGCAGGAAGGAAAGGGGGGACACGACGCTCTGAAACCAGATCTCCCCTTTCCATGCTAATCCCCGTCCCAAACCGAACGGCAGAGAGATTAAGAAATTCAGAATGCCAAGAATGTCAGAGCCCAGGGAGGGTCAAAGGGATCTGAAGTGTCGGAGGAAGCCCCGGAGGTCTCCCACCACCCACCCCAGCCACGGAAACTTCTCCGGATCGCTCCGAGCATCTGCATGGGCAGCGCACGTGTTCGGCACAGACGTGACCGGAATCCAGCGTGCCATGGAGAGAAAAGAGCCATTTATGTCCTCACCCCCTGAATTCTGCTGGTGGCAGCTCGTTTGCTCCCCTGCTAAAAAATTAAATTAATTAAGGAAAGCAGTGCAATTCCTTTTCCAAGCTGGGTGCGGGAGGAGCGTCGCCCGGGTCGGCGCCGGCTGGGGAAGCGCCTCACCGGGGCCACGGCGCTGTTATTAATATGTTAATTAACCATAATTCCTCCCATCGCAGCCATTCCACCGGGATCGTTCACCGCTCCTAACGGCCCCCGTTGCTGACGGATATTAAATCCCCACGGAGGGAGGGAGAGACGGGTCTTCCATCAGCACAGCAAGGTGAGCGGCACAAAGGATCCCACGGAATCCCGGGATGAGACGACGCTCCCGACGCTCGACTCCCGACCCGGCTCCGTCGACGCCAACCGTGCCAAGGCGGAATCGGGGCCACATCCGTCACCCCTTGGGGAGGTCTGGCTTGGCGTGGAGCTGCCCCACAGCGGGTGGGAAGCTCCCGCTCCCGTGAGCAGCCCCGGCTCGGCTCCGGCTCCATCGGAGCTGCCGTGGTCGGAACGACAGAGGAAGTCATGAATAAATAAAGCCGCTCTCTGCTTTGCCAGGAGCGGGTCCTGCTGGACTGAAACCCCCCGGCGTCAAACGCCGCCCGGATCCGCCCGCTCCGAGCGGAGCCGCGCTCCGGATAAATAACTCCGTGCCACGGCGATTCCCTGGCTTTTTATTCACCCTGTGCCAAAGGCGGGAGCTCCTCCCTCCTGCTCTGACAAAACTCCGCTCGCCCGACCTCGGCTGCCAGCCAGGACTGGCACTCGTGCCCTCTGGATGGGCAGGAGCTCAGGAGTAGCTCCGGCACCTCCGGCTCGTGGGAGGAGGTGAGAGCTCTGCTGGACGCTGCTTGTTGGACACCAAAGATCCTCAGGATGAGCAGGAACGGACTGATCTACCTCCATGCCAATCTGGGCAGTTCCTGCATGTGCTGGTGGCCCTTTTAATTACAAATATTAACGGGGGAGGAAAGAGGAGGGGGAAGAGCTGCAGGGTATTTGGTAATTGTGGGTGCCAGGGATGGATGTTGGCATCACCACCCTCCTGCTCCACGCTGACGGTGCTGTTTGTTCAAACAGCGCTTTAACATCCCTCTACATCCATCCCCGAGCCCTGGAAAACCTGCCAACAGCCCCAGCAGCCCCGAGTGGATCTGCTGGTTCTCCTGCAGAACCAGGAGGCAAAGTGAGACCTTTGAAATCTCCTGACACTCCGTAAACCCTCCCTGGCCGTCGGCTGGACTCAGTGAGGGGGCAAAGCCACCCATCCTGATGCACCCGGATAACAGGAGGCTGCAATAGGTTCCACGTCATGGAGCCACACACAGACAAGCATTTGGGTCAGTCCCTCCTTATCCCTGAGCTCTGGAAGCAGCAGGATCTGCTCCATCAAAGGCTTTCCTGGGATTTCCCTCCAGCCAGCTCTTTAAAGAGCTCAACACGCCAACAGGTTAAACCTCACTGTGGGGAGAAACAAAAGGAAAACGGGAGTGAAGTGACTCGGAGCAACAGGGAGAACCCAGGAAAGCAACTGGCGATCCTTGCAGAGATTCCTCACCCTCCGTGCTGTGCCTGTGGAACCACGTGGATCCGACCCAAAGAGCACCAGGAGGAAGCAGTTTTGCAGAAGGGAGAAACAGGGGTGAAATGGGAAGAAGAGGCAGCAAAGGTTGGTTCAGGGAATTCCCTCCCCTGGTGTCCAACAACCCTGGGGCACTGGAAGTGTCCCCTGAGGCACCTCCTGGAGCTGTGCACCCTCCTCACGTGGGCAGCACCGAGGGACAGGGACCTGCAGGAAGCCCCATGGAGAACCCCGACCACCGGGGAGGCAGAATCGCCATTAAAACCCCAAATTAAGTTTGGGGGGGGGTTTGCTTCGGTTTTGTTTTTTGATTTTGAAACCCCGCCGGGAAACATCCGAGCACGGAGTCAGCGCTTGGGATCCCCCGTCTCTCAGCCCTGGATGCATCCGTGGGCAGAGATCGCCTTCAAGAGGGTGGCCAGAGCCTCCCACTTCATTAAGAATCTGCTGGTAATTCCCTGGAGTGGACTGGCACGGCGGTGGTGGTGGCAGGGACCCAAGAAAGGGGCACCAGCTCGTCAGGAGCAGGGAGCCTGGCCGGGATCCAGCAGGAGGCTGGGGCCGGAGCCGCAGGCAGTGGAAAAGCGGCACTGGCACATCCCGTCCTCACAGGAGCGTCCCCTTCCTTTTGCAAGAGCCCTACGGGGTGTTTTTGGGGTGCCGCTTTGGAGGGGCAGAGCCCATCCCCATCCGACATTCCTGGCTCCGATGAGGAGCTCCAGCAGAATTCCCATCATCTCCTCCCAGTAAAACCTCAGCCACAGGTCCCAGCTGAGACAAGAGCTCTTCCCAGCATGGAAAGCTGGAGAACGGAGCTGGATGCTGTTCCCTGGAGAGGAGCATCACCACAGGGTCAGGATAACACCCCTGTCTCCCCATCACCCCCCGTGGATGCGCCTCCTTCCCCTACCCCGTGGCACACGGGGCAGGCTCGGGATCCCTGATGGATTGGGGTTGTTTTCCCAACAGGATCCGACCCTGAGCATCAGCAGCACTGGCAGCGCGGAGGCAGCTGGAGGAGGATGGAGGGTTCCCTGTGGTCCCTAGGGAATACACACAACCACCTGTGTCACCCACACATGATCCTCCACAAGGCTCACACTTATGGAGCAACAACCCCCAGCAAACACCCCACGGGGTGGGTGTCCCAGCACAGCCTGTGCACTGCCTTCCTCTTCCCACTCCGCTCCGGTTTTGTCAGGATAACCCGTTTTTCCTTTAGCCAGGAGCTGACTTAGGCAAGGTCTGATAGAGAAAGAGCCAACCAGGAGCACCACAGCGGGAGCTGCTCTGCCCTCCACGGCTCTGCATCAGGACACACACCCGACACACCCCGTGGGACGTTGGCTGTGGCATCTCCCTCATATCCAACATCTCCTGGACTTTCTCCATCCCTCACCACGTATTTCTCCAAGCAGAGGCGACCAAAGGCGCGAGGATGCTGAGGCACCAAGCGCAGCCAAGCTCTGGGCTCTCCCCAAACTCATCCACCAAGGCCAGCCCATCCATCTCCTCCCCAAACCAGCAGGAGGGGGACACCCAAACCAGAGACATGGGGGCACCTACTAACGCTGCACCACGTTAATGACGGCTTCTCAATCAAATGCAAATGCTATGCAAATTGGGGGGCTGAAAACACAGTGCATCCCTGATTCAATTAACAGCGTTTCATTTATCTAGTTAGGCTTTGATTCAGGAAAGCACTTAATCCTGCGCTTAATGCGTTGTTGTTGTTGTTTTTTAATGTTTTAAACATTTTTAAATAGGAAAATGTGGTTGCTAAGACACAAACGTTGCCAGGGGGACTCGGAGGAAAGTTGTAGCAGAAATTACTTGCTTTTCCCTTATAATTTGATAGGCTTTCCGTTTGCTGGCATCTCCACAAGGCTGGAATATTATCCCTGGACTCCCTCCATTGACAAGGGAACAAAAGCACAGGGAAGGAGGTACCTGCTGGAATCTCACCAGCCCCCTCCACACCTCCGAGCAGGATGGGGATCCTTGCGTGGGATCTGCCTCCAGGTTTTGGCCACTTCATCCATGATTTACTTGCCACCTTCTGCACTGCCCTCTGAGCCAACACATCCCTTGCCTTCCCCACCTTCCATTAAAGCCACCAACACACGGATTTTCCGGCAGGATCAGCGAGGTCCTTGCTGGAAACACTCACACAACACCAAGGCAGGATAAAAAGCGCATTCCAAAGCCACCAGATGATGCTCGAGAAATCCGAATTCCCTCCTCAGATTACTGAATTCCCCCCTCGTTACTAAAGTTTGAGTCATACTTAAGCAGAGGGAGATATTTAAATATCTGGATCTTTCCCGACTCCAGACCTCCTGGCCCAGCTCCTCACAGAGGTGCAGAAGGTCCAGGTTGAACTTCCAGAGCTTTTGTGGTCTGGAAGAAAAACCTTGGGGAGGGAATGGGGAGAGAAAACATGGAAAAGTCTCCCCCTGAGTTTGCAAAGAGCTTCAAACCAGAGCTCTGAGATTTGGGACGTCACATTTGTTTTGAGCTTTAACACCTCAACACCAAACAACAACATCACTAAGTTTAAACATATAAGTAAAAAACCGCAGATCTGGGCTGGAATTTTCTCCAGGTCAAGGGGTGAGTCCCAAATTCAGGGCATTTTTAAAAGCATTGAATTTTCCTGACAGGTCGCCCTGGTCTTGCTGCTCCCCAGCACCAACCCAGCCACCACAGCACCCTGTGTCCCTCTGGTACCCTGCTTTCATCCCTGAAGCTGCTGAGTGAGGTAATTTGGACTAAAACCTGGGCTGTGACATGGGGTGGGGCTGAGAGAGCAAGAAAAAAGTGGAAAAACCCCACCCAAAAGCCCCCAAATGTGCTGCAGTTGAGCAGGATCCAGGAGGAATGGAATGGGGAAAAACAAGATCATCCCTTTTCTTGTCCTGAGAATGGACCCAGCTTGGAGGCAGCTCAAGAAACACCACTTGAACAATGAGTTTTCCTTATTTCCCATAAAGGGAAAGTAAAAGTCTCCCAGAGAACCATCTCCCTGCCTCCCAAACACCTTCTGCCACCAGAGCTCAATGTCATCAGTGCAACAAACTCCCTGGAAAAGCATCTTGTGCTATTTTGAGCTGCCAAAGCCCTTCCTGCCATCCCCAGTGACCTGCTGGCCCTCAGATGACTGGAGACACCCTATGGTCCCACCTCTGGAATTGTCCAAACTGGACGAGGCTTGGAGCAACCTGGTCTAATGGAAAGTCTCCCTGCCCACGGTGTGGGGAGGGGTGGAATGAAACGAGTCTTAAGGTCCCTTCCAACCCAAACCGCTCTGGGATTCCACGATATCCCAAATTTTCACAAAGAACCGACTCCACGAGCGCAGGGTGGTGAAAAGACTCGGTGGCCAGAGGTTGTCAGCGGTCACTGGGGGATGCGGAGAGTCCCAGCTGTGCCCGTGTGACAGCAAAGCCAGAGCTGCAGGGTGGCTGCCGGGAAAGAGATTTGGGGGTGGAATAAAAGGAAGAGGAGGCTGAGAAAGAAATATGCAAATCTGTATAATGACAAGATTAAAGCAGCAGGAGCGGGGAGAAAAGCGGGGAGAAAAGCGGGCTCGTGCCTTGAGGAGAAACGAGCCAAGAGGCCCCTCCTGAGGACGGGAAGCCAACAAAGACATTTGGGTTCTTGCAGCTGGAGGGACGCAGAGGTGAACCAGCCACGGGATTTTGGAGGAATATCCATCCACAGGAGTCTCAGGCAGACCCACTCGCCTTGGCTGGGTTGTCTCTGGCAATGTGATTAATCCTTCCCATCAATCATCTCAGCAACCAGAATCTGATCTTGGGCTAATCAATCTGTCTAATTGGTTTCTCCCCATTAGCTCATTTTCGGAACTGCTTTGTACACTGAGCACCACATCTAGTAATTGATGAGGGTTGGGGTTTTTTTCCCCAGGAAGCTGCTGAGATGGAGTTGTCCGTGAGCATCCCTTGGAAAGCCTTGGGGAACTCACTCCCGGTTTTAGAAGAGCTGCTGCATCTCAGGTGCAGAGGGAAGGTCGGTTGCCCTTTCCATTCCTAATTTCCCCCACTGATCCTGAGCAGATGGGGCTGGCATGGAGCAAACCCCACATCCACCCAAAGTGCCAACCTGAGAGGAATTAATACCTCCGTGCTTCAAAAGATACAGAAATCCCACAGAAATCCCCAAAACAACCCTTCCCACCCTCCATGCCCAGAGGATGACTCCGACCACCCCCCAGACTCCTGCTCTCCGTCCTTGCCAAAGTCAACACGTCGAGGATCTGTGGCCAGGACAAGTTTCCCAGTAAGTGAGACAGAGGAAAAATGAATGAGTTTTAGACAATGCATCCATTTTGCATTATCTTTCCATTCTGATTTGCTGGCGAGCTGCCACCGCTCGAAAAGCTCTTTCTGATGCTCTGAACGTGCCCCAAAGCCGAGCCCAGTTAAACCTGGTGGGTTTGGGGGCATTCTGCACATCTTCCTTCACCCACCAGCGCTGGCTTTGGACAGGAAAGGTCTTAAGTGTGGATTCTCAGCCACCTCCAGGTGCTACACCAGCCCCAGGAGATGTCCCACCCACCAGGTATCCTGCCCTCCTCCCCAGATTCAACAAAGCCTGAAATAAAAGCGGGATGGTGGGAAACCCACAGCAAATTCACAACCGGCTCCTGCTCTTCATCACCCCTTCCCAAAGGTGATGGGGATGAGGTGCCAGCTCGTGCCCGCCACGAACCTCTCCCCCCCTTCTCTTTGCGCCTCCACCCTCTTCCAGTGCTCAGGACACATTTCTAACTGGTTTCCAGTGGCTGTGCTGGGGCTGCTCTGAGTTCAGGTTTTACAAGCGAAGCTTCAGGCAGCTCCCACAGAGCTGGTGGGAACCCCAAAGCCCGTCAGCACATGTTGCGGGGTGGGTCTTCCAGAGCTCTAATTTCTCAGTAATTAAACCCCATTACGGGGGTGATTGACAGCTGCCACTCACACAGGCTCCGTGTGATTCTGTCTGCAGAAAGCGGGCAGAGATTTCTCTTCATTGTGCATTTCCAGGCCCCTGGACAGTGGGGTCTTGGGCTCTCCCTGGAGACCTCACAAACCCCGTGGGCTCGGAGCACGGGAATTAAGGGGGAATCGTTAAAGCCAAGGGGAGCTGCCAGGATTCAGTCCCAGCAACTTCAGGTGCACAAGAAAGGAAGATGAAACAACACTGCTTGTGACTTCAGAGGGTTCCTCTGTGCCAGGAGGAGGAGGAGGAGGAGGATGCACAAGGACCAGCAGCACCAAGTCTGTTTTAAGCCAAATCAGGTTGAACCAGTGCAATGATTGCAGGCAGACAAACCCTCCCAGATCAAAAGCACACTCATAAAGGGAGAATCCAGAAGTTACAACACTGATTATACTCTCTTCTGAACTTAATTCCAGGGTGGAGACCCTTCTGCCAAAGCTCAAGTTAAAACCCGTGGCGCTGCACTCTGACCTGCCAGTCCTCCCAGTTTGGGTGGGGAGGTGGCTGGGTGGGGGATCACACCTCCAGCAGCTCAGGCTGTGAGCAGGATGCTCATCCCCCTCTCCTCAGGGACAAATCCCAGCCCAGATTCCAGCCAGGAGCTCCCAAACCCCTTCCATCCCTGGGATGGACGCAGACCTGCAGCGGCTTTGGTGGCACAGGCAACACCAGCACAAGTTTCAAATGGCAAACCCGAATTCTTCACCAAACCTGCTGGAAGCCAGACTTGCTTCCCCTTCCACTTCCTCTCCGGGAGGAGGTGAGGGCAAAGCAAAACTCTTCCGAGGTGACAAAATCGCGAGTTTTCAGGGAAAAACGAGAAATCAAGGTTTCTCACGCAGAGCCCACAAAAATCACCCTTCGGGGGCAGGAGGAAAGGTGCCAATGAACCCACCTTGGGCAGCCTGAGCCGGGAAGTCAGTGGCACCCACAGCTCCTCCCTCAGCATCTGCTCAGCTTCGGGAGGGGGTTAAGCCCTTCAGCTGCTTCCTTCGTCCCACCAGAGCTGGACCAGCACCCGAGGAGGTGGGAAGTCTCCGCAAAGTCCTGTTTAGGCTTGGGACCTTTAGCAAGAGGTGTAGGAATAAGAGAAGGAAAAGGCAGGACAGGGAAGGAGCTGAAACCCAGCAAAAACGGGGCTTTTCTACTCCACTGCCCTTCACCTCGAGCCAACAGCGGTGATGAAGGCACAGCAGTGATATCACGGGGTGGCTCAGGGCACACAGGGAAGCTCTGCACTCAAGCCACGGCTTTTAAAAAGTCCCAAATGTCCTCGCCCCCAATAAGTGTCACCTATAAAAGTCGCAGCCGTCCCGCAGCTCTGCCACGAGCACAGGGAGAGGCTGCAGATGTCGGGGAAATTTGTTGCATTATTAGTTCAGCTGTAACCCAACGCTAAACAATGACTACATAAAGTTCATATAAAGTTGTATATTTAGGCTCAAATTCAGCACACGCCTCGTCGCAGCGGCGAGGCGGCCCCGCCAACTTCAAACGGAGGGTTCCTGTGTCAAAGGCACGTCCTCGGGAGCCTGGAGAATCCCAGCCTGAGAGCACAACGTTTATGGGAGGAAGCTCTTGGCTTCTCCTGGAATGACAGCCCAAACAAGCCCATAAAAGCCTACAGCAGCCACAAGCTCTTCCTCCTCCTCAGAGGGATCACAACTTGCTTTTAGAGATTTAGTGCTCGTTCGATCCGTTTGGAGATACTTTTATGCCAAAAGGAGATCCCAAAACGCACCGGGATGTCTGCATAGTAAAGAAATACACACACTTATATATATCTATATCTATATCTATGAATGACCACCCACTCAGGTGGTCGAGTCTGCTGGGATGTGACCCGTAACAACCAAGGAATAATGAGGATAAGGTTGGCAGTGCTGGGACCACGAAGTTCAGCCCAGCCCAGCCCCAGTCCCCGACCCTCCCAGGCAGACGCTGCCCACTTAGACGACACCTGAGCACGGGTGTTGCTGAACTGCAGGGGGGTCTCTGCACGAGCACGGCCACAAGGGCCGAGCCCACACCTTCGGCTGGTGCAGGAGTTGAAGCAAAGCCAGAGCTTCGCAGGTGGCAAACTCCAGAGAAAACACGGAGCTTCGAGGGAGAACGGAGCCCCTCACCCTGCTCAGCGTGCAAGCTCCTGCCTCTAATTCTCCACCTCACCCACAGCTCCCAACCCTGAGCGCTCCAGAAATTCCCAAAAGGTCTGACAAACCTTTCGCCACGAGCCCCAAACACAGCGTGTCTCAAAGCAGCAAAGAGGGAATGGGTGACTCCTTTGGCCCCCCCAGCGCCCACCCCGTCCGTGGGGACGAAGGGGCAGGACCAGGAGCAGCTGAGAGCTCCCAGTGTGAGCTGGCCCATCCAAACCTCCAGAATTCCAGAAGGAATCCCCACGGGCAGAGCCTTCCAGGAGCGCTCGGCACGTCGGGCGCCGATCGCGTCGGAAAGCGGAGCTTTTATTTGGATGCCTCGATCCAAGTTGGAAAAAATCTGGCTCCAACTGTGGGTGAAAATCCGGCCCTGGGAGCCCTGTTTTTTTATCTTGTTGCCTTTTCTTTGGCTCTTTAGCTCACAGTCCCCTTCCCTCCTTCCCGCTCCGAGCTGGGAAGCTGCTCCCCCAGCATCTCCTCCAGCCCCGGCGGGAAAGGAAACCGCGGCGGGACCGTCATCTCCGGAGTCCAAACTTTCCCCTTTTGGTGCAAATCCATTTCCCCGGAATCTCGAGTGCTGTTTACACGTGGCAATGCCCCCGGACCGCGTGGGATAAATCCCACCGTGCCTCGTGGAGCTCTGCCAGCTCCCGGCACCGCTCCTGCCCCCGGCGCAGGTGGAGCGTGTTCGGAGCATCCCAAACCCGACCCGGCGCCTCGTCCTTAAAAACCCCGCGGGGAGCGAGTTCTGCCCGGACACCCCACGGGTCGGGGGGGGTTGTTTTCCCAAATGGGTTCATTCCGTAGGGACCAGATGGTTCCGGTAGCCGGGAAAGTGTGAAATTTCAGCTCTGCCCATGTCAGGGCTCCCAAGCGTTGGTTACAATAAAATAAATGACCCATTTCCTGACGGATCGCGAGGGCTCCTCCGAGAGGGACGGACGCGTTTTTTAATGTTCCTTCCCTCGTCTCCAGCCACGATCCCAACAAACTGCCCCCCTGCCCTTCAGGTTTCCCGAGTTTCCTTGGGGAAACCCCCGAGCGGGGGCTGCAAAGGCAGCCGGGGCGGGCTCAGCCCGAGACAACAGCACACGGGTGATGAATGGTCTCCCAAAACCACTTCCCAACGCTCAGGGACCACCCGGGGGGATCCCGGAGCCGCCCTTTGGAACAGGCAGCAGCACCCAAAACGCAGGCAAACCCTGGGGAAAGGGGCACTGTGGGAAGGGTGGCGGGAGCCAGAAAGGGGCTGCGGGACCCCAACCCTGCCAGGACTCTTTTCCAGAGGAGAAAACCAAGCGGGTTGCAGTGAAATCAGGATTTTGGGTTCCAATCTCCACGGGGATTTGCCAGCACCTCCTGGGGCAGCTACACACGGGACATAAAGCGGCGTGGGACTGGTTACCAACCCCCTCCCGTGGTCATTCCATCCAAACCAGAAAACACACGCTGGGTTTAAGGAAACCGGCTTGAAACAACATCTCAAATTCCCTTTCCCAGAGATTCCCAGGGCAACAGCGACGGAGGGGCTGAGGAAAACCTCCCGCTTTGGTGGGAGCCATCTGCCCGTGGGCTCGGGGCAGGCTTTGGGAGGGAAGGCACCTGCTGAGGTCACCTCGGCCGAGCCCGGCGTCCCCCCAGCCCATCCCCTCGGCTCTCCGCGTTCCCTGGAAGAACATCCCATGGTTCCCCAGGAAACACAGGCAGACACACGGACATCCCTCCGACCGCCCGCAGAAACAAGGAAAACCTCCCAGCAAGGACTCCAACGATTCCTTCAGCTCCCAAACCTCCAGGATCAACTGGAGAAAGCCCGGCAAGGATTTCCGAGCGGAATTCCCTTCATGGCAACGAGCTGGGAAGGCACTGGGATAACACTCCCGTGGGACTGGGCTTCTCCTTCCCTGAAATACAGGTTTTCACCAGGAAGAAAAGCTTCCTGTTGAGCAGATTATTCCCTAAACGCTTCTCCCTTGGCAGCCAAAGGTCACCCCAAGGGGATGCAGGACATCAGTTCCCTCCCGGAGGCTTTTTCCTCCTGTGCCACTTGTTTTCCCAAATTTCTTAAACTTCGGGAAGTGTGTTTTTCCCCTCCTCCAGATCCTCAGTGCTGAACCCTCCCGGATCCTTCCCGTGTTTCAGACTGGGAACTTACAGGTGCACAAGGATTCAGGGAAGGGGCAGAGACCTTGCCAACTCCTCCTCCCAGTTCCTTCCATTATCCCCCAGTTTATGGGATCTGTCTCCCAGTCCGGAACCCAGCAGTGGGTGATTTAGGCTCACACTCCCTCATTTAAGCTCTGAAATCCCTCCAGTCTTGGGAGAAATGAGTTTCCACCTGAAACTTTTGAAAAGCTCCTCTTTGGTGTAAAAAAAAATAAAGAAAAAAATCAACAAAACCCCCAGAAAAGTCTTTAAATGGCTTTTTTTTTTTCTTTTTTAATAACAGAAACCTGCAATCTCCAGGTTTCAGCTCCTAAATTTGTTCTTTTCTCCTACTCCCCCCCTTAATTTTTGGGAAGGGGCAGCACCAGCTGCCCTGGGGTTTTCCCTGTCCTTTTCCTTTGGGTCAATTCTGCCAAATCGCCCCATTTCTCCCCATAAAAATTGTTCTATAAAACCAGTGGCACCCTTTAAAAAGGCAGAAAAAAACCCCTTTATTTTCTGCTGCCTCACGGGCACCTTCCACTCCCAAATCCAGTGATTTTGGAAGGCACCAAAAAGGTGACCCCAGCAGGGAAAAAGGGCTGGAAAAGGAGCTGGAAACCCCTTGTCCAACCTTGGACCGTCCGCAGCTGCCTGAGCTCTCCCAAAAAAACTCTGGAAAACATTAACGTCGCCGGGGGTTTGAGCTGGAGGGGCCCAGAAATCTCCTTTTTTTATTTATTTTTTTTTATTTCCCTTCTGAAAGGTCTCGATTTTCAAAGCAAGTACTTTAACCCCAGCTCCCCTCAGCTCTCTGTTTGCTTATTTTTTAACCTAAAAGGCAAATATCGAAACAAAATCCACTGGAAAACTGGGTTCAGTCCTTGCCATCGCCACTGAGCTTCTATAAATTCAATTATTGAGCCTTTTCTGGATTTAAAACTCAAATTCCCTCCTCCTGCGGGTCCCAAACCACAGAGTTTTCGGTTGAATTGCAATTTTTTGGGGGGCAAATTTGCCACATTTCCTCCACGGGAAGAGGGAAATCGAGGCATTTCTCTCCCTTCAGGCTGCACACTGAGAAATTTCTCCTTTCTCCCAGATTTCTGGAAATTCATGTCATTATCTCACGTTTCACGGATACACTTTGCTGCCAGATTCTCAATGACGAATTCAATGACTCTCCCCCTTAGTTTCTCTAACTGGGAATCCTCAAAACCTTATTCATTCCCAAATGATTCCGGAGGTGTAAAAGCGGGAGCAGAGAGCCCCGAGCTCAAAGCTCAGAGAAATCAAGGAGGAAAATCCAAGTTTATCCCCCTTTTTAAAGGGGGGTGTTGCTATTTTTTTAAATTCATTGCAAAGAGAAGGGGGTTTTTTCCTGGTGGGAAAACACAAATTCCAAGCAAAGACCAAGGGCGGAAAAAAGGGAATTTTAAGATTCCTCCATCCCCTCCCCTGCACTACCCTAAACCCTCACGCCCCTTTAATATTTAATTAATAATAAAGCAGCGTTTAATATTAGTTGGCCACTGATTGTGGCCGCTGTTAAGGCTCAGCTCACACAAACCCTGGAGCTGCTGCGCAGAATGAGCTCGACTTAAACCCCCCTTTTAAGTCCCAGGGCCTGTTCCCACCCCCTGCCCAATTCCTTGGGTTCATTCTCCCTGCTCCGCTCACTTCCACATTCCTCATATTTGGAATGTCTGCTTGATGGATTCACTTTTTTCCCCCCTTCCTCCCCCTCCTCTTCATTCATTCATTCTTTCGACCCCATCCAACTGGGGCTTTTCAGCTCCCCAGTCCCAACCCCCCCTTTAATCTTCACTAGAAAAACCTCAATTCTCTATTTGATTCCCCCCCCCCTTTAAGAATCTTTTTCATTTTTTTTTTAGCCTTCTAAGGAATAAAACGTAACGATTTTTAACTTCCCCTTGGTTTAAACTTCAAGTTCCACCGAGTTTTTCTCACAACAAAAGCAAAGCAGGAGCGACTCGCCGAGAGCAAGGGGATGCTGGAACCGACTCTGAATCAACTTCAGAACTCGGTTTTGCCCCCGAAATGCCACATTCAGGAGCATTTATCACTATTTCTTTCCTTCTCAAGTGTTTTGCTAAAATGGCTCCCCCACGATCATTGCCACAATTCGCAGCTCTAAGTGTGATTTGAAGAATTACTGTAATTAAAAGACGCTGAATCAATTTATTCTTCCTGCAGCCACACAAACCAGGGGCTTCCTTTTGGTGCCATTTCAACCCATTCAGGAACTTTTTTTAAATCCTTTTTCCATGCTGGGTTTGGGGACAGGAGAGACTTCAGAGAGGGAAAGAGACCAAGGAGAAAGATTTCCCTACAAAAATGTAATTTCTAAATGCATTAATTAATTAAAACCACCCAAATTAGCTTTTCCTCGACACCCCTATTTACACCTTCGGCAGAAGGGAAAAAACCAACAAACCCCCAACTTCCTTTGGTTTGGTTGTTTTAATATCCGTATCTATCAATTAACTGGGAAGTGCAACATTGCTCATGACTCGTTTTCCCACATTTTTAAAGGGAAAAAAAGAAAAAAATTAATCTCAGGTTTGGGAGTGGGGGGAGGGGGAGTTGTTTGCTTTAGATCCCACCAACCCCATCTCATTCTGTCCTGCCTTAATTAACCATTTCCTGTGCTCTGCGCCTTTAAACTGGAAAATCCAGTCTGCAAAACAAGCAGAAAGGGGGGGGAAAAAAAGGGAGAGAAAAAAGAAAATAAGACTTTTTTTCCCCAACCATTACCTGGGAGGAGACAGACAAAAATCCCCCAAAAACTCCTTTGGAGCAACCAAACAGCTGCCAAGGAGTTGAGTTTTGCCCACTCGGAAACACCAACTGCTTCCCAAAAGTGGGATTAAAGGAACCACGGGCGCTGGGAAGACACGGGGACCCCCCTGAGCCTCCCAAATCCCCCCCTGGATCCCCAAAATCCCCCCCTGGACCCCCCAAAATCCTCCCCTGGAGCAAAGAGAGGCCAAAGCAGCTCCTGTTGCTTTAAGAGCAGCACCCAACTGGGGGGGGCTCATTTTAACACCCCCAAAAATGGATTTATCTGCTGAATTCAGACGCAGTTTTGGAGGAAAACAACCCAAGAGTCCTTCCAAATATCCCAAAGTGATATTTAAATTCCAGCGCCCAAAATATTCCCGTTTCCAGTGGATTTCTCCCTCCGTGCTCTCCAAGGGGCGGAATCCGCTCCCCACCCACCCCTTGCTCATCCAGGAGAACCGAGAGGAAAAAAAAGAGGTTTTTCCTTGTTTTTTCAGTGTTATTTTGTTGCCCTCCAGGGCCTCGTTGCCTCCCGACACGGCCCTCCAGTCACTGATAGGAGCCACCGCAACAAGGAAATCCATCCCCGGGCCGCCAACAAATAAATAATAACCATCGGAATCGCGAAATATCGGCCCGGAGACGACCCGATGGATTTGGGAATTCCTTTGGGATCGGCCCCACCACCAGCTCCGCCACGGCCGGCTCCGAAGGGAGGCCAAAAGGGGGGCGACCCCCCCCAAAAAAAAAGGGGCTCCGGGTGCCCGGAGCGGGCGGGGGTCGCCAAGGGCCGGAGGGATGGGGAGAAAGGAAGGGATCCGGGAAGGAATCCGGGAAGGAAGGGTTGGCTTCGCCTCCTGCCCGGCCTCGGAGCGGCCGCCTCGTCACGTGGCGAGCGGGTTTGGGCTGCGCGATCCAACGTGGAGCGCTCGGCCGCGGGCACGGGGAGCCCTTGGAATCGGGAACGGGGATGGAAAAGCCAAACCCGAGGATCGCCAAGAAGCGGACGAAGGCGAGCTCGTGCCGGGGGCTCGTCCCGGAGCTCGGCGAGGCCGGCGGGCCCCGAGGCCGGCCCGGCGCAACAACAAAGGGCCAAAGAAGATGGAGATGGGCCGGGCGAGGGCGGCGGGCAGGTAGACGGGCGGCCCCAAAAAAGGCGCTTCTCGCCCCAAAACGGCCGCAGAGGGAACCGGGCCGGGTCCCCGCACGGCCGGGCTTCCGATCCCTCCCGGCACCGGCACGGCGAGCCCAGCCCCACGTCGTTTTCCTCCTCTCCTTTGGGCGCTTCCCATCGAAGCTCGGCAAAATTCCCTCCTTTTTTTTTCTTTTTTTTTTTTTTTTTGTTGTTTTTTGTTTCGGTCGCTTCCTTTTTTCTGAATCGATCGGTTTTTATTAGTTCTCTCCCGAAAGCAAAGGGTTCCCCCCCC
>VWZF01006763.1:1475-89859 GCA_013396755.1 Sclerurus mexicanus | reverse complement strand
ATGATGATGATGATGATGATCTGATTTCCTTCGAAGTTTTGGTACATTTGAGTTTTCGTATTAATCCAGCTTTAAAAGTAGAGGACTGAATCCATTTTTTTATTTATTATATCTTCTTTGTCTCCTCACAGTTTGCATACACTGTATATGACATGACCTGCACAGAGCACTTACTCTTTTCAGTCCTGACTCAGTACTCCAGTCGTTGGCTATTATTAATCTGTCTTTATCTTCTATTAGACATAACAATATAACATCGCAGAAAGTCAACGAGAGGTCAGTGAGAGACCCTTAAATCAGCAGACCCTTTGAGAAAGCATAGGTTTAAATTAATCTCATTTTGGTCTGTTTGAAAATTTTATATTACTGAAGTTTTTAATTTCCTGAAGGAAAAAAGTATAGTAAAAATAACTAATGTGAAAGCAAAACTATTAATTAAACGTTCATTTAATTACTCAGGTAAGTAACCTAATTCCCTTAAATCAAAGGAATTAGATGAATATTTAGTTTTAGTCTGCAATGCGTTTCTTCACACTGCAGCCTGTGTTAGGGACACAGAACAATGCCTATAAATGATAAAAAACTCCCCAGAACAGCCCTGGAAGACAACTCCACAACTGCTGCTCATTTGCAGTTAAAGAGTGTGAGTGAAGAGTAGCAAATAAGATTTCCAGCACAAGTTAACAAAATAAAATATTTCACTTTGTTTTATGAAACAATATAGAAATCACCAGAGATCTAGATTTTATCTTATAAAAGGTGTATTCAAAGCTAATACATGACTGTGAGTATAGAACAAAAATGTATTTGTTCACGCTTGGCTAAGCTATACACCTGTGTAAATTAAATGCTGGCCACTTCATCATATCTCAGCATGATACAGAGATTTACCAGCATAAAAATCTGTTTAAGATGCCTATTTCTAGGACTTCATCTTCTTGACAAAAGTGCTAAAGCATTTTACTAGAAAGAATCTTAATAAGACCGAAAGTAAATGCAGAATTGTCAGACAGATGGAGGAATCATGCAGAGGAACAGACAGCCGGTGATGGGTAAGAACCTATACAGGAGGGTGAAAAGCTAATTTTAATTGAGTTTTTATTCTTCTTGCTTTGTGGGTTTGGGGTTTTTTCTTATTTTTTTTTTTTCAGAAATGTTTTGTGTTATCAAAAGTGCAACTGGCAATTACACTCCCTGTTCCTGCTAGAAATAGCTGGAATGGTTATTGTTGTTGATATTATTCACAAAACAGTAGGGATTGGAGTCAGTCAGGGACTCCCACTGTGCAAGAGACTATAAATGCGGAATAAAAAGATAGTTCTGTCTTAAAGCATCATCCTATTTCATTGTGTTGAGAGTGAATCTGTGTTCATACAATATCCCTCCCACCCTGTAATGTTGGGTTGGGAAATCTAACTTTGTGCTGATTTTTCCATAACAAGTAAGGGTAAGTAACTGGAAGTTTTGTTGAAACAATGAGAGCCTTTGGCCCTGCCCTGCTCTGTATGTGTCAGCACAGGCTCTTTGACTCCTGAATTGTACTTAGGGTCATATTTGAGATTCTCCCAATTTAGTACTTGTTAAAACTAGACATGCATGAATAGCTAGTGGGCAGAGAGTTATGCAGGGCCAACATTTCAAGGCAGTTGCCCCTCAGTCTCTGGATTTCACCTGGGCTGGAGGGGAATTCCTACTTCCTCTGGCATGCACTAAAAAAGATACTCTATTTACCTATATTGGGCAAGTGTTTTTTACTGGATTTCATGTCACAGGAAAACATAATCAGTGACAATGAGCCCTTCCACAAACACATGCTAATTTTGTTAATTTGATAAAGGGAAGGGGAAAGGGAAGAGTAGGAAGAACTCTCATTAGCTTACTACCATAGGGTTTAGTTAAAACTATAAACTACACATTTTCCAGAAAACCATTTCACTTGACTCAGTGACTATATTTTAAAATATTTTGACATCACTACTAAGCCAAAGAATCTACTGGTTTTTTACCTGAGAGTTCAATGTGTTGTTGATAGCCAAACTTGCTTAGAATAAAAATTGATTAAGTCTTTACATACTGGACATTTTCTTCAGAGATAATTTAAATTTTAAAATTACCATATTGTTCTCAGCCTCAAAATCATGACTTTTCTGGGAGGAAATGCAAAGGAAAAAAGTGGTTTTTAACTGATAGCAAAAATCCTGAATACAAAAGTCTTCAAACAATATTCGGGCTTTCCATCTTTGGACAAGAGAGCAGAATTAACCAAAAGGTGCCATTTTCCACACAGCTTGGCTTTTGCCTCTTTATAGAATCCCAACAAAATGTGGAATATCACATCTTTGAAATAATACATTTTTTATCATCTAAGTATCCTGAGGGCTCATCCTCAGTAACAATGAATTATGAATAACTCATACTTTCTTATATCCCCTGAATCTCCATATTTTGTGCCTACAAAGAAGCTGAGCTCTGCTCTTTCATCATCTGTGCTCCTTTTATTTCCTAACCCAGCAGTGCTGTACTCAGAGGGTCTGGCATGGCACTAACCACATACCCGGCAACCTCTATGGATTACCAGAGTACTCTGCCTTCGTCAAAGCCTTTCTTGGGCATCCCTCGCTGTGCCTGGGCAGTATCAGACAATGTTCTAATGCTAAATAAAGGGACAGAGCTGGGGCACAGCTGACAGAGCATGTCCTAACAGTTGGAGGAAGTGCACTTGCAGCTGCATTCCTGGATTATACTTTGGAGTTAGGAATGGCTGCCACTTCAAGTACACTGGAGTCTTGAGGAAAGTAAGTAGCTTAACATTGCCTGGCTGTCTTATGCCTTATTAGAAATGTAAAAGAATCCAGCAAGCCTTCTTTATTTTCAGGAGGTGAGTGTGACTGTGTCACTTCAGCTGATGCAGCTGTTGGACGTGCCCTCATCAGCCTGCCCACACCACAGTGAGCTGTGCATTGGGTAGCCTTGCCCCAGAGTGTATATGGAGGCTGTGCTTAGCCTGCTGCAGGGAGAGGGATTGGAAGTCAAGGAGACATTTTACCCATAGGCCTTTTGAATCTTTTTTTCTACATACTCCCAGAAATCAAAGGAACCCAAAGTGGCCCCTAAATACTATCAGAAGTGCCAAACCTCCAGCTGTGCTTGCTTTTTATGTAGTTGTTTAAAAATAAATAATTACCATGTGAGAAAACCACAACAGCATTTGATTTTTATCTGACTCCCCTACCATACTTCTGTCACTCCTCCCTCCCTTTCTTCTCCTGCTCAACCCCCAGTCCCACAGGCACATGGTCTAATTTGTCTTGTACGGCAAAAGTGCTCAAAACTCATCAAGAAAAAGCTTTCCCCAGCAAACTACCCACAAGGTCACAAAGCTTCTGGTTATCATGCTTTGCAGGTTTCTGTTTCACAAGTGCCTGAAGAAGGACCTGTGCAGATGCCAAGGGACCTGCACTACTCAGCCAGGCAGCACCAGCAGCCAAGCAAAGGCTTTTCCTGGGCAGCAGCTATTGCTGCCTCTTGGATCTGATTTCCAGAGCATGCTTCACAGCTCCAGTGTCCTTCAGACTGAAGAATGGAGGAAACTGTACATCACAGCACAGCGTTTGTTGGTGGTTTTTCATTCTATTGTTTTTGTCTAGTGAGCCTAGATCCATAAGCCATTTAGCTGCACCAGCAGGAGCAAAAGATGAACTAATTTAGCCTACTTCTCAATGGTGATGCTATTTAGTAAAGGCATGCCCTAAAAATGTCATCTGACCATGTTAAATGAAAAAAAACTAGACTTGGCGATTCAGTCAGGCTTCCAGTACTGTAGCATATTGGGAACTTCAGCTCCTACTGAGGCAAAGAGCCACAACTGCAGTTTTGCCTTATAAGCTTCACAAACAGTAAACTTCTGTTTGACTAGTGACTAGGATACTTCTTTGTATTATTCTTATTCTGCTAGTGACAGTGTCTTCTGGGAAGTACAGAGCACCCAATCTCTCAAGGTCAGCATCTCCTAGCAGGTACTCAGCCATCTACCATAATCACCTATACTACTTATTGTACTCATTAATGGAATTTGACACCTTTGCCTTCTGGCTTCAACTGCAGCCTACACTCATACTCCGAAAACACTAATTAAAATACTCACCTAGTAATTTTCAGGATCAGGATGACGTTTTGAGAAACATGCATTGCAATTTGATCTTGTAGTATATAAACTCATTTGAAAACCTGATTCAGCAAATAATTTTAGCACTTACTGAAGTCCCATTGAGTGACATCACAAAGAAATATTTTTTTGCATATATTTGCTTTATGGCATTATCATGTAGCTTTCTGAAAGGAAAGTGGATTAACTTCAATTGTTACGATTTATTATTTGTTGAGTGCTGACAGTACACTTCAATAGAACTTGAGGAAGTGCTTAAAGTTAAGCACATTTTCAAGTACATTGCTGATCTAGGGCCAAAAAGTGAATCTGAGACCTTTCTTGTTGGAAAGCATAGACATGACACCAAGGAAGAGCATTCTTTAATGTTCCCTGAAGCAGGAAACACTGGTTAGACTTGTGGGTCTATTTTACACATAAAAGAGTTTACTGTCAACCATTTATCATTTTGATATTCCAGCACCAAAGAAAAAGTATATCAGCTCTTCATATAATACGTTAAATGCAAATTTAGGAAAGTGGCCAACGGGACACACTTATCTTCCCAGAGAGAGATGAAAGCATAGAATGTAAATACAGCACCTGTGGCTTGCAACCCCCATCCCAACCTAATGCCACGTCCTCCTGGAGGGCTTTGCATACTCTCAGAATTTTTCCTCTGGACAACAACAAGGATATTG
This sequence comes from Sclerurus mexicanus, assembly GCA_013396755.1. Taxonomy (NCBI): domain Eukaryota; kingdom Metazoa; phylum Chordata; class Aves; order Passeriformes; family Furnariidae; genus Sclerurus; species Sclerurus mexicanus. Next base: position 85,014 of record VWZF01006763.1, on the reverse strand, counting down.
TCATCTTCCACTAAATAATACACCAAAGAACAACTTCTGAAAGTAACAGACTTTCCTCTTGCCAAACTGCTTGTTAGTAGTGTAAACTTCCACACCAGATACCATCAGCGCAGGAGAGCACTGGGTAACTCCAAGCTGCTGTAGATTGCAAGTGTCTTTGCTATTGCTGTGTAAGGTGGTTCTTATGCTCCATCTAGCTAGTGTGCTCAGCTAGCTAGAAGTAGCTCAGCACCTGCTAGGAGTAGTCCCTAAATTAGGTTCCCTAAAAAGTCTGGGATTGTATACTTGTCTTTTTTATTATATGCAAAAACAGAGTCTAACACAATAGAACCTTTCCCTAACTGTAGCCAAGAGGCTCAATAGGAACAACAACAGCAATAATAATTATACTTACATGTTGCCTAAACACAATTCTGAAACATCTGTGGCTTGTCACTATTATAGTCCAGAAGCTATAGCCTAAGCAAGGCTTTTTTTGGAGGCAATACAAGGAAACTCAGTATGGCTCCTGAAAACTCTCTTGGAATGTAATAATATAAATGAGGAAGAAATATTCTATGGGGAAAAAAGTGCTTAAGGCAACAGTAATTATATTGCCAAATATAGCACAGAGAATCTGCAGAGTGAGAGTTTCACATAACAAGGGAAATGTAAAATCATACTTGGGGTGCAAATAAATTGTAATAGATGGCTGGTGGGAGCATTATTTGAGGGAGTTAATATTTAATCTCTGACTAGCCATGGAAGCACAGGAGAGAGGCTGTTTTCAAAGTTGCATTTTTTTTTATTTGTGGAGGAAACTATCATTATGTGTTTGTGAGTTGAAAAATCATAAATAATAATCTATTAAAGTCCCCACCAAACATACCTGGAATAATACAATCCCTATCTCCATCTTCCCATTTTTCTGACATTCCTAAATTGCTAATATGGAATCAAAAGATCTGGTTTTGGGAGCTTTCCTGGGTAAAACTGAGCAGGTCTTTCTATTTGTTGAAAGGTCAGTCCTGTCTGCACTATAGAGTGCTGTAATAGGAAAGCATTTGTAAGAGTCCTCTTCTCTACCAGCCAGCTGAGCAGGGCTCTTCTCTGCCTGTTGATCTCATCCAGTCTAAGTGTCAAACCGTTGCTGCAAGCACACACCCAAATGCCTCTGCCACTCCAACAAGAAATTTTCATCTTTTTCATCTCCCTGACTGCTGCTGCTGCCCTTGATGCCTCACGTCCCCCTTTTGCATTTTCTCATTAAAAATGCATTTTTTCTAACTCTGGCTCTCACAGTCCTTTCTTCTCAGGTATTTATCCTTCTCTAAGCATTATGTATTTGTGAACATGCTTCAGACTCACTTCACAATTCAGCTGCAGTCCCCATAGTGTCTACAGCACCCCACGAATAGTCCTTTTCCCATCAGGGGTCAAAACAGGGACAAGTAGCATGAACATGTGCTTTCACAAGCAAGCCATGGCACTGAGCCAAGGCCCAGTGAAGTTATGAGGACTTCTCCAATGCCTCTAACATTTTTGAATCATAAAACATACATAAATGTTTTCAAACACAGATAAACATAAGCAATGTTTACTGTTTCTCTACATTTTGTAGGGGGTTTTTGTGTGCCCACTTTACCAAAAAAAAAAAAAAAAGTTACAGAAGACAAAGAAGATTATGACATTGCAAACCAGGGAAAGCAATCTTTTTCTATGTGTCAAGAAAATCCAAAAACCTTTTCTGACACAATCAGATGTTGGCAGAAACACCATCATAGAGAGAACTGAAGAATTTGTGACCAGGATCTTTTAGTAATTGAAACTATTCTAAATGCCTGTTTCTTTCCTCAAAGTTTCACTTTGAGAACTGTTGTGAAACTTGCACATATCATGTGAAAATTTTCAAGTTTTGACAGACATATGGAGACAGGAAACTTTTGCTTCCTTTGACAAAATGTATGTCTTACCTGGCAGAGAAGCAGATTTACAAAATCAAACAAATATACTTTTCTGTTTTGATAATTAATTTTGATCTTTTAAGTCCTAAGGTGTTCTGACAAGTAATATGACAGAGGCTGAAAATCTCCCTCCATTGAAGGACCTGGACAAACTGGCACTTCTTCAGCAAGTGATTGAGTCATCATCCCTTAAGGTATTTAAAAGAGATGTAGATGTGGCACTTAGAGATATGATGTGGCCTTGGTGGACTTGACAGTGTTAGGTTAATAGTTGGACTCAATGATCTTAGAGCTCTTTTAAAATGTAAATGATTCTATGATACAATGATCCATCCATACATAAGCAATGGTTTCTTGGTGTGAAGTCTGACATTGCAGCCACCAACTGCAGCAGCACAAACAGGTTGTTTTAGCTACATCAGCTGAATGGCAAAGGTTACCAAACCAAGGTGGTTGCCACTGCCAAAAAATGTTTTTATACAGGTGCTCAGTACTGTGAGAGCATGAATGGAAGGGGCAATTCAAACACATTTTAGATAATGCAACAAGCTAGTCCTTCTATGCCATTTTACCTTTCAAAAGGTAAGTATATTTTAATGGAAATAGTGTAAATGAAAATTATTCCATATAATTGCAACATATAACATGAATAGGAGCATCCACAAAGTGAAATCAACTCTAAATTCAAAACAGAAGTTTTTGGTTAAAGAGCAATTCAAAATTTGGAATTCAAAATCAGATTTTAAATAAAGAAAACAATAACAAAGAAATAAAGACCCAAGAAGTACTTGTGGAGTGGAAATTACTTTATTGCACATGCTGATATTGAAGAAAAGTGAAAGCTAAATCAGATCAGAAACAGAAACAATTATTACAGGTTGGCTGATTGGCTAAGAAATACTAATTCTTCTCAAGCCACAGAGCAGAAATGAATTGTGAGAATAAATCTGTCAATCCATCAATTTGCAGGTTGTGCCTTTAGTAGCTATCTGGCAGGAAAAAAAAAAGAAGCGTTTCAGAAGGATTCAAATTTATGCTCTTTCTTTCAAACTCAGTGAACATAAATACATTTTTGTACTGTCAGTTCTTTACTAACAAAGGTAAAGGCTCTTGCAGCAGAGCTAGACAGCCCCTGTGGCCCCCACTGCCAGCATTTCTGTAGCCAGCTACATCAGAAACTCTCTGTGCTGGATCTAAAATCTCTTCTGCTTCAGGTGCCACCACGAAAATGTAGTGTCCAGTAACAGCACATGTGTGAACCTCATCTTCTCTCATTTTCAGCAGAGATCTCTAACATTTAGCCTATAGAAAACAGAATTCAGGGTATTTTTTATTATTATGATTATTTATAGCTGGGGGATCTTTACTGAACATTTTTAAGCTCAAGTCCAAGGTAATCCATTCAGTCCAATTGGTTCCCAGCAGATGGTTTTTAAAATACCTTATTGCTATTTCTCTGTGTTGTTCCAGGGTCACCATATTTTCTTAACAAAGCAGTACTCATTGAAAGCAGTAGACTGTACAGCATAAATCCTTAGAGGCACATAATTCTACCTTGTATATGGTATTTACCATAGAATAACTCACAGAAACCAAGGAGAGAGAAATGTATCATTTTAATCCTACAAAATCTTCATCTCTTTTCCTTCACTTTTCAACATTTCTTCTCTGAAATCTCCCTGAGATTAGTTACTGGACCTCATTTCTTCATCTTTCCCTGTGTGTGTTGCATCTCCTACATCAGTCATTTTTCTCTTTCTCTAACTTTTGAAACTGCTTAGGTTTCACAATATCTCTACTGTTACTTTCAGACTTTCCCCTCAAAAGTAAATGACAAGGGACCAGGGATCACTATGTCCAGACAAGGTTTTGGGAATGATTACCAAGCCCTGGCAGCCTCTGAAATAACCCTGGGCATCACTTGGGTAGCACAGGCCAAAACTGACAACTGAACAGGAATGACCTTGGTGATTGCCTGAATGCTTTGGGTTTATTTGTTTGTTTGTCTGTTTGGCTCTCAGGCACGTGGTGTGATTCTTTGGGCTGCCTTGTGCAGGACCAGGAGTTGGACTTCAACAATCCTAGTGAGTCCCTTCCAACTCAGAATGTTCTATGATTTGATTGCAATAGACCCAGTGCCATGCTTCTCACTGTCAGCTAACTGCATCATCCTTACAAGACTTTTGTCATAGTTAAGTTCAGAAGACAAGAAGGAAATCCTTTGTTTTGTTTTACTGGGAAATGCAAAGCATTTCTTTTCTAACATTCTTTTGCAGCTTTAATTTAAACTATGTTGTTAAGGTCCAATGCCTAGTTTTGTGGTACACATATGATCCAGTTTCTTCTCAGCTCGTAGGTGAGAAACTGTTCTGCGAAAGACCTCTCTTAGCTAATCTATGATATCACTACTATTTTTTCTCTACATTCTAAAAATGTCTTTCAGAAACATGATGGTTTAATTCATATTTTATTATCCAAATGTTTATGGGAAGTATTCTTTTTCTAAATTAACTAATGCCAAATAATTTATGTTGTTTCTCATCTCGGCAGAGACTTTCAAATTAGTCATCTTTTTATTATTCACATCATCCAAATTAACTTCACAGTTTTATTGAATCCAGTGATAGGCTCTGGGGGCTATGAAGCTTTTAATGTTCTAACATTTTTTTCTAAAACTTTTTACTGTTCTGAATAGCATGTTAGAACAACTAAGCAAGCTAGAAAAGAAAATTAATATGCTTAACTTGGACAGTAAGTAGGAGTTTATATTTCACTGATCATTAAAAGAAGCTGTTTGCTTTATACACTTATTTATTGCTGCCACAAACACATTTGCTAACTAAATCAGTCTTCTTGAACTGAGATAGGATTATTTGCCTATAAAAATTGATCTCTTCTAAATTCTAAGACCTATGCATTTTAATTTTTAAGGTAGAAAGATCAACGGAAAAACTGAATCAGTAAAATAAAAATAAGTTGGTAAATACTATTATGTCAAATTCTTTATGGTAATTATAATTATTGAATTCCAGGTTTCACAGCTCTGCCAGACTACAGCCAGATTAATTGTATTAACTTTTTTTAGGAACACAAATAAATGGCTGCAGCTTCAACTGGGCATCTACTAAACAGTTTCCACTTCTGTGCAGAGAGGAATGATTCTGTGCAAGCCTTGTGCTTTCTGCATGCAAAACTAAAAATATACCAGTTCATGATACTTTAATAGATATCACACTTTCATATTTCCTCTGTGGAAGAAAAGGTATTAACAGGTTTGCAACTGAGATGTAAATGTAAGTTTTTGTTCTGGCACAAAATTTCTAAGGGATTTCAGTGAAACAATTTAATAACACATTGACTAGATTACACATAAGGAAAGAGGACAGTTTGCTCTTTTTATATTTTGCTACTTTCATAGTTCACCACACTTTTTGAATAAGGTGTGCCTGTATGTCCAGTACTTAGCACAGAGGGACATTGGCCATAGTTGGGGTTGACAGTAATGGTTAGTGGTAGCAGCCTTTCTATCTCTGATTGTTTCTGGGCATGGAAAATGCATAATGACTATATAATCCATGAGGAGGCTTCTATGTTAATATGTTAATAAAACATTCAATGGGACAAAGCGAAAAAAAAATCCTTTTATGTTCTTACTTCTTGCCAAAGACCCCAAAATGCAGAAATTAAATATTTTGCAGGTATTTGATAATTTTGATTGCTTCCTTTAGCATTTCAAAGTATGATATTTGTTGTAAATGTTTGGGGATGTCACTTATACACTATAAAATGCATGATATTTGAATATTCAAACCAAAACCAAGTAGCAGTATCAAAACAGCATCTTGTTACTATACTGAAATGAACTGTTTCCAAACTGACCCAGTATTTTCAACAGTTGGTTTTTGTGCTGGAGGTTTTTTTAGTATACTTTGGAATTAAAAGAAACTTGTTTTTCAGTATCTTTACAGTTAGGTTTATAAATTTCAGACAGCTTTGTAGGTACATGTTGATATTTTGTGTACATTTAAAAATCTTAAATACATTAGATAAAATAGTCTAATTTTCCACTCCTTGTTCTCTGTTTCCATCTCTAGTCTTGAGGTCTAAAGGTGCCATTGGGTCCATTTTTCTCTAGGCTATATTTTAACAAATATAATTATATGCAGTCTATTCCCAGAGCTTTACAAACATTAGATAATGTGTCACTCCAGATTGTTTGTCTAGTGGGTAAATAAAATTTTAGAGCTATAATTTGGAAGATTATAACACAGATAGAAGAAATATTGAGCTCACTTAAATGGAAAGTCCCAAGCGTATGATGAGCTGTGACTTCTGTTTCCATCTCCTACCAATAGGTAATCTTGGTTTTCTTTTCTCTACTTTGTTATTTTTATTTTTTTTTTAGTAGTTACTAGATTGGAATTAGTTAACAAAGTACCAGACAACCAAACGTGATGCTCTTTTTTTACAGTTGGTTGGAACTTGGGACTACCCTCAAAGGCATAATTTTTTGCTTGGATTGATGCAAAATCCAAGACTGACTGCAATATCTCATTTTAACACTTCACAGTCATTAATCAGTGTCACATTGACAGCCACTTTGTGTTCCCCAACATGCTGAAGCACTCTTATATTTTACAATAGCATTATTTGGCACTTCTCTCACACTGTTCAGAAACAAAAGCACTGACAAGCTGCTGCACTGTTGTAAAACATCAGAATGGTTCATATTCGTTGGAGGCACTCCAGAGGGTAGGTGAAATAGATTTGAAGCTCTACCAGTTATACTGACAAACACATCAGGATCTTGCCTGATAAACAGAGGTTAAACTGCAAAAGGCAACAGTTTAGCTGAAAGATCATCTTATTCACTTAGTACATTTGAATGAAAAAAATTATTGTTTGGGGTGCTTCATGATGTTATCTTGCATGCTGTTTCCAGGACTTCTGCTGTTGACACACCTGCTTATTTTCTACAGTGAACATATGCTAGTATAGTATGGTTTACTAGCAAAGACAAGATGCATTATCTTATTGCCACTTTCATACCAGGCAGGTGCATTTCCATTCTGGAAGTCACCCAGAAAAGCAATAGCGCAAGTTCCCCTCCTACATATTCAGAAGTACGGTGAGGAATGATGCGTGCAAGCTGTGCTCAGCCTCTGATTCATCCAGATGTGGCTTCTCTAAGGTACGGCAAAGAACTGCCAGATTTCAAGGCAGACTTCCCCACGCTGTTAAATGGGACTACTCTTGATTTCTCTACAGGTGCATATAACAAAACTGAAAAAGATTTCTGGCACTGCATGGTAGCAGCCAGTCCCTCTGTAATGGTGGGCAATAGAATGAGGACACTAAGCTAGAATAAAGTTAAAGAAGTTGAATTCTCATCCTCTGTGGTGATATACATATTATTTACTGCCTTTGGTTTTTATATTAGAGATGAAATAGCACTTTATGAATGTCATTATAGTAGATGTATATACAGAACCCTGTCCAATTTGTCAGTTCTTTATTTCAATAATTTAATTCAATCATTTGATTCTATATCATCTTCAGAAAGATCTGTTTATGTCCAATTTATTAAAAATTGTAAGAATCATCTCTCTGTTTCTCAAATTCTTACAGGTCACAAAATTCCATATGTGCAATTATTCAGAATGAGAGGTACCTGGAAAATGAGTCTGTTAATTTAATATAGGAAAGGAAGGAAGGAAGGAGGGACGNAGGAAGGAAGGAAGGAAGGACCACAGAGAAAATATTAATGATGTATGATAAGAACATAATATGCAGTGGTGCCAATACTTCTATTTGTGAAGATGAGGATGCTCAGGAATCTGATGGCTAGCTCACATGGAAGAGAATGAAAAATTTTGGTTTTCTTGTATGGCATGAAAGTGTCCTTTGTACCTGTTGCTGTAAGGCCTTTCTCTAAACGTCTTATAGTTCTGGAGGAAAAAAGCAGGTTAAAATCATATTATATAACTATGAATATGGTGAAATTCTTAATGTTTACAATTTATGGCTTAGAATTTCACAAAAGAATAAGGGCATAAATTTTCTTGATTTAAAAATACATTCTCTTTAAATATGATTTTTTTTTTTAAATTTGTTGATTCTCTCTATTGATATGCTTTCCCCTGAAGAACCTGATACTGGTAGCCTTTGAGAAAGAACAGTAGATCAAAGGGGTCACTGCCTTGATCTACTGCAACAAATTTTGTATTCCTAGTTTAAGTTCAAAAACCCCTTACATTCCCCTTTTTGTCATCAGTGAGGGGTTAAAACCCAGCACATTCTTACACAGAAATGCATGTGATATTATTTCAAATGCCATATGTGTTTAAATAGATTTCACAGTTTAAGTGCAGTAGAATAACATTCAGAGAGGAAGAGGAATTTTTTTTTTTTTTTTTTTTTTTTTTTTTTTTTTTTTTTTTTTTTTTTTTTTTTAGGATTTCATTTCCAGAGAGGTCTGTTTGTAAGATCCTAATCCAGAAGAGCCTGGAAAGCAGTTTTGCATAGTTAATGTACTGCACGTGAATGCATCTGCTAAGATTGAATGCCTATATAAATCCTTCAAAGTAAGGTTCTGAAATTGCCTAGGTGACAGAATAAATCCATCCTGTACCAAAAAAACAAAGCTAACATTTAGCTTCCAGCTGCTTAACCTTAGTTACTGCATCATGGTTACTGTGTGCTTTCCTGGGTTTATAACTTTTTTTCCTAGATAGGAAGTCATCTTGAATTTATTTTTATTGGCCATCAATTTTCTCACAGGATCAAAATATCGCAAGCTGATTAGGTATTAATGAGACTTCATTAATATTAAGTTTCTGGCTCCAAAACCCTGAACATCTGTGATCTTGTAACTTAGCGAATTTTGAGCACCGATAAAATCTTTCTTTGCAATGAAGCTTATTAATAAAGGATTGAGCAATGTAATTTATCACTGGCTGTATTGCTGTTTCTTAGGGCTAAGGTTGCATTATAAATTGATTCTTCAGAAAAAGGTAAACTGATTCACGTACTTCAGCTCTTGCCTTGCATTCTTACATATGGTTCTGCTTAAACGTGCCCATGTTTGCAACCTACAGTTGACATTTTTGGCACTCAGAATAGTGTCTTGTAATTATGCTAAGTCTAGAAAGGAGGATTAGCTTTTATAGCAGAATTCATAAAATTTTAAAAAAAAAAGTTTTAGTCAAATTTATTGGCTGCAATGAGCCCTCCAGAATGCAGACGTCTGGTCTGGTGGAACTCAATAGATTTCTGTTTGCTGCATGTGTGTGCGCGTGCGCACGCGCGCGCACACACACACACACACGACTGTTTTGTGAAAGCATTTGTGTGCAAGAAAATGTTTAATATTTCACCCTTAAAAATCAGCTTCCCCACCTGCAGTGATTATTATCAAACAAGCTTCATTTGATGTTTTGAAAGCATTTTTCTTCCTCTTTCCTTCCCCACCCCTTTCTTGCTCTCTTAAAATACACTGTATTGGTTGTATCGGCTGCTTGGCAAAACCAGTTTTTTGAACACTCTACAGGTTTTTCCATAATTCTCACCCTGGTGCAGAGTTGAAAGAGTGTGAGCTGAACTGTCCTACAGTATGCTGTGTGTAGAAACCATCACTTATCAGTCATGAAAGGTGCATTCCTGATAGCTGAGTGTTGGTATGAAACTCTGACTTTTATCTCTGCACCAAAAGGGAAAGGTTTCATTTTGGTTAGCAAACACCAGGCACCTATTTCCTTTTCAACAGCCTGCCTCAAAGTGCACTTTAATTCCTGATGATTCTACTGGAAGATCAAGCTCACACACAAATCTATCAAACAAATCTCCTCATCCTCAAAGTTCCTCACCCTTTTTTGAACTCCCTTTGGAATGAAAAAGGCAATAGCAACCTAGCTGCCATGCCTTGTACATTTTGAATAGAAGCATCTCCAACAAGTCATGTTCTGTGCTATTATTGATTTTTTATGCTTTCGTCAGTTTACTCTTCCAAATGTCCCTATTAGACACTGTAGGGCAAAAGCAGGATGATTACCTTCAGTTATCATAGTCAAGCATGAAATACCATCTCTCCCTCTGGGAAATAATTACTCCACTATTTATAACACAGTTTAGAGGAAAAGGTCTAGTTCTTTCAAGGATTAAAAGCCTTCTTTCATTGCCTCCCTGCATTAGAGTAGACCTTTAAAGGATGATGAATTCATGTTGTTATGAGCAGCTGTCACAAACAGTCATATTTTCCTATTTAACACCAAACAGATGCATGCAGCACCCAAGCTAGGAACCTCCTCACTCTGGGATCCCCTGTAGCTTGTCAAGCAAGTCTGGCACCTCCCAGCTGCCCTCTACTTGGGAGCCTCTGCCTTTCCATGGCCTCATTCTTTTTGATTGTCTGCACAGGAAGTAAGGCCAACCAGTCTCCTCATTTAGATAAATCATTTAACTATCTGTAACAAGGTGGGCTTAATCTAGGCCATGGTTTCTAGCTGGAAATGAGGTACCATTCCAATGTCTCACTCCTGACAGGGAAATCCTTCTGTTCTCTGCTGCAATTGTGCAATATCTGGCAATCATCCTGGGCAGTGTTATAAAAAGAGATGGGATTGTTTAGATTACACCTAAATTTAGCATCTAAAAGGTGAGTGTCCAATCCAATTTAAAGACAGTCTCTGTCAGTAATCAAGGAGGAGATACCAACACCTTCCCAAGGTGTTTTTTCCTATTTGAGGGTAGGTGTTTTAGAGAGGGCAGGCAAAGAAACTTCTCAGAGATAACTGTGTTGACACTGGAGAGAGAGAGTTATCTCATGCAATTACTTCAGGCTACTCAGTTAAATTTTAGATTGCTGAAGTTAAGAAAGTTAATTTGTTCCAAGTCTGTGGATCCTGTATCTCTAGGGGTACAGGAAACTTAGCACAGGTCTGTTCAGCCTAAAACTGTGTCCTGTCACTATGGCTATTTTTAACATTAGTTTTGCATTAGAAGCTAATAAATGTTGCCAGCACCTTTTAAACTCTTAACTGTATACTACATGTGTTGAGTTTTTGTTTTTTTTTCTCTGCCTTGTAAAACTGCTAAACATATGCTCAACCATCTGGCAAGAAACAATCAAAACCAAACAAACATGGTGTTTGAAAGTTCAAACAGACAATCAGTCACACTTCTTCACAGATTTTATATACAGGCCTGAATAACAGTATAGTAATGTAGAATGAAAGAACAATGTAAAAATTAATTAACATGCCACACTAGGTAGTGTAACGTTCTCATTCAAAATAAAGATACTGTAAGGGAGAGTTTCTCTCCTCTTCCTGTCCTGCTCTGATTATATTCTAGCTGAACTGTATTTTTTCAGGCTATTAGTATTACTAGTCATATATTACCTGTGTCTTCTGTGTCATTCCTTTCTCCACCATCTCCTGATTTTCCAGGACATTAATATCTTCATTTTCAAGGTTCTGTGCTTCCTAGCACCTCCTTGTCTTTTATCACTGCTGTTGTGCCACCTTCCCTGGTACTCTGTCCTGAATCGTCGTTGCTCATTTTGGAAGCTCTCAATCAAACACCTTGAAGTCCTTCGACACAGAAGAATCATTCCACAGATGGCTGTGTAAACATGAACTTGTCCTTTGAGTCAGAGTTTTCTATTCCAAGATTTAATAAAAAAAATTAAGGAAGTTTGGTCGACTCCTGCTGTGTGTCCTGGGTACTGTGGCCGTACAGAGAGATAACCAGCAAAATTAAGGGTAATTAAAACAATATTAGTTGGTGTCTTCCATTTCTCTACATATTCCATTAGAAACAAAAAAGATATTAGAGCAGGTAATTCCATCAAACTCTCACTGGCTCTGCTTCTCCTAATCTAAGATCCTGGCAAACTCTGATAGGGTAACATATTCCTATTCAAGTAGTTACAAGAAAATCAAAACAGTGCTTTTACTTTTCTTTTGAGGAGTTGGGACATGAAATGGTGAGGGTCATCAGAGCTTGGAAAGAACAAGGAAACCAGTACAGGAGGGCATGTGGCGTGTGACATATATCCACTGCTGGCTCACAAGAATGGCAGATTTGGTTTAAGGGCATGCAGTAAAAAAACATAGACTTTGAATGAAGAGCATTAAATCTGAAACAGAACTAGGCCTCCTAAAGTCATTAAAGTGCAACATAGCTTTAGGAAAGTTTTATTCCTGTTGCTGACAATGAAAAGTCCACCAATAATTTCACAACCTTCTCTGAAAATGCAGAGCTCAGATAATTTTTCTTCTGGAGCCGTCCCACTCTGTAGCATTTGACCCTCCTGATTTATCAATGTAAGCGAAGTAAATGTAAGTAAGGCTCTTATAGGAGGAGATCCATGCTCAGTTTCTGTCACTGAGAAATCAGAAAAGCAGAAAGAACAAAAGTAGATTTATTTTGGGTCTGGTTGGTTTTTGAGACTTTGGCCGTAGAGTGGGTAACCTATCTATGCTTTATGGTTTGAATCCTCATCTCCACCTCAGTGCCTGAGTTTCATTGTCCTTTACTGTTCCCTTGACATGTGCTGCCTGGCTCGGAGCTGGAACTTTAGGTCTGTGTCCTCAATCTATTTCTTCCTTGCAGGCTCATTACTAATCCTCACCTTTTCCATGCCTATTCTGCCAGCAGGCAGGGGAGGGCACAGCAACAAGGCAGCATCTGAGAATACAGCTATCAAAATGAGGCATTAGGTGAAAGATAAGTATTGACAGTCACAAACTCCTCTCTCCTGTCAGCCAGGATGTTACAGTCTTTCTTGACTGAGGGAGTGTCCATCAACCTGTCTGTATTGATGGAGTTACAACCTGAGGAAATCTCTGCTGGAGATCTTCAGGAGGGGTAAAACAGTCTGTGGTGTTGTGATTTCCTGTTTGTCACTGGCTACTCATATCAAAGTGAATTTATCTTACACAAGTGCTGCACACCTATCTGCATAACTACAAGCTAGGTTGAAGCTGGTGGGGATCTTAATCTTTCGCAAGCTGTGGCTCAGTCTCAGTTTACCCAGAAAGGGCTCCATGTGCATGCAGACCAGGGGGTTGTTTAGATATAGCTCAGCACAGCAGGCTAGGATGGGCAACTAGTTGACTTTTGAAGTCCAAGACACAAAGTAAGCTGTTGAAAATTCACTCTTATAAGCTATTTTTCTTCTCCACCAGCACTTTACAAAGAGATATGACCATGATAAAGCTGAGTACCATGATTCCTACCAATCATTTCCTGGTCTGCTGCAAAAACTTTTCTTTTTTCCACTTTACACCTTTGAAAAATATGTTAAAGATATCCTATTCACCTCTGAATTAAATTTTCACATTAGAAAGTATTTTTGTTTTTGTTTTTTGTTTGGTTTTGAGGTTGAAGGTAGTGCCAGTACACCTAACAACTTCTTCAAGCAAAAAAATCAAAAACCTAAAAACACTGTAATCCAGGAGCTTGGAAAACAACAACGACATGATTTAAAGAAGCCTGGTCTTCCAACTAGCATGAGATTAAATGAAACATTATTTATTTATTAGCTTTTCTGGTTCACTTACCATGATTTGCATATAATCTCTTTGAGACCCCAGTAGAGTTCTTCCTTTTGCTAGATGTATGGTCTCTCCCCCAAAATGTTTCTCTAAGAAGTAAACTCTGAATACCTTGCACACACTAATGAATTTTTCTCCTCACAACCTCCCTGATAGAAAGTATTGCTTTACCTGTTATTGATTTACCTGTGGGAAAATAAGATTAAATAATTGGCTCCAAGTCAAGAGGAAGCCTGTGGCTGAGCTGGGACTAGCACCCAGATACCCTGAGTCACAGACCAGTACGTTAACCACAAGCCAGTTTTGTTGCTGACAGACTTTTCTTGGTAGCAAGCCCACATTTCTGGAATGTATTCCCTGCAGATATGCACATTAAGTATGCACTTGGCTACTTTTAAAAGAGATGCAAGTTCCACCTCTCAACCCAGCCCTTCCACTTACTAAATACCTCCTTCTTAGTTTACTAGTAAAGCTGCAGGCGGCCGAGAGGCTAGTCTGGAGCTATTTTTACGGTGGTTACATCTTGCTGTAGACCTGAAAACAAACTCATTTTACAAACAAAGTCAATTAAAAGAAAACGATTTTGATGTCAGAGGATCCTGTCACTGTTGTAGGTGTCAGCCTGTGGTGAGTGTTGACCAGACACAGGATCAAGAGTCCACCTGAACTCACATAGGACGTCAGAGTCTAATAGGCAGCTTCTATCAGCTTAAAAAGAAATATAACCTTGTATTTTCATAGGTGTCAAAGTAACTGTCATGATAACTTTACTTAATTTTTAGAGGATTTTTTTCATGGAGGATAATTTTTGCACCATTTTGATATTTGATGATAGGTCAATCCTCTGGAGATAGGAATATTCACAAGACTGAATTCCTGCTCATCATAATCTGTTTGGTTTATATGAGAGAATAAATTTGCTAAATCAAGTGTGTATGTCCCTATAAGAGCTAAAGTGTTAATTTTTACTTCTGTGCACAAGGAACTAAATACACTCCTTGAGTTGTTGTCCAGTCAAGTCTTCCTATCTGCATGGAAAATAATAACATCTTGAAGAGAATATCTATTGTCACTAAACCCCTTTAGACACGGAAGGTAATGTAATATCTTTTGAGTAACTGTTATTCGAAATATCTGAGGCTAGTTGTCACACAACTCAGAGAACATCAGGGTGCCAATCTAAGCAACATTTGGTTTTAATTAACCCTGTGCTTTCTATTTGCTGTACTTGAAAAAAATTCTCATGCACATTTCACAAAATTAAATCTAGAGTCTGAATAGTTTTATTCTAACTTATATTCACAAAGATGAATGATTTTTGGGATCTGCCAGATCCTTCAGCCATTCTTATTCCAAAGTACTTTTCTTGAGTACCCAATTTTACAGACACAAGAAAACATAAAAATGTGTTAAAAAAGACAAGTGCATATATGCTTATTGCAGGCCTCCTGTATGCACTGCTGTATTTGTAAGCAAACATGTGCATGCTTACAACTTACACACAACACATCTGCCTTCTGCAAAGATCACATAGAAGAAAATAGATTTAGCAAGTAATGAGTAGCCTTCCTCTGCAGCCAACATAGCAGCTTGCATCTGTGGTGAATTAGAGGTTATTCCAAGAAAAGATCCTTTTTGTCAGAAGAAATTAGTTTGGTGTGCTGTGAAATCAAAACCAGAATGAAATGTGATTGTTGCCGAGTGGCTGGGTCACTCCTAATGTTGCCTTGATTCCTATAAACATGAAAAGGAACTTTGAAAAAAGAGACATCACAGCTCTGTACAACTGTGCTGCTTTCACTGTCATAAACTGGTATTAATCAGAGTTAGCTCAAGACAGCCTAACCCATGTCAAGGGATGCTGGAATGGCACAGCCAAGTCTGCCAGTTCCACTCTGCAGCAAACAGGCCCATTATTTGTTGACAGTGAAGTTCTGGACCCAGGGAAGCCAACAGCCAGAATACTGTTTCATGGTGTCAAAACACAATAAATTTTGGGGGAATAAAGTTTTACACGAAATGTCTAATTTTAAAATCTGCCATTAGACATTGTAGCCAATAATACTGGTAGATCTTTAAATTCTTACAAACTGTGTAACACTACTTAGGTTAAATTTCTGTGAATCTGTATATATACATCATCATTTGTCCAATAACCACTTGTTCTGCAGTCCAAACCAAAGAGCTTTTAGATAACACAAAATATGAATATTGTTAGTGTTACTCATATCCACAGCTGATGTAATGTACAGTTACAGCACTTACTGTAGATTCCACATTTAGCCATTTTGAAAATATGTCATTTGTTGGGGTGGAAAGATCTGGCTGAGCTTACAGACAGCCCAGAAAGAGTTTCCTGAGAACCAGATCCTCTACAGTCCCTTCAGGCATTCTTTAGGCTGTGTGCTTACCTCACAAGCCTAATGCCTTTCTTCTGTCTCTTTGTCTAAGAATTTGCAAAATCCCTCACTGGAGCCTAGTTCTTACTTTGATCCCTGCAAACCTGTATGGGGCAGCTGAGAGCTGCATTGAGTGTGCATGTGAATGTGAAAGACTACAAAAAATACTTTTCCTTCAATATTAAATTAAACTGTGAAACAGAGTTCACTATTAATATGAAGTGTATTGTTCATTTTCATGTTGAATTCAAATAGATTTCTATGAACAGAGCAGCTGCAAACTCAGGTCCACTGAGAATATCAAATTCAAATATTTTAAATGGAAGAGATGCATTACATAGCATTAAGTGAGGGATTGTCACAAGGGACGGTGTATGGACTTGTGGTTAAAACTGGCCTTATTCTAGGAGCTGTGTTGAACTTTGAGTCTTCACACAGAAATTTGGTGTGACCTTGTCTGTGTCACTGTGTCTCCCTGTTC
Organism: Sclerurus mexicanus; assembly: GCA_013396755.1. Taxonomy (NCBI): domain Eukaryota; kingdom Metazoa; phylum Chordata; class Aves; order Passeriformes; family Furnariidae; genus Sclerurus; species Sclerurus mexicanus. The sequence continues at coordinate 68,633 of VWZF01006763.1, read as the reverse complement.
ACTATTTTGTCATCTGCAATGGGAGCATCTCCCTCACCCTTTCTAGCACATCAGCTGTTTAGAGAGAGTCATAGTCGTGTAGATATTATTTAGTCTTTGGTTGTTTGATGTTTTCTTTTCCAAACGGAAACAAAAATATAATTAAAATATTAATATTTTAAATGAAATAGCAATTTTGTTTTGTTTTTAAAATACAGATTTGCCCCTTGCCTATCTTTTTTTGGTTTGTTTGTTCTGCATGAAATTACAGAGTTAGTTGGATGGTTCCTCTCTAATGGGACTTTGTAATTCTGCATGTTTTGCCCAATAAAAATTTAAGAGGGAAGGGAAAGGGAAGAGCGGATGAAACTGCAGTTTAAATATATTTGATAATGTGTTTATGCAGCATTTCAGCATGTTAAAATCATATGGGGTTGCTAATAGCATATTTGCACATGAGAGGAAAATTGTATGGCTTAATTTGGGCAGTAGTTTGAAAATACAAAATACATTAGGGAATAGTTTTAAAATCCAGTTTTTGTTGTTGTTGGTTTTTGGTTTTTTTGCTAATGCATTAGCTGAACTTCTTGTGGGAGTGTTAACCTTCCTAAAGGAGAAGGGAACTTCACCTATCACTTTGAATATGACACAAGAATGAAAGTGAATGTTGAACTCCTTCTTAAGCAGTTGGTTCAGCAAGTTCTCTGCAGCAATGCCTCACAGTGCAGCCAGAAGTACAGCTGAGGTGAGATAAATATCCATTGGACAACTTTCACTGGCTTGTCTGGCTGCAGACTGCAGTGAAGCCAAAAACGTGGGCTTCTGGGGTGTGTTCGGAATCCCAAAAGACCTTCAAAATCCCATAGAAAAAAATCCTGTTTCTACTGCAATATTAGTGGCTGCAATAAATTACTTCTAGTGTACTTACATATGAAGAATGTACGCCTTTGTCATGTAAATACACTGCATTTATTTGACAATTCACCTGAACGGGATATTTTACTCCCAGGTAAATCTTACCTCACTGTTGATGAGTTGCCCAGTCCTGTCTCTTAGAAGCCAGAAAGAAATAAAAAAAGTTAAAAAAATATTTAAAAAAACCCACCTTACTTACAAAAGTAAGACACTTCTCAGTGGCCTGTGTGGCCTGTTTGAAGATCTGCATAGGCATATGGTGAACTTTAAACATGAGCTTGAGTTTCCAGCATGTGTTTAAAATTAAGGGCTTTACCCAGCTGTAACGATGTAAGTCAGGAAGGAGAAACCTGGCCTTGAGTAAACAAGTCAGGTTATGTTCCAGCATGATGTCAGGAGGGATAGAGTTAAAATCTGCATGTAAAAGCAGCCAGCAACCAAGTACAAGATACGCCCTTATGGTGTCAGGTCAGCATTTTGGATTTCAAGTTCAGATGTGGTTTCCCACACCCAGCACTGCCAAGCACCACTTTTTTTTTTTTTTTTTTTTTTTTTTTAAATGGGAAAAACCTCACCAGAGATTTTTCCTAGACTATTATAGAACTTGAAAAATATGTTTGCTAAATATATATGTGTATACATATAATTCTAAATATATAGCCATAACCCTAACTATATATATCATTAACAGACATATACACATAGACGTATATGTCTGTACCAGAAGTGGTAAAAAACTTTCAAGTGCCCTAAGTCAGCATCTAATTTATCATCAGGAAACTATTTGTAAAGCAGGGAACTACCAGAAATGAACCTGAGGTTTCTAAAAGCACATATCTCTAAAGGCTTGTTATCAGGTGGTAGAAAGCATCTAGAAATTACCTAATTTGACATCTTGCATTTAACCATGAGTTCAGAAACTTCTCCTCACAGTGGTACAAGGAACTACTCCTTGTTAGAAAACAAGTAACCACTTATGGTTGTGCAATCAAACACAAGAAATTTAAAATATAATAATCATATTTAAGTCCAAATTCTACTGACTTACATTCCACATAACCCTAAAACTGATCCTGTGGTTGAAGCAATGGAGTGTTGCTCCAGGTATGCCACATATTTTCAGTGTGACCTGGGTCAGACAGGTATTCCTCTGCACCCTATGTCAAAATAGTAGGAGAGCCAGTGATCATCTCACACATAATCTATCTGTGTAGGGGCTGCCTTCTCCTGTTGTAGCATGCAATATGAGACCTTAATCATAACAAAGGATTCTAAACCCTGTTGTAACACACTGAGATACTCTGTTCTAAAATTGGAAGGAAGTCAGACACTTTGCAATTTCTTTCTGAATTCTGAACAGAGATGAGAAGTCACAGAGCATAGATTTCTCACCGAAGTATTCTCTAAGTTTCAGATTAGAAATGTCAAATAATGTATTTGTAATAAAAATCATCAGACATTCTGGAATAATATTTCAAATGCTCTTCTTCAGAGCCCAAATATATTCTCTGAAGTACAGAAAGTTCATTCTGAATCAAGGTTAGAAAAAAAGAACAAAAAATTTCATTATGAGATTTTGCTATGAAATATTGGCAAGCTTTTATTTTCACTCTCCTCATCAGAAAATATGAACTTTTTGCCCACACATACATTTGTCTCCAGGGGAGAAAACACATGGAAATGTTCTAATGGGAAAAAATGTTCTTGAGTTCATTCAGAGCAATGTCAATATAGCAAATCTGTAGTTCCATAAAGCATACAATTATATAAAGCAAGCCTCTTAAAGTGTCTTTGTAATTTGGCAATTTTAGAAAATCAAAGAGCATTCTAGTAAGTATATGAAAATAATTCTCTTTGCTCAACTTTATCTAATTCTTTGGGGTGTGATTTATTTATATTTGAGAATAATTTTATTAGCTGTCTGTTCTATTCTTTTCTCTTTGTAAGCAATGTGGCTGAATGTCCATAACATGCACCCTCTTGGCTGGCACAGAAGAACTCCTAGAAATCTTGTTACTAATAGAAAGCTTGCACATGAAACTGGGTCTTGATCACTGAAGCTAGAGTTCCATCCATCCTACCTATCTTTATCTTGTAAAAGTGATATGTCTAGTCTGAATTACTCATTGAGGCTCCGTTGATAATTAATGAGTGGACGTAGGTACTTACAAAGGGATATTTGTCCCATCCAAAGATATATGTCAGAGACAGATGGGATAAACTATGCTCTAGTGATGCTGGTCTCCTTTGACCACAAAGCATGAAATTGGATGTCTGATTTCCACACAGTTAAAATTAGGGTGGATAAAAATCCCCTTTGGTCCCTAGTCTATGTAAACACAAAATGTAAACCTTGATGGAAAGAAAGTAAGAAGAGGCTATGCACCACAGGGTTCCTGTGGGACATATTTCCTGTGATGAATTTCTACCAATAGGGTCTGATTTTTCTGCTCTCATTACATCAGTATTTAGGATCTGTTGAAGGGACTGTGTCTTAGGAGCCCTGAAAAGAGGTGCATGTGGCTGCTACTGGAAAGGCAAATGATGATTTTCTTTATGTCACATATGACTGTACTACATGGCTTCTGCCATTCGAAAATTCTGTCCTTTAATATATTTCTCCAACTCTGATAGCAGCTGACAACATTTTTGCTCCTTACCTAATGGTTTGATGGATTCTTTGAAAATGAACCCATGGCAATTCACTGACAGTTTTGCAAGATCCATATATTCTGTCTCCATTCATTATAAACAGCTGGAATGAAATGCTTTCAATAAACATTGATGCATTTTTATATAGCAGTTGTAACAAAGCACAGAAAGAATTATTTTCTCTTAATGCTGAACACCTGATGTTCTTCCTACTTAGGAAAATAATATTCTTCTGTAGCCACTAATTAAGGTTTTCCAAATTAACTTGGGAGTTAATTCCCAAGTTAATTCCTCACAAATTCCATTGGGTTTACTATTTTTTTTAAATCATGCTAAGAAAGATCTCATATTTGTTATTCTCTTATCCATACCTCTTGTCTCCAGTGTGAGCAAGATTCACTTCATCAGATTCCACTTCAATACTAAGTGAAGATACTGTAATTTCTTGCTGCTCATGCTCAGAATGAATCCAGCTCTCCAGGAAGGTCTTTAATGTGTCTTTTTCTCAATCAGTTTTCAGACTGATACACAAAATGTTCCAAGGCCTTGGTCTTAAGTGCTTCTTGTCAAGAGGAGAAATGATTCTTTCATCAATTTTGGATATGTCATGTTCAAGTTTTAGTTGAATTACCATTTTCTTCTGTAACAAGGAAAGTAAAAAGGCTCTCTACCTGTATTTATTTCTATTATTCTTTTTTTATTTTTATAGTGTTGTTCAAAATAGTACTGAGTGCTTTCCATTTCCAATTTATTAAAAATAATGGAGCTCCTAAAGGATATCCATAGTTTTTCTATTTTTAGGGTGAAACATGTATTTTGAATAAACTTCCAGAATTTTAATTTTCCTGTTTTCTTGAACTGAGTTAGATTTTGAATTTGAGTGAAAAACACTCATATTTTTTATTGTATTAAAGAATTAACTAAAAAGAGAAAAATATTATGACTTCTATGTAAAACAGAGATACAAGGTTTTAAATTCATAAGATTTTGATTATTTTTCTTTGTTTTTTAATCAGATCCCTCTCCTTTTCTAGATAATGTTTCCTCAAGCTTTGACTGCCTGTTGTCATACCCAAAATTTTTATCCCTGGAAAACATCCAGATTTGTAAGCACCTTTATACCCATTCCAACTGCTTCTATTCAGATTTTTTTATAATATTTTATCTATTTTCTAATGCAAGAGGCACCACAGGGAGTAGAAGAAAAAGTGAGAAAGGAGGGAAGGGGCTTTACTTTTCCTCATCCACCCCTTCTCTGTGCCTCAGCATCATGCTCAGGTTTCTCTTTCCTATTCTTTTCAATATCATGCTCAAGCGATAACATTTCCCAGGCACTTCTTCCTTCCATACTCTTCTGTCCTCCTTTAAATATTCCATCCCTGATCTTTGGTTAGGGTTTCTTCATCCTCTGCTGAAATAATTGCCAATGGTAAAATGGGTCCTACAGGGCTTCTTATCAGTGATTGCTACTTCTGAGTTTAAGCCACTGGGTTCTTACCATCTTTCCTATGTGGCTGAGAAATTAATGAAAAAAGTTTAGATTTCCTTCAGCCATGCAATATTTGAGACAGGTAGAAGAGTAAATGCATATTATTTTAATGACAGTAAAAGTAGTAAACTAATGGGAAATGCAATAAATAAAACAGTAAAAATGAATCAAAGTTAAAAAATAAATAAAATATAATAATAATATAACAGTGGCATATACAGCACTGAAAGTGACTATGCTTGGTGGTCCACGGATAACTGTTTTACTGGCTAAGAACCTGGACCTCTGCATCTGCAAAAAACGATGAGTCAGGAATTTGGCTTACACAAAGGGAAGGTTACATGGAAGACAACAAAAATGTCAGTGAAGTGACACGTTATCTAATGATAAAAATAAACACATGCCTACTTGTCAGTGTATCATTCCTGCAAACCTCCAAGAACAGAATTTAGCCTCCAGGAATCCATTTCCTCCTGGAATTTGAGCAACAGTGTATGGGAAGACTGCTCGCTGAGTGCCTGATGGTATACTGGCATCTCAGAGCACTTCCTTGCTAATATGACTGTTGTTTAACAGGCATCAATCCTTTCTTTGAGAGTTATAAAGAGCTGACATTTTCCAGAGGAGCTGGCCAGTTGCATACATTTATATCATTCCAGTGTTTCTTCCTATAGTTTATGAATTGACTTCATCAGAAATATGTACATAGATTGATTTTCCTCAAAAATCAAACACAGCATTCATAACAATTTGTGATGGCAGTCAGTCAGATTTGTTTGTTTCTGCATTACCACTTTTGCCAGATGCTGCAGCAGGAGAAGCAGCAAAGACATCAAGGTATTTAACTGGAAGCAAAGCTTTTCTCCTTCTGAACTCTCAGAGTGTAACGTGTAGCTTGCCCTTGATGCTGACTATTCTGACAGGACCCTGAAAATCTCTTTTGCAGCTGCAGTTAATAATAATTTTGTCCAGTCTTTGGCTGAAACCTATTGCTGTGAACTTTCCAGACTTCTGCAAGGGCTGTGAGTAAAATGGAAAAGGCTGCTTGCCTCCACCTACCACAGTCCCACTGCCATCTTGGACACAATCCTCTCTCCACTTAAAATGGTTATTCCACTTCCAGGAACAGATATCATTACCGTTTTGCAGGTATCTGCTCCTCTGGCAGTGAAATATTTGGTTTGAAGGTGACTTTCTTTTTTAATTTCTATTACTAACTGAAAAGCAGCTGCAGGAAAGAAAAACAACTGACAGTAAAGAGATACCTTCTTTAACCTATAGAAACATGTTTGGAAAGCATGTGTATGTTGGCACTGATCTCTGACACATGTCATAAGAGCAGATTGGAAAAAACGACTTTGACACCATGCTAAGAATTCTGCAGACTGTTGGAGAGTTGCTTTCATAACAGAAGGCTTGAGGAAGCAGTGATATCCGTCTCCTTTCTCTGTTCCTCTTAATTTTTTCCCCAGCATCTAGTCATTGAAATACAGCTCATGAAATTGAGGATGCTTATATTCCTAAATATTTTAGAATACCAGGGTGTAATGACAGAGTAGCAAGTAAATTGGAATGTGTGTTTCTTGCTACATTAGCTGCCATTGCTTCCAACTTCTTCTAATGGGGAGACAAATTTATTAAGTCAGATGTAAAATTAAGAGTTTATATTGCTAAGGGTTAAAATGAAAATGCTAAAGTAAAATTAGCTTTTAAGTTAGTTGCTAGAAGGATGAAATCAGTCACTCAATAGTCAAAATCTCACAACTGGAGTTTTACTGTGAAGCGATCAGATTCTTAGGAAGAAACAAAAAAAAAACACTCTTATCAAGTTTGAAAAAAAAAAAACACAACCTTAATTTGTTGTGTTTATTTATAGTACTACACTTCTACGTCCCTTTGCAGTTATTTTGGCTATAGCAGATGTCTAAAATAATATGATAAATCAAAATGTTTGAAATGCATCACCAAATATCTTCACTAAGTTGTAAAAGGTAATATGTTTGCTTAAGCGTGTTTTCTTTATGTTTTTTTTTAAATTTTGGCAATGTTTGTCTGGAAACAGTTGAAGCGAAAAATCCCTTCTAATTCTAAAATAAGAATTTCCACACGGATTTTATCAGTCTAATTAAGCTGGCATCATTTCCAGTTACATGGAAAAGTTGTCAAGAGTGCTTACTTTTCCATGTATGCAAGTCTTTAAGATCCAGAACATGTTGGAAAACTTTTCAGAGGAAATGGCTCTATCTGACAAAATAAATTCCGCATATGTCTTTTACCAAATAGCCACTGACCCAGCTTGTGCTTGCAAAAATTCCATCTTGCAGCTTTAATAGGGATTAAATTAATTAAGTTATGTGGGGTAAAATTCATCTCAATTATCTGTTGTCATTTAAGAGTTAGATGTCTAGCCTATCTAGTTGTTTAAGTGCTCTCCATAGTCAATGAAATAAGATGGGCACTATTCCAGATGGTGACTCATCCTGCTATTCTGGGGCACCTGTTTTAGGATGGGCTGAAGCATCCTTTGAATGTGCATTTCTCCTCCAACTACAGATAGAACCTTTTTGCAGGTCTTGAATATATACCTGAGCTTGAAGTGACTAAACATGAGTATGAAAACTGCTACCTTAGTTTGAAGTTTAGCTCAGATAGCTAGATAGGCAGATGGATCCTCCAGAACAGTATAAACTATATCTATTATATATAACACACACAAAGAAAAGTGAAATAACTGATTCCATTACTATGTTCCAAAGAATTGAGATGGTAATATCTCAAAGTTTGTTGTTTTCCCCAGAAAACAGACTGAAGCCATATTTTTCCACGTTTTAGGTATTTAGAACTTCAAAGCACTGTTTACTTTTCAGATTCTGTAGGATTACATTCTTAAAGGACAGCAGACTTGCTGAAGTATACATTTGACTTTTCCATTTATGAGTTACAACAGAGAAGAAAAATCACAGAAGAGAAAAATTCTTCTTGAACACTTGCTTTACATTTTCAGAAATTACATCTTTGACGTGACCTATGACATTCAAAGAATTTTTAAATGATGCGGAAAAGACAGAATATAGGGAGCTAATAAAACTGTAAATTATATAAACTGACTTGGAATGGTCAAACATAAAGCTGATTGTAGTTACAGTTAAATAACAAAACAAAGCAAATAACAAAATAACAGTCAGTTAAATAACAAAATAGCAGATGAATACATACATGTATGTGGGAGAAGAGAATAACCCCACATAGAAATACGAGTGCTGTAAAGTAGCCTGCAACATGGATGCACAAAGTCCTGAAAGCATTGCCTCGGTATTCAGCTGTAGCCAAAGGGCAAATACAAACTTGACCATCACTGTTTTGTCAGTCTTACACACTGGTCATCTTTCCAGTCTTTCTCTTTCAAAAGGATATTGGAGCAGTTGCAAAAGCAAGAAAGATGATCAAAGGTATGCAGTGATTATCCTATGGGAAAAGGCCAAACGTGTAGAAAAGAGGTGAGCAGAACACATATTATTGCTAAATAAAACCCTAAAGGTATGAAGAATGTGACTGGAGGACAGTGCTAAAAGAGACTAAGAGCTTCCCAGGTGGCAGGCTGAAAACAAAGGAAAGAAGCAAATGCACTGTTATGGAACTCTCCATTGCATGATGTTGCAGGGTTCAAAAGTACAAACAGAGGGGAAAAAGGCAAGAAAATGTCACAGAAGACAGTTCTTGCATAGACTTTTAAAATGAATGTCTAGATGTAGTTTCTAAATGTAGTTTCTAGATGTAGTTCAAAAATTTGTGAACACACTGACTCTCAAAATCTAATGCATTAACAATATCTACAACTTCTCTTTTTAAAATGATCTCTCTTTTAGACTTCTGTGTGGAACATATTGGGTTAATTGGACCTTTGGGTTAATTGGACCTTTCCCTGACCTATGTTGCAGTTCTTAACAGTTCACACATTCCTGCAAGTTGTATGAATACAAACCCTTCCTTCTGCAGGTTATTAGACATAGCTGATTTATATGGCTACATACAAACTCATTGAAACAACTAGATTTATTGAAAAGTATTACACAACACTTTGAATGTTTTCCTGAATTTCAAAACCTAAGATCCACAGTAGTGATATTTTTTCCCTAGTGGTATTCCTACAATGCAAGGAGGATCCCAGAGAAGATCGAAAGAAAAGGAAGTGCCTCTTTTACAGATGTCTCCATTAAAATAATTAGCTCATCTTGTACCATTTCTTTTTCATATATAAGTAGTAATTAACCTAATTTTTATAGGTTTTCTTTTTTTGTCTTAAATGTAATGCACTATATCACATTTGTAACTTTTAAAAGCTTCATCTGGTATTCTTGGGCAAGATCTGTAGACACCACATGGGGGAAAATAAATTTCAGGACTTATATTTTTTATCTCCTGTCAGAAGGGATTATTCTGAGTCAATACAGCACAAACACAAGTACACATTCGCAGTGGCCCAAAAGCTGATATATTTTTAACTCAATCCATTATATTCTAAAGAGTAGCTATAGGCTATTGCTACTACCTGTTGTATTATGAGCTTTTGAGTAAGAGTTATTACAGTTCTGAGTCTGATGTAGGAGCTATGTGCAGAATATCTTGTCACCTTTTAATGCAAATGATTTCATGTTTCTTACTGCTACTGATATTTGTCAGAGGTATTCCTAACACTAGGACCTGTGCAGGCCTAAAGGAAAGTTAGTCCATTCTTAAGATAGAAAATATAGCTGAATTTCAGTGTTATCAAAACCAAATACATTTTTATGGAAAGGTGAATTTTTATGGAAGATTGTGATCTCTTGGGCAAGCTTGCACCCAAACATGCAGTAAGGACTTTTGTCAGATGTATACTCAGTTTGAATACTTTGGTATATTCAGCAAGAGCATTATACAAAAATAGTGCTCTTCTAATGGGTTCAAAATCTTCAGGGCAAAGTTGCATTATGTCTAGAGCTACATTTTACTAGGGCTGCATCATACCAAAGAAGTCAAACAGAATTATATACTGGTATTTCATTTAAATGTTAAGAAATCCTTTAGGCTAACTATATAAACACACGGCTCTGTGCATGTAGATTTGGTCTGTATGTACAATTCAAGTATAAACATCTCCCTTCAAAATATAAGGAATATATATGACAAATATGTTCTGGGTTTGTGTCAAGTTATTGACTTCTGAACAAGTCCCAGTGTGTCTTCTTGGAGATTTTAAAGAGAGGAAGGAAGGAAGGAAGGAAGGAAGGAAGGAAGGAAGGAAGCTTCTACTATGGACTGTAGAATGAGACAGGGGAAAAAACCTTCCGCCAGTATTAATTTTCAGAGGCAGATTTTTTGAGGGTAAAAAAAGGCACACAGTGAGGAAATTTCCTCTCTCTGCACTAGTGGAGGGTGATTAGGTGCCGTAACCAAAAAAATGTACAGCCTCTCCACCCAGAATGAGGCCAAGTCTACATGGAGTTCTCCACAGTTCCCCCTTCCTAAGACACTGATGCTCCAAAGTATCTGCAGGTCACTGGCTTGGTTCTTGTAATTGCTTTAAGAATTGCAGCCATATCTTTTACCACATCTAGTATATAAAGATCCCTCCCTCTTTCATGGCTAAGGCTCCAGTTTAGGTCAGCCTAATACACCTGCACATGGTACTTTTGCTTCCATTGGTCTTCAGTTTACTCCGTTTCCACTAAGTACTTCCGTTAGTTGAATTATGTGAAGAAGGATATAATCCTTCTATAAAACATATATATCTCCTCTGATAACAAATAATTTCTATTTAAGGGTGTCAAAATCCCACAAGAACCAGTGTCATCTATATACCCATATCTATCTTGACATCTATTTATCTCCACATGCAATAGTGCACATTCTTAAATATATATATACATATATATATTCTCTCTCTATATAGACATGTATGAGTACATACAAATAAGTTCCAGGTGTCTAGTGTGATTGCAGTGTATAAGTTTTTCAAATTTCACAATTTTTCAAAATCTCATAATGTTATCTCAAAATGAAATTTCCTTCCCACCTGAAAAGATGACTGTTTTATTATGGTAAAGGCAATTTATTATGAGCTACTCTAATCAAGACTGGCTTATTCAAGAAAAGGTTGGAAAGACAGTATTCATCAAAACAGAGTGGAACATCCTTAATTCAAACTTTTCCAAAATGTCATTGCACAATAAATTTTCGGTCTAGAAAAATAAATTATTTAAAAATTTCAAAAATATATTGGTGACTGGGGTAACCATAATACCTACTCCAGCCTGAATTGTAGTTATTATTTATGCAGGCTATTGGTAAAACATCAAAGCATTTTCTAGAGATACAGACTAAAGGTACTACTGAAATGCAGCCAAGTCCGTGGTGGAACATAGCACCTGCTGTAACAATGTGTTGTATAGTGTTACATGGAGATGGGTTTGTGGAGGATGCATATGTATGTATGTACATATACACACAAATGCACAAATTAATTTTTTTATTAATATTGTATTCACATTTTCTGTATGTATGGAGCATAATTAGAATTGAAAACCCCAATTACACTGAAGTGAAAGCCTCGTTATTAATTGACAATAGGCCTCTGCTAAGTAGCAACAAAAGAAGTGCTTTGTTTGGCAACCTTTGTTTAAAAGGTCTTTTGAAAACTCTGTAAGAATACTATGAATAGAGATGGAGCAAACCTTTAATCCTCTTCAGGTCACACATGTGCTAAAGTGAATAATACTGTGAGGTCTTTTTCACCTTTTGAGTTCTTTTAAGCCAGTAACCTAATTTAAAACAAGATAAATAAAATGCCTAAGAAAGCTTGAAAAACTCTAACTTGTACACTATTGGCTTATTTATTTTGCTGCAGTAAGCCAAAAGATGCATTTCTTGTTGGAGATATGTATAAACACTCAATATTTATAATTCCATTCATAATTTGCTCGGTCCCTGACAGTTATTTCCCTTTTATTCACTTCAAATGCACTGAGAACCTTAGAACATTTTTTTTTCATTTAATGCTCCTGTTCTTTTGTGAGTATCAGTGTGAAAATCTTTCCTTCGTGCTACAGTCCCTTTTTCCTATTCAACACTAGACTGCACACGATAATTAAACCTTGGGGGCTTGGAGATTTTGGACTAAAGCTTAAAGAAATGCAGTAGTGAGGCCTCTTCTCCCTCAATCTTCCACCACTTGCTGGGGGATTTTCTTTAGCTACACATGGTTTCACAGGTAAACAACCTTGAAAAAAAAATCACAGGCAGGAATTGAATTAACACCTTAACGTTTCTCATAATGAACCAGTTTGCTTAATAAGATGATAGAAAAAAATTATGTTCTAAAACATGACAGGGCAGAGACTGAAGGTTCTGTTCAGGCAAACACCCGTGGAGCCACATCAGGGTGTTTGCAAGGCGAATAACATCCCAGGCAAGACTAAAGTAACAATGTGAAAATGCTATGTTCCAGCCGAGATCAAGGTGCTTTTTAAAAGCAAATATAAAGAAAATTATAGAACTTTTCTTATATTTTTTTTTTTTAATAAATTGAGCTCTTCAGGTGTCTCGGTGACTTTGAAACAACTGTGTGAGCACATTGCCTAAGGTATAGGTCTGCAAACACTGAGCAATGTATTTGCCTAGTTCAGAAACTAGGTGAAAAAGACCACAAAATAATTCAACAACCAAAGGACAGAGAGGCACTGAATCCAGTACCCCAACCAAGAGCCAGCCCATGGTGAGAGCTCCCCAGGCAGTTCTAGCCAAGCTGCCAGTGCAGGGAGCAGCTGGTTGCACCCAGGAATGCTCCCAGCATCAGATCCTGGCCAGATCCTGCTGGGAGGACTGGAGAAAAGTGGAATGGGCAAGGCTTTTGAGACTCTGGAGTAGCTGGAGATGGCAGGAAGCAAGGGAGTGGGCAGGACGAAACAGTGTTTGAAAACAGTTGGTTTCTCAAGGCTTAAGTCATTTCTAAGTGAAAGTAAGTGTGCATAAATGCCTCGTGTTGTTCCTGGGATCCTACCTTAGTCTTCCTGCCAGCCCCATGTGTAAGAAGCCACTTCAGACCAGGGAGAAAGGGCAATGTCCAAAGGAAAATCCTATCTGCTACAAATACTTGCAATTATCCTGGCCTTTTCTTTTCTTGTACTGTGTATGAAGACATGCCATAATATGGCATGAATGAGGCTGCATAGTGAACTACGCTAAAGTTAATCATAAATTGTTTTCTTTCTCAACATTGAAATCAGTACAACAGTAAAACACCAGCTGCTTCCAAAGATGAATGCATTGTTTAAATCAGAACAAATTATTTACAAATAGGTTTCAATAATCAGGGTCTGAATTCTGCAGCATGTGAGCAAAACGTTTCTGTGCAGATCTATCAGCTGCAACATGCACTTGATCACTTACACTGAGCAATCTGGGAAGTCAGTAATTGGCATTTCTCTGAGCTACCCCTCTGATCATCTATAATGATTTCTGGAGCTCCATAAGAAAATCCTGCATATTTTTAGCTTCACAGTACAAGCAGGTTTTTGCATATATTAATTCTTTTTTTTTTCCTTTTTTTCTTCCTTTTTCTGTTTCACTATCCAATGCTTCACAGGAGGACTGCATTCTTCTGCAGATGTTTATCTCTTAAGATGTTTGTATATACCACTGCCTGCCATCCTCTCTGCAGAGCCAACCACCAGAACCATAAATATTATCTCCAGTAAACGGAAAAGTTGTCTGCTGCCTTAACTGTGAGCATTTAGATTTAAAAGGGACAGCTGCTTAGCTGGGCTCTTCTCTTAAGGAAATTAACTTTTTATCTCAAAGACAGCTAATTTAGCTATCACCACCTTTGCTTCCACTCCCAAGTACCTTCTTATCTTGGGTAATCAGGATGCAGGGGTTCCCAATCTATCCCTCTTTATAGCTCTCTTTCAGTAGTGTTACTGTTTGAACTTCATACCCTGGATAAAAGGGCCAGCACACAAGCTCAGGAAGCAGTTCTAAGTATGAGGTAAATACGCAAGTTACTTAACAGCCCATGTATGAACTCGATTACATCCTTCATCTTTTAAGATATGAATAAAAAGGTTTGACTTTGATCTTGAGTTAGGCAATCCCTACATATAAATCAAGGTAGCATGAGATTTTATTAGTAGCAATGATTAGTGGTTAACATTGCAATGAATATATGGTTGGAAAGTTTTAAAAACCAGTGCCAGGCTGGGACATATTTCTGACATATATTACCTGTATTACATGGAGGAAGCTTGTATTTTCAGTCGGGGAGTTACAGTTGGAATATGCAAAAGCTGTTTCATTAAGTAAGATACATGAAAGTATTTAGCAAATAAAAGCATACACATCTGTCTTTTTTCATTACTCCATCCATTTATTTTAGTCTAATTTCAAAACTAAATCTAGAATAAAAATTATAGTATTTGTGTACTGAAATCTAGAGGCATATGTGTACATTTAAAAAGGAGTACAAGTAGGCACCAGAAGTTATTTTTACTGTAAACACTCTTCATGTTCCCATGTAGAATGTAATGTCTGCATAACAACTTCTCAAATGTCCAAATTCCCTCCTATTCCCATAGTGCAGAACAGATGTTGTCCTGCTTTTTATTATGCTAATTTATCAATCATATTTAGACTGAATTATGAAATCAAAGTGATATAAAAAGGTTATTTAAGCTTGGATTCTTTTTCTATGTCTTTAAAACCTTTTCTGACTTCTTTTGGAGGGATCATTTGGGTTATTTTTCCCTGAATTGCAAGGTCAAAGTGTCCGTTTGTAGGTTACAATGTAGCAAATCCAAAAAAGTTCAAATGTATAAAAGAGCCATCTTGGAGCTCTATATACTTACAGAAACTTGAGATCCATAAATTCAACCATATTGGGAAGAGCTTTTTGTTTAAAACATTGAGCTCATTGAGCTAAACAAAATGCAATTAAGGCTAACAGGACAAAAAGCATCCCTCTTGAGATTCATAAATACACTCATGGGAGACTGGAAATAAAGAGAAAAGGCCAACATAATTCTAATTGTGTCTTGCCTAAGATGACCATTTAAACAGATAACTTCTCCCATGGTAAATTAGTTGGTCTACTTCATGCTTTTTCTACTCTTACTTAACCAAGTGAAGTAAATGAGAATTTTCTAAGAGTAAATCAAGGGCACTGGGTGCAGAATTTTTATTCTGCTTTGATGAGAAATTGTCATCTGGATTCTTAACTGTAGTAAGAAATACTTCAACCTCTAAATAAGTCTTATAAAGTCATGGCAGTGCTTTAGGAGACCATGGTTTCTTGCCTTGCTCTAACAAGATTGGAGAAATTTGAAAGATTTTAACACAGTATGTGTACAAAACTATGGATATAATTACTATGTCTTTGTATCTTTTATGCTTTTAAATTGATACATGTGGAATCCTTTGGGAAATTTATGTGCTTTGCTATTTATTTCTTGTCTTGTTGCCACATAGATTATTTCACTTTATCATATTACATTGTATGTTGTTTGATTATTTTTAAAGTGCTTTAATAATAACCCTAAAAATATCACACCCATATGAACTAAATCCATCCTGACTTTAAAATACGTTAGCACCATCATGGGCCATAACGGTGGTTCTTAGTAGTGAAATAATCACCGGGAGAGGAACTGGAAATTACAGGATTTGAAATGTGCTTCCCTCAAGCTCAGATGGGAAGATGCGGAGAATCAGCTATGAACCAGGGACATGCTGGTTCAAACCAGAGCTGGTGTGCCTGATGAAGAACAGCTCCACCCAAATGGAGCTGGCTGAGGGTTTCCACTGAAATGCTCTTTGATCAGGATGGGTTAGCTTAAAAAACCCCAAAACTTACCAATTCCAGCTTTCTCTGGCTAAGGTTCTGGCTCAAGGATGTTCTCCAAAATACTACTTTTTTGGAATGGGAGGATTTCTTCTTAAACAAAAATAATGTACCAGTTACTGGTTTAATCCAATATAGTCTGGGAATAAACTACATTTTGTATAAAAATGTTTCTTACCTCACCACACTCATTAGCTCATATGAACTAGGTGGAGTAAGACACTAATCAGGGGCACAATAAAACCAAAATTACTCCCAGCTTTATCTCCAAATTCTTATGCATATTTATGAGCTTATTTTGTCACCCCATGCCTCTATAGAATGCCTCAGATAAAACAGTATGAGATGAAGATTTACCCTGGTAGATAAAGATTATAGAACTGATCACTCTTGATGGGAACCCAAAGGAAACATTATTCTAGTTTCTTTTTCAGGATGAATGTCCTGAGATTCAGGACTGATATACGGATATAGAAGGCCAAATGCCTTCTCATGTGTCAGTAGAGAGTTACTTTCTTGCACAGGCCATACAATCAAGTTCCCAAATTGTTCCATCCATATTCCTGACACTCCACAGCACAGCTCAGCACAGATGTTAGGCAAGAAGATGTCTCAAAAGTTTCTGGATTTTTACCCCAGGTAAACTAATGAATTTATGACTGCAAACATTTGTGTCTTTGAGTTATGCAAGCCCAAATTATTAAAATATGCAGAACTTAATTTACTATGTTTGCTATGAAAATAGCAGTTAATATTAGACCATTGCTTCCTAAACAGAAGAACCTGTTTGAAAATCACTGACAAAACTGGAATATAATTCTAATTTTAATTTAAATACTGCCACATGACAACTGTGCAACTATATTCCTTCCTTTGGGCTTTGTGAGTATTGATCAGATATGAATTTAGTTTTGTATTTGTGAAAACTGCAGCAAAATTTTTCCAGTTATACACTGGATTTCTAAAATTAATTTCATCCCTACAATAATGTATTTTATCCTGAGATTATAATCCACAGGAAGCATTCAAGATTTGAATCACAAATCTGCATCTACAGGGTTCTCAAATTTATGTTTTCTTTCTCTTCACTTTCTCTATCTAGACCTCCTCTGCTTTTATCTCATCTGCTTGATGGCTCAATGTTTCCATTACACATTTATTAGGAAAATAGGTACTAGTAGGAGAAATTTAGAGGGGAGTGCAGCTTCTTTTATTTCAGCTGAATACTGTCAGTCACTGACTGAGTTCTAGCCACAATATCTGCTTAACCTAATTATCATTTTCCTAATTCAATTTGCAATGTGCTGGTGAGGTGTGAGGGTTGGGATCCAGACATGTTTCCCCAGTTATCAAATCATTACAACATGCAGGTGTGTGGATTACAGAATACCCCAACTATTTTCAAAAAAAATCCGGTCCTCTCTTGTATTGCTATTTTGGCTGCTGCTTCAGGCAAATGAGCTACTTTTGATTTGCTGTTACTGCAGAAGCACACATCACATATGGCAACCAACACTGCCAAAGACTGCAGACAGATGCAGTTTTGCGGAAAACTTGTTGACCAAGAACACCAAGCAGAAACCCCCAATCTGTGTAAGAAATTGACTGCACATTTCATTCTCATTCAGAACAAGTCCCCATATAAGCCTTAATTCTCAAAATACCATTAGCCTCGAGTTTTTCCAATTGACTCACTTTTTGTAAAGAAAAGCCAAATCTTATATTTTGTTCCAAAAGGCTCCAATCTCCTTAACCAGGCAGTACACAGTCTCTGCAGAAATGATCACTCACCTCAGTTTGTGTGCCTGTGCAATTCCTACTGAAGCTGATGGTTCGCCCAGACGCCCAGAGTTGATACTAGTAAACCTGTGCTGTAGCACATACACCCACACATATCTATGCTACCAAAGTACCTCCTGCTGCACTTCTGCTTCTCCTACTCTCTCTATTATCCCTCCACGGCTCCAATTTTTGCTGAAGTAATTTGCTCACATAGTGGGAAAAATTGTCTCTGATCTTTCAAATCCATATATATATTCAATAAAACTTACGCACACACACATCAAGTCACACACGTGAGAGAAAGACAGTAGAAATAACTGCTGCAAGCCCTTGCTCTTTCAAAAAACACATCAAAGCCAAGAGAAGCGTCTTTTATTTAGTAGGGGTACTCTGGGGAAGAAAAAAGGAGAGGACAGGATCTGTCCTAGGAGGTCAAGCTTCTGAAGACCAAGAATTTCTGAATGAACCATAATGAGAAAAGGGACAGATGAGGCATTTGCACCAAGTTGACATGACTGGGGAACATTTTGATAAACACAAGAAGGAAAGAATATTACAAACCACGCTGCTGTTTGTGATATATTTCACATCTGAAATCCAAAGTATCTTGTTCAAAATATAATTTCCCAACTATGACACCATTTTTAACTATTTATTTTGCACACTTTTCATCCTCTATATTTAGGTTTTGGGCCTTGGTATTTTTTTAGTATGAAAAGGCAGGAACAGTGTAGTGCCTCCAGGAAGAGCAGAGCAGAGACTTTAGGTATAGATATACAATCAGGAAATTACAGGAACACTTATTTCCTTTACATACTACCGTTTCCTCTCTAAGAACACATAAAAATTCACTATTTGAGGAAAAGTTTTTATGGTCAGCATATCTGCATACAGGATTGTAAGGCTACAGGATTTTTTTGTGGGTTATAAATTACCTTTAACTCACAGAGCACATTTCGCTTATGCTCATTTGGCCTCGCTTCCTCAGCAAGCATATCTTAAATCCATTTGCACATCAGTGGATCTGCAAAGCCCTTGCAGTGTGTCTCTCCCTTTATACATGTAGTCCTATGTTTATTCAAGAACACACTGCCCATATCTTCTCTGTCTTTCTGAGAGAGCATTATTCATTGTACCTTGCAGCAAACCAAGAACTCTTCTGGTAAGCACAGCTGTATAGAAGAGCTGCTCTCCCGTTGGCAGTGAAAGGATGCAAAATACTTGTGGTGATTCTGTTTTTATAAGACTAAGGTATGTTGTCAAGTTCAGCCAGGATCAAACCTTTCCTATTGCAGATAAAATTGAAGAGAAAAATCAGTTAAAATATATTATAAGACCTGATTCTTTACTTGGAAGTTTGACTTCTTCAAGTACAGTTGATATGCAATCTCCTGTATATGTGACAATCTGTTTGTTATTCTAGATAGTATTTGATTACACAATTATGCTGCATGACCAGTGATATATTTAAAATACAAGCAATTCTAATCTATGTAATGAATAGCACAGCTAATATCACAAATTATGGAAAATGTTTAAAGAAATTGTTGTGTTCTGGGATTGGAATTTTAATTAGTTGAGTATAAACATATATATAAACTTTCAGTAACTATATAACGTGAGTCCCTCTTGTACATACGTAGTTCTAGCATTACAGGACTCATTCACAGTAAATAGGAAAGTTGTGTGCACCCCACAGTAATGCATAAAAATAGTCTAAAATTGGAATGAATTATAAAAAGCAATTACCTTTAATCATTATGTGTGCTTTATCTTGGTTAGTTTTCCACAACTGACACAGATGATGTAAACAGATTATTTCATATCACATGCAGACAGTGTAATGGAAGTCTCTCTTCTAACATTTTTGCTTTGGAGAAAGCAATTTTCATTGTCTTTATTTACAACAGCATAAATAAAATAACTTTTAAGAGAAATAGAGAAATAGAAAAATGCAAGATTTTTCTCTAGAGTGGACATAAATTTAAATTTCACCCATCTTTTCAAAGTGTTTTCTGGACTCACTTGAAAAATGACAAGAAAAACTAGAGGGCATTTATAGCAAGACAATTAATACACATTAACATCTGTCTATGAAATCCCAAGGGTGTGTGAGACAACAAGATGAAGTAAACTTCCCCTTCATTAATGGTTGCCTTATGTACTGCATCAGGCCACAGTGTGAATGTAACAGCTCTGCAATCTGATTTCTGCTTCTGCATGCATGGCAGTTACAGAAAAACACACAGACCTGCTTTCTGACAGGGCACCTTACTGGTGACTGGACGGCTGAAACTAGTACCATCATGCTAGGCTTTTGATAAACTTCTAGTAAAGGTGTTCTCCTCTTGTCAGGGGGAAAAAAAAAAAGACAAGAAAAAAGTGTTAACAGTTTGATTAATTGTATTTTAATACAATGATGAAACTGATCAGGTAAATGTATCTGCTAATGGCTTTGGATGGGCTGTTAGGACAATGTCTGAGCGCAGTCTGTCTACCACATTTTCTCCTAGATCCCTGTGATGATTACATAAACATTTCAGGGGCTTATCTTAGCTCTTTTCTTCCACAAATCAAGATAGGAAATTCAGTGTAATGATCTGACAATTGGTGGTGGCTGTTTAGTTTGTTGTGACACCACCTGAACTAAGGTATTGTTGGTCTCAGACTTCATCTTAGTCCTCAATAAACTAGACTACCATCACAGGAAAATTAATTCAGTCATTTTCTTTGGCCAAGAGATCATGTATTCATCAGAGGTTTGAACTTCTCTCAAGGGCTGATTGTCGCACAGGAAAACAATAGGTCTGTCTCCCCATTTGGGTTTCATCTATTCTGTAAGAGGAAAACACGACTGAAGCATGGGGGTGCATCTGCTAATGCAGCAAGAGGGGATAACGGTGGTGTCAAGCTAGCAAGGCAGTCACACACCTCATTGCCCAGCGTGTCTCAGCTAAGCAGTACCTTTGCTGACCGGCCTTCTTCTCTGGCATAGCCTGCTAGTAAAAATAAGTCTGAGGCTGCCTCTCCTAATCTATGTAGAACTTTAACTATGGGGAAGAAGCATCTTTAGTGGGCAATTTCCTGCTGCATGGGGTAGAATTGTTCTCCTTCTCTAAATGTAAACTAGCCCTTCAAGACTCATCTAACCACCCACATAAAGAAACAGAAAACTCTGAAGGACAATTCACCTCACCTTTGCAATAGATGCCAGAAACAGGTGTGACAAATCATCTTTCAGTTTATTGACTATAAGGATAACATAAATGATTAGCACAAGCAGCTTTAGGTATTTAAAACTGTGGCATAAATTTCATTGCTGGTGTGCCTCAAACCTTGCTTCTCTATCCCCTAACGCCATTTGCAGTTGGTTACTGGCTGGAATCTTAATGTGTATAGAATTTTCAAGGCTATGGTACATTTTCCTACCTTCAGTTTTGCAAGAATAATATGAAGATTCCTAGAGTTACAAAACAGCACTAGTTGATAGTTCAGTGATAGGGCAATAACACAAATAAAGAGTCCTGCCCTCAGTCTCTAATGCAGTCTTCTCCTTAGAGATATGCTAACGCCTCTAAATAAGTTTGACCTGTCTTCTCTTAATAAAATTATCAGTAATATATCCATTACCTGATTTAATTGGTATGCAAAAACTTAATTATGCAAGGAGGCAAGGCATGACTGTGTTATAGTGAGATAATGCACACCTCTGACGTGGTGTGAAACACCAAGGAGAACCAAGTAACTTCAAAAGCCTGAAAACTATGTTAAGTTGCAACACTGCACTATGTGGTTTCACACAGGACATTGAAAAAAAATAATTTGAGAAACCTTTAAAGGAAATTTTTTAAATCACTAAATCTATGTAAGGAGGTTACTGAGTTATTCTATGGCTAACTCATGAGCTGTAATAGCAGCTGTGCTCTGCACAAAATGTTTTAGTAATTTTTGCATTTCCTAGTGGTAATTTCAGTGAAGGAATGAAAAAATGAATGAATAAGAAAAGAAGCATCACAAACTTCATTGATACTGGCTTGGAATACCAGCCTGTCCTCCCTTCCAGGCAAAAGATGTTTCTTTGTTGCTTCATTGTCCTTAATGAAATGTTTAGCACATCAGTCATATAGGAAAAACAAACAAATCCCCAAATCTCAAAAACTCATAGAAATTGTCTCCTCTCCTATCCCACAGAAAACAAGAGAAGGAAGGAAAAAACACATACAAAAATCCTACCACTACACCTGAGTGAGAACAAACCCTTAGGAACTGCTTCCTATACTCCTGCAGCTGTATGCTGATTTTATACATGAGCATCAAAGTAGTTTCCAAAAATAAATTAGTGAATTTTTGCAAGAGCACTTGAAATTATTATTTCTTGCATTTTACTCATAATGGGCAGAGCCTGCAGAAACTCAATGTCACAGAGAAAGCCTGATATAGTGCCAAGGACCCTGGCTCCTAGACCTGAGAGGAAAAAGTACAAGACCGTTTAAAATACCACTGTGTTGTTAGTAGATAGCTTATTTCACTTTTTCAATTTATTTTCCTAATTTAATAGCTAGAGGTCATATGTTTAAACAAGCTCCTAATGGCTTCTGTTCTATTTACTACAAACTTCCCCACTGAAGTAGCTGTGGAAGTTAATACTAACCTTCCTAAAAAATATCCTCCTACCTGTAGGGACTACGCATTATATCCTTGGTGGAAACGTTAGGATGCTGAGCAACTCTGACAAGGAACCCTGGAAAGTAACAGTCAGGGGAAAGAGAAATCTATTTTTACTTCTGTTGTCACATTAACATTTTCAGCTCTTCTGCCATGGCATGCAGAATGCAGGAACAGACCCCAAAAGAAACCACTGATGTTCAGCGTTGTGCTCACAGAGGTAGGAGCAGCAAAGGGATGTCTTCCTGCTGAAGAAGAGGCTGACCCTTTGACCTTAGCTGTTCCCACTCACATACAGATATAGAAATGTAAGCTACTCAGCATGATGCCAGTTAATTTAAATTACCTAACATCCCAAAGGGCAGCTCCCTGCTGAGGAGCCTTTTCTTTTCTTTTTCTTTTGACCTTCTAGTACCAAGCAACTTTTCACAAGGATAAGTCAGATGGTCAGCTTGGAAGTATTCAGTTTCTATGGCCTTTGGAGGTTCATGCTAAAGGTCACCTCAGACTACATTCTGCTGAATAAGGAGTTGGAAAATTGCTAAATTATACTGAATGGCCAGATCCTCAGTCTGTTGAAAAAGATGTAGCTGCACCATTGTAGCCATCTCACTCTTCCAACTAAGTTATGCAATAATCAAAACTAGATGACAGATTTCCTTCTTCATGACTACAATTTATTTAGTTACTTTTCATGTAAGGAACTATAGTACTGTCAACCCATGGAACTTGCACCATTTTAACCAAATCTCTCCAGTGTTTCCTGCTTCTCTGTGTTAGATCATGCTGTGCTGCCTGGTGTGACAGCACTGACTTTGGGTCATAGGGTAGAGTAGGACCTTTGGAGCCCCAATAGATGCATTCCATTGGGCTGCTCTGCAGCTTCACAGCATCTTCCCTGCCCTGTGACCTTCCATGACAAGCAGCTGTTTGGCACATTAAAGGGTCTCAAAACCCAGGAATACACTGCAAACATAGACATTTTGGTCATCATTACAAGAAATATTAAACGGGAGAAATTACAGAGATTGCTTATATAGGGAGGACCTGATAGATCTGTCTGAAAGGTATATAAATAATTAAAGCAATACAAATTAAAGAGCTTATGAAAAGCATTTCCATTTTACACACAGGAGCTTTGCATAGGTATGACTGTGTCCACAATGTGAGAAATAGTATAGGTAAATGCAAATAGATCAATTAACAAATCAAATATCCCGTGGGTACTGTAGAGATGGATTTAACTTTCTAGATACTTTTAGCTCTGGGATTTCTACTTTTCTTTATTTTTCCTATTTACACATACTTCTGTTTATGCCTTAATCTCCCTGAGCTGACAGTCAAGACACTGAGTAAACTCAGCTTTGCTTGAACAGCTAACCACCATTTCTTGACACACAGCAACCTGTGTGTCTTGCTGCTTGACATTAGTTTGCCAAAAGATGATAGTTTGTTCCTTATTAGTCACATGTCTGGCTCCATACTCTGAACTGGTGTTGTTGGAGGACTTTGCAAAGATGTTAATGTCCCTCTGGCACCTCTTTTGCTTCTGCCAGGTGCCTCTGCAGCCCTGGTGCAGCTCAAACCCTGGGGAGCTGCACCCCTCACACCTCCTGCAAGTCGGTTTTCCCCCACTGAATTCTCTAAGGGAGACAGCGTTAATTTCAGCTGAAGTACAGAAAAGTATTCAACTTGTTTTTCTAAGGTTTCTTGATTTTAAGATATTATTTTATTTGTGAAGAAAAGGTCTCCTTCTTCTTCAGTTAAATTACACAACAGTCCTTTACCATCTTAGCCGGGCCCGTGGAAGGTGTTAGGTAGCATTTGGAGCGCCTAGACAAATAAATCCCAAGGGGCTTGAGTCAGACAGCAATTTTGTTAAGGATCCATGTGGTGATTTCCTCTTACTGAGCTGGTAGGAACTGATAGTAGGAACAAAGTATGTAAAGCACATAGAGTATGCATGTAATTTTCTAGTAAAAATGTACCTTTCTTCCAGTATCATATTATGCTGTGAACAAATTAATTAAAAACATATTCTGATTAGTCAGGTTAACATATTTTTTTCTGGAAATTGTAACTTAAATAAGAGCTATCTACTTTCAGACTTAGTAAATATGTATGCACCCAGCAGCAAGATGGGAATTGATACGAAAAGCATGAACACTGAGCCAGTACACCCAGTTTAAACTTTGGTGCAAAAATGTGCCAGAAAATTTTCCTGGTGTCACTTGTAGATAATTTAACTATAAGCCTCAGAAAAAAATAAAGCCTGTGTTTTTTCCTTCTCTGCTCTTGATCTTCTGTCAGCTGAGACTTATCAGTCCAGTTGTGCCTGTCCTTGCCTCTCACTCTCTATATTCCATATGATACTTTCAAAGGCTTTTCACCTTGAAAGGACCAGGCACAACTGACAAGAAAAAGTTGGACCTGGAGCATTCACAGGAGAAACTGAGGAGCCTCCTCATAATAATATGGATTCCATATGAATTATGAGTATACTCTGAATATATCTGCTGCTAAAGCTCTTCTCTTTGAGGAGGGACCTTTTGTCTCCTGACCATGGGAAGTCTGCACTGGTTCTGCCCATGACTGTCCCCATTGAGACTGGACTGGCTGCCACTCCAGCACATCACTTGACCCAGACCACTTCTGTTCTCCATTTGGCATCCATCTGTTTCCTCAGTTCAAAGTGCTTGAAGTAAGGTGAAGACTGCATTACAGCTCCCAGGCCAATAATCTATATAACCACAGCCAGTCTCCTCTCAGAAGGAATGAGCTGGTTTAATCCTAAATATAGCTCAAGAGGAGCAGGAATCAATAGACATAGAGCATGAATGGTCAGGGGAGTGGTACCCATGGGGAAAAACACAAGGAAGGAAATTACTTGGCACTGGTGTTCATACCTGTGCATTTCCTCTGCTCAAAGAACTTTCATTTGATCAGTGAGGGTCCTTCGAATCTGAGCCGCAGGTGGCCCAGCAGTTTGTACACACAAGTGTAATTTAGTGAGGTTCAGCTGGAAATGGGCAGAAGTAAAATCGTAAGTTACTCCATCACAAACTAAAGAAGCAGAAAGCTGTGGTCAGGGATTTGGGGAGCTCACACATGTTATGGTTCTGCACAGAGGGGGCCCTCTAACACCCACTCACCAGTGGGTTACACCACCTTGCTACACCAATTTACATCCCATTTCAGATCCCTAAGTTGGCTCTCACGTAAAGTTAAAGTTGAGTTCAAAGCAATGCAGCTGCTTCCAAGAGCTGCTGCGCATGGGGCAGGACTGTCAGGGAAAATAGTGATTTCTCTTTGAAGTCCTGCTGCTAGATGGTTGCTGATTGTCTCATGTTACTGCAAGCATCAAGTGACTTAAAAGCAAGCTCTCAATTTACTGAGTAGAGGACAACAGGCAAGGCAAAAATATTTGTCAAGAATGCTAATGACTTTTATGTAAGGCCCACATATCTAGAAAACCAAAGAACTGCAAGTAAAATTAATTTCTAGAAATCATCTTCCAAGAAAACAAATACACTGACACTGGACAGTAATCATATTATTGGCAAGACAAACAACACAATACCTAAGAAAATTAATTCCTCATTAAGTGAAATATAAACCATTTGATGTCTGGGTTTCATAAACCTCTCAATTTTTAATTGTGTAATATACACATTTATATTCATAATTTTGTACATTTATATATTTATACGTTTATGCACTATACAGAGAATATGTTATACATAGTATTTTTAAATATTTTACTAGGATTTAACTGAAAATATAACAATTAATAGAAAGAAAATACTTAATAAACATAAGGCATGGGTTTTTAATCAGATCTCCTCTTATTTTCTCCTCCTGATCATTGGAGCGCAGCAACACTATAGCCAAAGCCTATTCTAGGGTGAATAGTTTGGGGCCCAGGTTCTGCAATTCATCTATGACCCTAGCAATCTGGGAATAACTCATTACTACTTGAGCTATTCTGTGATATATTTGGCAGCTGGGAAGTACAGAGCAAGTAAGAGTGATCATACAAGGAAGTCTGAGGTTGATCACATGACTGATAAGATTCTTATCTGCCTTTGCTTCCGAGATTGGGTAGTAATACTTGCCTATAAATTAAATTCCCTTTATCAACATGCATCACCTTAAGATGGTTCCAAAATTTTATTGGAGCTTCAGTTCTCCTGTCTCTGAGGCTGCTGAGATGGCCAGAAATACACACCACAGTGCAGTAAAGTATGCAATATATAAAGGTATATAATTTATTGCCTATTATGAATGTACTTGCAACTGCAATTACATCATACAGTTTTGCTTATAATATGCATGAGCCTTTGCAAGGGAGAATAAAGCATCCTGAAAATATGTTTAATGGTATCATGGTGTATGACATTCATTGCAGGGTCTTTGCTCTCAGAAATGTTATTTGCTGGCAAAGTGTGTCTGTGCATCCTGATTATATATTGGTCATGCAAAATATCTTCCACAAAAATATATATCAAGAAATAGTTTCTTTACTCATCTGTCTGGCTACAGTGGAGGACTGTTAGTACATACACTGAGTTTATGTAAGCCATGACAAAAGTTGGATTTTTCTGGAAAGATCTAACTCTAATGTCATCACTTTAGACTAAAGTGAGTCTTTTTATTCCATTCTTTTGCACTACATGCCTAACCATTGTTTGTACTCCATCTTTTATATCTTACCAATCAAATCTTTTACTGTAGAAAGGTCTCAAAGAAATTAATAGATATCTGACAATTGATAGTGTTCTTGAATAGAAAAAACAATGCTCCAAAATTTTACATAAATTGAAAATTATACTGAATATCTAAACTATCCTCAGAGGATTTTTGATTACCGCCGTATAGTATTCTATACATATATTTGTCAGTGGTATAATGTAACTGCATAGTAATATGAAATGAGAGTGGTATAAGGATTAGTATAAACTAGAACTGAACTGAATCAGAAAACAAAGTTTTCCAGGAGGGACAGACTGTAACTTGGGATTGCAAAAATTCTATCATCAGTAAAGAAGAAGCCTGAATTAGAAACACAAACTTAATAAGTCAACAAAAATTAAGCTTGTTGTAGCAATACAGTTTTTTGATTCTGTATCACACAATGCTCTAAGGACTGGCAGTTTGGATATAAAATCATATGCATAAACACAAAGAGGTTGTCTTTCTCTTTAAAATTGACTGGGTTTGTTGCAATATAATGTGATAGATTGAAATATAATTTACTTGACTGTAGAGGGATGCTTTTTCTCCTGTTTTAAGTGCTCTTAGACTAGTGGTGATATTTACTGAGTGAATTTAACTGTGGTTTCTTCCATATCTTAAAGTACAAAGTTTCTGAGGTGATCCTTGATCTTTATAAATTCTGATTTTTACCATGTTGAATAGAAATTCCTCCCAATATACTTGAACCTCCCAAGAACACACACTAATAATCCATGAAAAATCTCAGACTTTCACCTAGAAAAGTTCCATCCCTGTGTGATATTTGAGCAGCTAGCTACTAGAGCTTTATAGCACTGTTTCCCTCTAATAAGCAAGTATTCATCACCCAAAGGTGCAGTTTGTCTTCTAAGAATGATGTAGTAGTGAATATAGTCCAAAATGATGAGTCATTCCACTGGAATGGCCTCTGAAGACTGCTACGAAGAAATGCGTTTAAGTTCCACTAAGTTCTTTTATGAATGCAGGTGAATGAAATAATAATATTTTCCAAACCTAAAGTACTGACTTAGGCCTTTCTCAGGCAGAGAAAAAAATACTGTACTTCTCTGGAATTTTTACTCTCCAGTGGGATTAATGGATGTGTGTGAGGGTAAGTATGTGCATGTAAGAGATAAAAATTAAGCTGCAAATCAAGCCAAGGTTTCCTGATTATTCACAATAACATTTCTCCCAAGAAGGACTCAGAAAGAGACTTGGAAGGTTCTGAGAAAAAGGGTTTGGGACCTTTGGCAAGGGAATGGCCTCTAGTTGCTTGACACTGTATGTTTTTGAAGAGAATAGAACTGTGTATATTTTTGTTGACAAAGTAGCAAAGTAACTTCATCCAATGGCAATAACTTTCAAGACCCTCAAACTTCCAGCCAGCTACTAAGATGACAGATGGAAACAGCATTGTGGGGGTTTTTTTCGCACTTCAGTTACATGATCTGGACTTGGGTGTGTGCTGAGTGTTGAAGACACACTGATCTGCTCTATGCTCCTGGTTGAAATATAGTTCTAACTGAATGTTAGTCTTGATGATTAATTTCCTTGCAGCTGTTTGTTTAATAACTTTACCAAAATCCTTGTTCAAGCAATGCTGAAAAGCAAAGCCCAGAATTCTTCAAATAGTACCAGAGATACGTGTTTCCTTTAGCCCTAGGCACAGCAATGATGCTTTCCATTCATCTTTTATGGAGTTTGGTATTAATCCTTGCATGCGATTATGATGGTAATATCCTGCAACAATGTGCCTGTAACAACTATAACAATAACTACTACTGCTGCTACTATTACTACTACTACCACAATTTCAGAAAACCCTCTTTCAGCATTTCCCTTTGTGCTGATTGTTTGAATGAAGATTAAGATAGATGAATGAGGTCTTGCCTACATGGAAAGATTAAAATTTACTTAAATCCAGGCTGAATTCCTCTGACAGCCAGCTAAGATAGAACAGGCTTCCCCTGGACATTCACTAATCCAAGCTGTCTGAGTGCTATTTAAGTGTAAGATGAATCACCCTTTTCTGATATTTTATTTATTTATTTTCATTTCTTTCTTAGGTAAGCTGATAAAATATCTAATTTTAAGAAATCTAATCCCTGCATCAGAACTCAAGCACAGTATGAGGCGCCTACATTCCCCAGGTACTGCCTCGAGGCAGCCCAGTGTGGGCTGCCAGGCCCCAGTCCCCAAGGGACTGACAGCAGCCAATCTGTCTGGCCAAAAGACTATTTCTGTATTTTTACAGTAGGCAGTCACTAGAAAAAACTACATGTACAGACCCAGATATATGTGCTGAAAATGAGGACTCCCACGTTTCCCTTGGGTAGTACTTGAAATCCTTATGGCTGAACTCTAAATGTGGTGTCACAGTCCTCTGCCAGCATGACTCCTGTCATTCAGCTGGAAAGTGAAATGCAATTTACAGAAGGTCCCATGACACTCAAGAGATGCACTACTCAGCAGAAGATGAGTCTAAAGCGTTGACTTCAGTTCAACACATTTATTGAAAGAACTTATGTTACCAAGCACATTTTTAATAGCACTTCCATTTTGTGAAAACAATTATTAAAATAATTGTTTAAATGTAATAATGAAACTTTCTAATAGAAGCAACTCCCATTGGAAGGAATTTTTACTTTTTAGCAGCTCTCATTTCTGTAGTGTATCTATTCTATGAAGATCTAAGAATTTCCCCAAAGTTTGGAAGATTTGTAAGATTTACAGTCATATTTTTGTAAAAAGTTATTTGTCATATTCCATACTCTTGGAAATAAAGCACCATCCAACTACCCATCTTCTAGTAGTCACTCAATTTTAGACCAAAACATAGTATTTATTTGGATTATGGATCTGTAGGTCTATAATATATAGGAACATATAAATCCCATGGTTAGGAAGGAAATTTTGAAAGCTACACTCTGCATTACATTTGTTATCCTCATTTCGTTCCATAACCTTTTCAATTATTCTTAAAAACTTGTGGAAAGATGAGATTGTTTCAAGGACAGGTCTCTTTTCTTTTTATAAAGCAAGGTCTAGAGTCCAGTCATAAAGATTTTGAATGCCAACTTGGTATAAAGCTTACAAATTCTCACAGGTTATTCAGTATTCCAGGAAACTGATCCAGGCCCAAATTGGAAACACATTATGCAACTGTATCAGGCAAGAGGAGAAATTAGATTTATTGATTAGGGTTTTTATCAAATAATACTTCACACGGAAGTGTGAAGCTGTCTATAGGGCATGCCTGATTGCAATCATAGACCATTAACAAAGGAATAAACTGTCTTAAGCACATTAAAGCATTTACAGGATATACTGAGCAGTGTTAAAGGATGTCATAAATTGTGGGCTGCAGCACTTTTCAAACAGCTGAGTCACCTCTGCTGTGAACCTTACTGTATTTTAATTGTCTGAACTATGCTGCTATCAGTATCTTTCTTTAGGAGCAAACTCAAACTTAGCTACAAGTTATTGGAGTGCTCAATATTTTTTTAGATGCTTGCCATTGCCTCAAGTTAAGACAACCGACATTCTGCCTAACCAGAAAATTCAATGTGTCTGCACATTTGTCTAATGAGAAGTTTTCAAGTAGCCCTTCTGTGCTGAAACTTGCTTATCCATTAGCACATAAAGTGGGAACAAACCCTGGCTAATTACTGTTTAGCTACAGTTTTATAAATCCCATCTTACTGAATATTACTGAAAAAGTCATTCACTTTCTCCTTGCACCCCATCCTATTTGGTCATGTGGCAACCATATTATTGGATTGCACATATTCATATTCCAAACTCAGGTGGAAATTTTTATTTTATTAGGCAATTTTATTCCCTTAGTGCATTTCTCTGTGAAAGATGTCAGCAATGCTCCAAAACTATTATCATGTTTTAAAAGGCATTTTAAATGGCTCTTTATAAAGATCAGGAGATCTATAATTATTCCTCTTCAGTAAAAATGTCAGCTGGGAAAAGTCTGCCTCTGCGGCAACTGAGGAGTGAGGCCAGAACCTGTGGGTAGCTCTGACTGTACTTCAGTCAGTTCAGGTTTTGATAGTAATAAGTCTGTTGTATCAGAGATTACAGGTTCTCGGACATCTTCGTTGGTGCCACCACAGTCAGAAAAGGAGCTTTAGTATGCTTGGCCACATTGCAGTCACACCTGCCCTGGCAGACACAACCTCGCTTTGACTGGTCCAATTGTTTTGCAATACCTGAGCTTGCATGAACTGTGATTTCATGGAATATATTTTGCTCTCAGTTGCCTTAGAGTACGTATGCCACAATATTCACTTGGTACCATTGTGTTGTGTTACTGTTTGTGAGCTCTACTTCGTGTGTTGCCCAGCTGTGACAAGAAAGAGAGGAACTTTCCAGCTCATAATGCTTTCCTTTCAATGATTTTTTTTGTTAAATATTGTAGTTAGTACTTAAAAAACCCTTACTTTTTACTGCCTCTGGATTTCACCATGTATGTTGTAAGATTTACACTATTCAACACTACCTAAAAGTAACTGGGTTATTCCTGTTATTAGGAGACCGAAGAAAATAATAATACAAAATTAAAAATAAATATATTTTGATATCATTATATAATAATGATATTTATGTAAATATATAAACAAAATCAGAAACATTATTAATATTTTATTTTAATTATTTTATTAATTATTAATTCTTAATTGAGTTAGTGTTATCCATAATTTATTGAAAAAGGTATGCCTGACACCTATATTTTAAAATTCAGAGTACTCCATTATGGAACTGTGCAGTCTTTTGTTCATTCAGTGGATGAAGAATGAGGAAAACCCACAGCTGTTAAATAGGAGTAATAATCTATTCACTGAACAATAAATAAAATGCAAAAGAAATGCAGATGCATATTTACATCTAATTAAAACTATCATCTGGAATTATAGAGATGCATTAGTGTAAATGTGGAACAATATATGCTTTGGTAGAGGTAGAATGCAGAATCCCAACAGTTTCAGTGAAAGCTTCTATTCTCCTGCTGGTCTTTACTTTTATAAGAAAAAAGTTTAATGATTGTATGCTCTTGACTGAGTACCAAAACTAAAATTGTTGAAATGAGTTATGGGATTTGACTTTGGAGCCAAGAGATTAAACATGGTTACTTATCAGTCACCCAGCAGCTTATTTAGTTTGTCACTCATCTGCACTGAAGTCAGTAGTCTAAAATCAATATACTGCAGCTGCAGAATAAATACAATATGTGCCCTTGGAGAAGGAAAGCATGTGGTATGTAAAATGATAGGTATGATGATCAAAGTGAAAATGAACAATAGATTTTTATTTTCTTCTTTCCTATACTGATTCTAATACAGAGGAGTTAGCACTGTAAAGTAGAAAGCATTTTCACCTGCACATTGCCATTCTTCATCTATCTTACTGCACCTCTGAATATAAAAAATAGATGATGGAAACTCTTGGGATTTTTAAGAATACTGTTCTTAATTCTCTCCCAATAGGGAAATTGTGTGAGTGCATATAATTCCGTATATATTTTGTGACTCCTCTATATGCACATATAATACACTCAGGCATATGCCCACTATATACATTGAGAATGAAAGAAAAAAAGAAGGTATAAATTAAATTTTTGCATGCTTATTTGACTGATAAAAATACCAGTTCTTTCTACTGAACTTTTGTTAGATGAAATAAAAGTTTAATTAATGAAAGTGTGCAAAGAAGTACTCATATTTTAAATGTCTTATGAAGATTATCTAATTAATCCCTACAAGTCCCTTTGTAATATTTCTCTATTAAGATGCTATTTACTCCCACTTCTAGCTAATTAATGTGGATGCAAAATAAGAACAGAACAGTCTCTCTGGTCACAGCACATCTACCTGCCACAGCTCATTTTTCTGCCATCTATCATCATTCTTTATTTATAGACCTGAGGTGGTTTTAAATCCACATGACTTTGGGTCCCTTTATGAAGGGTATTTAGATAAATAAAGATGAAGAGAGGTGAGATTTTGAAAAGACCTTTGTCTGAGGTCAGAACCTGCTTTATAAATACATAAAAATGCTACATACAAGAACAACCTCTGTTTCAAAGAGCTTTAAGTCTCGGCTGATAAAATCTTACCACCTCCTGTTTTTGACAATTTAACATATTTTTCTCTGTTAGGTGTTCTTGTCACATATTTGCAAAACCATCTCTTCTTTCTCTCACATCCCTTTGCCAATGCAAGTTCACCTAGTTAACTGCTTGTCCTTCTGTTTTCTGTGGTAGTGTTTAACATTCAAACACTCTCAAGTGACTGTCTTGCTATGATGTCTGATCAATTTAATTTTTGCAAAGCTTCATGGCAATTTCTGTACAATTAGCTGCATGAAAACCCTTCTTTTTCCCTCTGCAGCAATGTACAATAAGGAATCAATCATTTAGCAACAAAAGCTATTAAAAAAAAAGAGTTATATATAGTCTGCATACAGAGTATTGGTCAAGAGAAGGAAGTTGAAAGCAGCCGATGAAAAAGCTGTATAAAAAACTGAGCCTGTATCTACACTGACTTTTACAAATGATCAGGTAGGTCAAGCAGACCCATTCTTTTGCACCTTCGTGCTATCCAATAATATGAGTGAAAGCCAATTGTATCACACATCTTATTTTTCTATGTAACTTCAAAGTACAAACACCCTAGGGAACTTCCCATGCAGTTGCCATGTGATTTGCTGCCATATGATTTCGTCTTAACTACGAGACATAAAAAACCCCCCAAAACCACACACCCTGAAAGAAGACCAGATCATTTCCAAGGGACAGATAAACACGTGAATCAAACTTAAAAGCAAGAATTAACATGTTTGTTCCTCAGTTAAAATTCTGCATATTAGATTGCTGTGGGAAGACAGGGTTTAGTAGAAGAAAAGAGGCTAAACCCCCAAATCATGTTAAAATAGAAATCTTGGAGCTCCACCCTGCTTTTGCTCCTACCATCATTTCCCAGCTTGCCCCTGCTCCCCTGACATAGTGTGTCTCCATTGGAGTAGTTTTTTTTGTATCTCACACCACAGAGATCATAGAATCATAGAATCAATTGGGTTGGAAAAGACCTCTGAGATTATTGAGTCCAACCCTTGATCCAACACCACTCTGTTTATTAGATCATAGCACTAAATGCCACATCCAATCTCAGTTTAGAAACTTCCAGG
The DNA here is from genome assembly GCA_013396755.1 of Sclerurus mexicanus. Lineage (NCBI taxonomy): Eukaryota > Metazoa > Chordata > Aves > Passeriformes > Furnariidae > Sclerurus > Sclerurus mexicanus. The sequence goes on along the minus strand of VWZF01006763.1, from coordinate 34,353 downwards.
AACAGTGAATCTATCACCTCTCTGGGCAGGCCATTCCAATGCCTGATTACTCTCTCTGTAAAGAACTTCTTTCTAATATCCAACCTAAATTTCCCCCGTCAGAGCTTAAGCCTGTGCCCCCTTGTCCTACTGCTGCCTGCCTGGGAGAAGAGACCAACCCCTGCCTGGCTGTAACCTCCCTTCAGGTAGTTGTAGAAAGTGATGAGCCTTCTCTTCTCCAGACTAAACAATCCCAGCTCCCTCAGCCTCTTCCCACTGGACTTGTGCTCAAGTCCCTTCACCAGCCTCATTGCTCTTCTCTGGACCCATTCCAGCACCTCAATGTCTTTCCTGAACTGAGGCGCCCAGAAGTGGACACAGTACAGATGTCTTCTTCACATAGTTTTTGGATAGGCGATCACACAAAAATGACTGTAGTTTCAGGCATCATTAACCTTTTGTGGATTTATTACTGATGGCCTGGTAGGCACTCTGCTTACTAAACCACTTTGTTTATTGGATACTATACCAGCTAACACAGTGAAATATGGCACCAGGCACGTCTTTCAGAAAAGTTCAATCTAGGATAGAAGAATGAATGGTAGGTGGAAGAGATGCAAGTGATTCAGAAAAACTTATGAAAATATTTTATGCAGATTTTGTTTCCTGAAACTTGGGGTTTGATGGCTTTACAGCATCTTTCTGTTTCTTTCCTTTTTCCCTTGGAAGATGGTAGTGTATGAACCAAGAGACGTCACCTTAGGTGTACTATTAAATGAGAGTAACAAAGCTTCTCCACCTCTCATCATCAGTCGGAGGAACTGGACTGTCTAGCCACAAAGACTCATTTTGTGCTTGTTGCTTGCAGGAACCTCAGGCTCACTACATTGCTCAGGTTCATTCCTTCCCTCCAGTCTGCTGGAAGAGTTTTTTCAAGCTGTCAGCAGGAAAAAAAAAAAATCCCTAAAACCAGAAAACCAAATTTCAGCTGTTTCCTATTGCTTAATTAACAAGACACTAAAATCAAGCCTCAGCACTTCCAATTGGAACGGGTGACCTGCCCAGTCGCAGCCGGTGGTCTCTTGAACTCAGAGATGCTCCGTCTGGATGTGTCGCATAATAAGGCAGCTTCAGCCAGCTATCGTAAGTGCAGCCAAACACATGCTCATGTCTAAAATAGAAATTTGTCTGAGCAGTGTGTTGGCACCGCTTTGACAGGTATATGATTTATAAACTATTCCTCGAGGGGAAAAGGAAGGCAAATTGTTTAAACAAAAGTGTCGGTACTTTCATCACCCTCTTTCCTGGGCAGCGTTTTCTGACCTGTGGCTGCATTCCAGTGCTCTCCAATACCAAAGTGCTGCTGAGAAGCTTCCGTCTCTGAACAAAGTTGGGGGCTGTGTTCCTGGAAGTCATATTATAACTATAACTTTGTAGAGAACTGAACCCCTTGTGGACTGATAAAATGGTATGTCACAATCAAAAGGGAAAGACACAGCTACATTTTGACTTGAGTTTCTCAGACTTGGTGCAGTCCTCTGCCATCCTCAGAGTCTGTGTGTAACACCAGTGCTGGTGGGCACCACCAATTTTGAGTGCTGTCTTGAGGAAGAGGAGAAGGAGATTTGACCTTGCCTGCTCTTCACGCACATCCTCTGCCTGCCTGCAGGTTCTGGTCTGACCCAGTGGGGCAGCACCTGCACTCAGGTATGACTAGACACTGGCAACAGCCACCCGGACCTTCATTTCACGATTCAGGAACATGCTTCTGGAGAGGGTCAGGAGCTGCCCTAGTCTTTGCTGGATGCACACACAGAAGCTGAGCTAAAATGACCATAAGGACTTCCTTCGGCCACAGTGGAAGAGAGCTGGGAACTAGAAGGTATCATACACCTCCAAACAGAGCAGTAGGACTTGTCTCAGCAGCACTGAGACTTAGGATCCAGACAGCACCTCATGGCCTCTGCCTAAATTCCCGTTTGGCCTTTGGACTCTTAGGTTTGGATCCCACTGTGGGAACTACTTTTTTTCTTATTTATTTCTTACTTTTTTTTTATTTTCCTCTTTCATGTATCTTTGGTGGTTTTTCAGCACTGCACAGTAATGCCTTAGCAACAAGAGAAGGGATGGACCTGGGTGTCTTCTGAGGGATGGACCTGGTGGTTTGCTGACCATTGTGCTGCCTCCCAAGTCTGTTTGTCTCTTAGAAAGGGAGCTCAGGCACACAGCCATGGGTGATCGGCAAAGCCAAGCCCAGAATGTTCTTGCGAAAGCCTTGGCCTCTGCTAAGAGTGAGAAATGGGCTTTCCCTGCAGAAGTGTCCCGGGTCGTCTTGTTTTTCACCTCTCTCTACAGTCAGTTGGAATAAAAAAACCAAAAACCTGCAGTGTTGTGGGACACTCTTTCCCAAGGCAAAATGGATACCTCGGAGATAAGCAACATTATGCTTCATTCCCCAAACAAACATATCTAAACAGCAGCACATTGTAAAACAGTGACTTCTATTGTCAAGGTTGCCTACCGTAATTTCAATTGCCATCAAAGTGCTTTTAACATTTTATCTCAGTCAATAGAGATAAACATTTTGTGCCAATTAACTCAATTAAAATGTGGTGCATTACAATAACAATTAACAGCTCTGGTCTCTGCAAAATCCTGTTTACTAAAGCATTTTCTGCTAATCTGTGACTATTCTGAGGCTTGAAGCTTGTCACCTTGTGCTGCACCGCCCTCTTTGGCCTCTTTCACATTGAAAAGTTAGGTTGTTTTAGAAAACATAATCAACTTGGCATGTCCTCTGCTTCAAACATGCAGCTGGATACATCTACAGAAGATTAAGGGATATAGGTCACTATTTTCCAAAACACAGAAGAGATTTAGAAGTCTTTCGTCAAAACTTAGAGTTGTAGATAGTTTAGCTGCATCACATCCTTACTTAGATAACTCTAACCTCAAAAGCATTTTTGCCTCTTGGTCCACCAGCTTCTTGAAAAGCCTCCAGTCACATTTAGCAGGTATATCACGTGTCTGTCACCTCTGACTGCAGGATTATTCATGACAAGTAATATGGTATAAGGCAAAACTAGCTTAATCTACCCTTGGATAGGTTTAACACAGGAGAAGGATACTTAATGTGTCCTAACCCTGCAAGAATTTTATAAATTACATAAACTAAATACAAAGATTCTGACTTAGGGGCAAAATGTTTTCTAATCTGTAACTTCAATGACTATGATGTGAGCCTTGATTAAGAAAGAGTTGTGATTTAAAGAAGTCTCTATGGCTACATCTGATTTTAATGGAGTAGAGAGCCCTATTCATAAAACGTAACCAGTCACTATCAAGCATTAACACTCAATTCTGCTGCCTGCTCTGAAGAGATGGACCATGTGGTCATGCCAATGACTTCTCAACTTCAGTGATCAGAGTGTAACTAAAGAGGCCTACTATTTTTAAAGTATTTTAAACTGTAATCCATAGAATTTCTGGTTGAAAGTCCCATGTGTAGTTCAGGAACACAATCTGCCACATGCAGAATATAATTGTATTTACATGTGGAAAGTAAAACGCTCCAAGAAAAACTCTGAAAAATCGAAAGGTGATAAAACCAGTGGGAAGAGATGTGAGTTGCCAAGAAGAAGTCAGATCAAATTAATATAAAAGATGCTTAAATCTTCCTCTCAGTTTAAATAGACATTTTTAAACTATGAGCTAGTTAACATGATTATATATGTATATGTATATAATCAACAACAGCAAATTGCAAATTACAGCTAAGAAGTAGTTGATTGAGACAGAAAGTTAAAAAGCAAGAGACTTAAGCAGTGTCCCTTAGCCTTTATCTTAGTAGTTTAGTTACACATTCAAACACTCATAGTTCCAGAAGATCTGACGTATAATTCAGACATATTTCATTTAGCCTGATTCACTCAAGCAATTTTATTTGCATCTTCTAAATGGATTACTATCTGTAGTACTCTGTACTATCTCATCTATATCTAGGACAGTTTCTTTTATTGGAAAACAAACAAACAAACAAAAACTCCATAAAACCTTATTTATATTTTCCTTTGTCATTTCCTCTGAGCACTTCCGACCACACTGCTGTGGCAAGTCCTCTATAGTTACCGTAGTATTGCCACATTATTTTCTACATCCCATGTAGCTACAAGGGGAAATAATTCACATTGGCTGCAGATCCACAGGCTAACTAACATGTGCTTAGCATTAATGTAAAATTAAGGACACATAAAATCATATATTAAACTTAGCTGTAACATACAGCCAGTTTCCAATGTTAATTGATGCTATATGTGCCTAAATTGAATTAAATATTTTTAAATTGAATTAAATATTTTTAAAAAATGTTTCTATATAAATAATGTGTAAGACATATCTCGGCATATATTTGGACATATACATGCTGACAGAGATTTATACATGTGCATATATGAATATATACCTGCACACGTACAAAGTGAGGCTATAGAATTTTACTAAAAACCTCCTAACTGGATGTATTGTCAAGCATTTCACCGAACTCTGCTATTATACATGAAAACCCAAAAAGACAGTGGGTTTTAAGGGAGGAAGGTTGGAAAAGTGGTTAAGGCCAGTTCTGAATGAAGGAATGCCTAAGGGTATGAGAGTCATTTGTCTTTGTACTAATGGGTTTATGGCTTTCTTTTTAAACAGCCAGCTGGGGCCAGGGAAGGGGTAGGGAGGTGAGGAGGAATCGCTAATCCCGATTCCTGCCCTCCCCATCTGCCGTCAGCCAGCGAGGGTCTGGAGGCGAGGGGCCACTGCCTGTCCCACTGCCTGCTACTCTTCCTGTAGCCTGCTGCCTGTCCCCTCTGCCTTCTCCCTCTGCTGTCTGCTCTGCCGGCCCCTCATCAGCCCCTCTGCCCCTGCTACCTGCCCTTCTGCTTATCCCTGTTGCATGCCCTGCTGCCTGTGCTGCCTGCCCCCTCTGCCTGTACCCTCCTGCCTGCCCCCCTGCCTGCCCACACACTGGACAATCCTGACACTGAGCCACCAGCCGTGGGAAAGTCATAGGTCAGAGCTGTGCAGGACACAAGATGACATGTGGAGAAGAGCATCTGTTGGTGATTTGTGGCCGAGGGGGGAATATGTAAAACGCTAATGTCTGGCAGGTCATGGGTGTACCCCGCTCAGCATTCCTGGTTTCAGCTGAGTTAACCTGGCTCTGCACTGGGAGCATTGTCTTCTGATTTTCGCATTTTCCTTTCCTACATTCGCAGAGGGCCAAACCCCCTTGGTTCCAAGCATTGCTCTGCCTGTGTAGGCTGTATGCATGCTGTTTTGCTAATCTGCATGAAAGTGCCTGGGTATGGAAGGGAAACAGCAAGACATCTTATCTTTGAAGGGATCTTGAGGCCTTTTGAGTTTACTGTTGTTGCAGTCATTATTGTTTAGCATATCCTTGAAGGTTTGGTCTGAGGAACAGCTGGTGGGAATGCAATTTAGCTTGTTATAATGCAGCAATTATTTAAATATACACCAAGCAGGAAAGCAGAGGCAGAGTGAATTTCCTCTGTTAAAGTGTTACAATATGGGTCTTCCTGGGGGAAAAAAAAAAAAAAAGACCCATATAATCTGCAGAAAGAGCATCACAAAAATAAATTCAAGTACTTTCAGGCCTGGGAGCAAATTTTTGTATTGCTGTCTACAATTGTTCAGCTACAGCTTAAATCTAGTTTATTCTTAAAAAAGTTCTGTGTGTGAGAATGAAGTGAAAAAGAAGCACACACACAACCCTCTGTTTGTCAGGGGGTGACTGGCAAAACCTCCAGTGTAAACATAAATGTTCCCATAGTGTGTTTATTCACTTGGGGAGGTCTTTTGCTGCTATAAACCTGATGTTTACCAGCGTGGGGTGTCAGTGCAATATACTTGCAAACACTACTGCAATGGGAGCAAATCACATCCAGCACAGATGGAGTCTTGGAGCGACCTTTATAGTTCAGAATTAGAAACAAGGATGCCACAAGCAGCAGGAGTATCACGGTGGATGAGTGCAGACCATGGTGCAAGGCAGTCACAGGCCAGTGATTTCTAATCTCAAAGTGACACTTCATTGACAAAGCTCAGTACAACTGCTCCACCAAAAATTTTGGCTGTGAGTTGTGCAGGGCTGAGTTGCAGACTTCTGCACCTCTACCCATGATCCTGGGGCTGCAGAAACAAGCCAGGACCATGGCTGAGGTTTACTGAGTGTGTTGGCTAGAGAAGGATGGAAGTGTCAGCAGACTATCAGCATGCAGGGAGAGCAGTCAGGGCAGAGTGAGCACAGGGGAAGCATGAACCACTGCTATTTTTCTGAACAGAGACCTACAGGCGCAGTAGAAGACACGGCGCTTGGTCTCACACAATCACCCTCAAAGGATATGGAAATTATGTCTTTCCTTAATGCAATCTCTCTGCTCTAGTGGGATGAGAAAATGTGTGGAAGGGCTGCCTTGGTGTAAAAAGGTTAACACATCCTACCAATGCCTGGTGGAGCCTGTGTGCTGCCCTTGCGTGCTTGCCAGATCAGATGCAATCCCTACCTAAACCCTTCCTGAAGGCCAGTAGCTCTGCTGGCTTCCTTTCTCTGGCCAGGAGCCAAATGTCACAATTTGGATAAAAGTATCAAGGAAGACCTCCTATGGGGCTGGTTACCGAAACCCAGAAATATCACATTGTGAAGCAGAGAGGGCTAGCTGCTACCAGATCAGCAGCACATATCTGCTAACGCTGCACATTTCTCTGCATCAGGCATGGTTGACATTTTATCCTCTGGTTTGTAATAACTCTTTCAATGCCACAGGCCTGCCACAATTATTTTATTAGTACTCCCCTCAAAAAATGAGGTGCAAAAGCAGAGGCCAATATGTTAGAGTCAATGATCCCTTTTCAGAGCCTGTAGCATTGCTCACCTGTAGTGTAGCAATCTGACGATTTCCACTGGCATTCCAATTAAATTACATCCCAAACGGCTCACCATGAAGGGGTTAACATTGTAGCAGCCTTTCTTGGTGGATCAAATTCTTGCAAGAGCAATGCTCTCCTTGCTTTGTTCTTTAGTGGGATGCATTCAGCAGGAGCAGCCTTAACACTGGGATCTGTTGTCCTCCTTCCACTAGCACCCTTGCTTTTCTCCCTGACTTCAAGGCAGCACGGCTTCAGCGGGCTCCCTGTTTGCATATCGGAATAATCTCACCCTTTCACCGTTTTCCCAGCGGCAGCTTCACACCAGTAGACTCTGCCCCTGCGGGGCCCCGGGTCAGGGACAGCAGCAGCCACTGCCACTTCTGTGCTGTCAGGCAGGACAGAAGGAATGTGCCTGGCCTTGTCACAGGGGAGGGAAGCCTGCACTCCGCAAGAAATTTGAACAGATGTCACTGAGCTGGCTCAGAAATGGCTATTCAGTTGCTAGCTTTTGCCCAAGCAATCAGTCTAAGCATCCAGTGCTCATCCCAAGTCACTTGCATACCAGCAGCTTTGCCTTTTGTGATCTCTACACACTATTGGCATCTTTATTTAAAATCTCATTCAAATATTATATGAAAACGCTCCAGATCATTCTCTGGCACTGGGTAGTGGGATAGCCTGAGTATGTGCCAGCAGCCCCTGCCAGCCCCAGGGCTGGATGGTCACATCCAGCTCCTTACCAAGACTATGCTCTGTCTTACCTGCTCTGTCTTTACATTTCTTTGCTATTAAAGCCACAAGAAAAGAGGCCCTGTGTTTACGGACATCAAAAGTTTTCTAAAGTTTATCACTCAGAACAAATTACCTTTGGCTGGAAATCTACCTGTCTTATGGTATGTCCTTAAAAATACAGGATTCAGTGATGTCCTGTCCCTGAAAGCCTCCAAGGCCAGGTTGGATGGGGCTTTGAGCAAGCTGATCTAGTGGAAGGTGTCCCTGCTCATGGCAAGGGGTTGAATCTAGAGGATCTTTAAGGTGTCTTCCAACCCAAACCATTCCATGATTCTGTTGTATCTTTCCACCTGTGCCAGACATAGGGTGCTCTCTGTGGAGCAGCTATTGGTAGCTGAGCTATAGCTGAGAGTGGAAGGTGCCTGGAATATACCCCAAGGCTTCAAGGGTGTTAGCACATGGCTGGGGTCCTGAAGGGGCTCCTTGACTACCAGACCTGCTCTGCCAGTATGGTCACCAACAGAGCATGGAAGTTAATACTCTCAACAGCAAATACTTTTAAAATTAAAATACATTCAAGTAACCATCGGGCCAAATATCTGAGAAGTTGCAATAGAGTTTGTTTAAAGTCTTTAAGGCACATGTAGGTTTGCAAAGTCAAGGACTTTTTGGGACTCCACTTTGAAAAAACAGACTCCCAGACAATTTTCACATATATGCCCCCATGAATAACAAAATACTCCCCAATCTCCTGGACAAAAGGCACTGACAATGCCTATAATGGCCCACACTCTCCCAGGTAAGCAACATGGGTTGTCCTCTGAGAAACAGAAGAGAGCAAATGCACCACCATAACCTCACAGAACTGCACCAGTTCGGCAGGGCTATGACAGGGGAGTGGACAGTCCCACTCCTCCCTTCCATTGCCTGCTGCTCACCTGTACTACACCAGGAGGGCAGGTCTATGTCCTCTATTGGGCCTGCTCAGTCATCAAGAACATGTTCAAGCTCCCTGGTATCAGACCCCAAAGTGTTTTGGACTGCTGGCTTTGCTCTCTATCAGGCAGGGGACAAATGTGGAGGCTTGTAGCACTTTGGCTCTGTATTGAACCAAGCACTGAAGAAAATATTTTGGGGACACTGAGGCATTGGTTCAAAAGGCACACATCTAAATGTCTTCTAGCAGCAAAGCCTGTTTGAAAGAAATGGGGCAATAATCACAACTGTGTCATCGTAATTCCTTTTGAGTGCCAAAACCCTTTTCATTTTACATCTTTCCTATTAGCATTCATTTGCTGTGAGCATTCTTGTGAATTTTTAGTAAAAAACAACTTCCAGATTAGTCACTTTTAAGCAAATATTTGAGTGCTTTAACTTAGTGTACATTCTGAAATCAAATTAAAAGTGTTTGTCCCACATAAGCCTGACAGAAGTTCATAGTGACAAAGAGTCTGTGATCAGCCAGATCCTATCCCAAGTACCAGCAACCAATGCCTTACGCAGAAGCTGAAGGTTACAAGAAACCAGCTGCAGAATTATCTGACAAATAATTCATGGGCTTGAGCAAGTTTAATGACACACATTTTATCCATGTTTAAATTCAAGCCTGAATCAAACTAAAGCATTGCAACTGGGTACAAGTGGAAAACAACAATTCCTCTTTAACAGAAAATTCCAAGGTTTCAGGCAAAAAACTAAACATTTTCACAGCCTCAGGAGAAAGAGATGGTGTTGTTATATTGGCTCCTTAAATCACTGTCTTTACTACTCAGAGGTGCATTTTTCAACGAAAATGCTCTTATAAGGAGGTAAAAATAAGGAGTTCTTACGTTTCAGCAAATTCAGAATCTTTCTTTAGAGTCCCAGAATGATCTAGGCACAATAATGTCAATATCTATTTTTTCACAGATTCCTGTAACAAGCAGCCTAAGGCTTCCTTCAGGCCCATCAGCTGAATATGCCTTGTAGTCTCAGGGATGATCAATTCTGCCCCCCAGAAGTATGAGGCAGAAGCTTGAAGGGGTCAGACACCACACCAAACCTTTGTTTTGCTTGCATTAGGGCTTTGTCTCTATTGGCTCTGCAGCATTTTTGTCTCCTTTTTCATCAATTGATCCTGATGAATTTAAGATTCGCTATCATACAGACTACAGATTTAGAACAAATAGCGCTTTCATTTAGTTAATACCAGCAGCATAGCTATAAAGCTGCAATAGTTTACAGCTTTCAGGACATAACCTGCAACCACAGACAATACGAATTATATTACACTGTGTTTTATTGCTCTTTGAGGCCCACTAAGAGGCTCAGTGCTGTTTCATTGTCCAGAGTAGCAGCAGCTCTTTATTCTTTTTAACACATAGCTGAAAAATACTCTAATTCTGTTACAAAATGGTGTGTTTGGTTTGGTTTTTTTTGCAAGTCTGCCCTCAAAACTGCATGTAGTTCACTTACTGTAGGATACAAACAGCACTCTCCATGCAATTAGAGGAGAGCTCGCAGGCACAGGGAAAAAGGCCGCCTTCTGCACAAAGAGGGTCTCCATTTTGAGATAGAAACAAAACCCCACACTTTGATAGTCATTTGCAAAGACATGACATCTGAGAAGGCAAAAACCTTGGGAATTGCAATTCCTTCCTAAAAGGCCCCTTGTTTTTTTCAGGTTGTGTGTTCAAATGCTGGAGGAATCATAAAAGCTGCCGGCGCAGCTTCTTAGCCCTGCCCCTTCCTCCCTAGGCCTGAGGCTGGGTGCGGAGGGGAGCAGAAAGGAGTCGCCATGTTTTCTTTAAATGGAGGGTCTAAATAAAAAATGAAGGCAACAGAGCTTCAGGAATTGTGAAGGACCAGAGGGAGTGCGTGAACACAAGCCAGCCCTGCCTTTTAAAACGTGGAGAGGCCATGTACTTGTTCCTGCTGCACCTGCTGCCCGTGCAGCACTGTGTTATGGCAGAGGCCCGCAGTCCGATCTGCATATCAAATAGCTGATTTGTGGATGAGGTCATTCATTTTGTGGTTGTATGTTTGCTGTGGTGGGGATGGGCTGTTGCCTAGCAGTGGGCCACAAAGTCCCAGCAGGTTTCTTGAGTCAGCAGCCATCCTCCACTCCCCTCACCACTCCCCTGCCCTCATTGACAATTCAAACCCAGTTTTGACCTTAATAAATAAAACTTGGAAAGGTTTGACTTGTTCTTAAGTTCAAAGCATGGGTGATGTGCTGTGAATTGACAGCTTCCTTTGATGCTGCACTGGTTTGGTGGCTTGATAAGCAAAATACAGACCCACAAACCTTGGTACCACGTGAGTGGAGGGATGACAGATAGTGCCTGGCTGCAAAAACACCCTCCGAGAATGCCTTGGTGCCTGGGTACGCTGCTCCACTGCTAAAACATGGAAGAGGGGATTAAAAGCTCAGCACTACATTTATTTAAGCATTTAAACATGTCAGAAGTGGTTTTGTAAAATTTAAGCTATTTTTCATGTATGACTCCTAGCAAATCAATTGTGCCATTCCTGTTAATTTTGACAGCCACTTCACACTGGGCAATGCTCATTTGAAACACTTTTTAAAAGGTATTTTCTTCTTTCAAAAGCAGCTAAAGCTACTTACTTGCAGTGTACAGCACATCAAGCTGGTGCAAACAGAAAAAGAAATCAGTCACCGTTGCAAATTAAAAAGAGAAAAAAAAAGCAGGGCAAAGAAGATGAAAACACTGGAGTACAAAGCTGCCTTTAGAAACTACAGTACATATATGTTGTCACCAATTGGTGTCTGATAAGTTGGCAGAAACTGCAGTTTAAGTGCTTTTATTTTAGGAGTGATCTGCTGACAAAAGACACATGTGCAAACCATGCCATTTAGATGAAGGAGTTATATTCACTTTTTGCAAAGTACAATTTATTTATTTTTTCCAGATTATAATGTTTTCTAGGAAGAAAGGAGTACAAAGACCCCTCAGCCCTAAAACAAAACCAAACATCTCAGCACAAATTGGAGCCTTGATAGCTCAAAGCAAAAGCCTCACAAACATCTATTAGAAGCAGGAAATGTCTAATGGAAAACTTACAAACATCTGATACATGAAAGGGAAGGCACAAAACAGGAAAGCAGAGGCATGAGCAGCTAATTGCTGTAGATTCCTCACAACATTTGCTGAAACACAGCAAGACACATCAGTCAGCTCCACAACACTGGGGTATACAACCACCATTAAAGTATTAGTAAGAACACTTGGAAAACAAACACTTAAAAATACTAATACTTTAGACAGAATGAAGTTGACTATGCTTGTGACTGGGTTTACAAGGATACTTTGAAGGTGGCCAGAAGCATCCTGGCATGATGTTTCTCATTTAATCCCAGTTGTGAAAGCTTGCAAAAAGAATAATTTTTGAAAGGATGATTATTATTCACACTGAAATCTAGGTGTAAAAACAAGGTATATATCTTGCCAGCTATTGCATACATAGGTGAACTTGCAGCTGAAACTTGCATTTAGTTTTTATAAGCTCTGATCTAAGAAAAATATGAAGTTTTGAGCAATAGCAATGCATTGTGCTGGAGCATGGACATGAAGTAAACACAGAGCACCTACTCTTGGCCCTTGTAAATCCCCGCTGCTTGTCTGATTTGAATAAAGTTATGCCTACTGCTGTCAGAACTGAATTTGGCTCATGGTCCTCATGCAAATTGCCAGTTGCCTGAATGTGTGCACCATATTAAGAATGCAAATATGCTTGGACTAGATGATTGTTCCTTTATTTGCTCTACACCCTAATTCACAAGGAGCTGAATCAGGGTAGTTTTGGTGTGTGCAAGAAGGCAGGCTTGGACAAAAATACATTAAACTGTTTGCAAATAAGTTAATTATGTCAAAAGGTCTGATCTTAACAGTCAGCCTTTCTGATGTTATGTGTGTGGTTTCTTGAACATAACCAACAGAGAGAAAAAACCCCCCACATTTTAAAAAAAAGATAGTAACTCTTCAGGACACTAAATGAAATACCTTTGTCACACATACTGAAAATGAGCTTAAGTCCAGGATTCCTATCTCCAATGCTTTGAGCTCTGACGACCAGAATGTACCATTTTATCTTTGTCTGAATTTCAACTCACAGACATTTTGTGAAGTTAATTGCTTGTATTTGTCTATTGGAATGTTGAGCTGAAGACATCTGGAAATCTAAAAAACAAATCCTCATTTATAATTTGTTCAAATGAATGATAACCATACCCATTAAAAATGTATATCCTATTTCTCATTTGAATTTCTGTGATATACTTTTTCATTCCTTCTCACTTCCAGCTGTTATTCTGGAACTTTGCCAACCTTCTGTGAGGCACTTAGGAAAAAAAAAATTAACATTTGAGAAAGAAGAAAGTAAAAAAAAACCAAAGCAACAAATAATATTTTCTAGATTTCAGAAATAAAACCTAGCTTCAACTATGAAATTAATTTGGTGAAAATGTAAATTTTGTTTTCCATTTTTCTTGCTCACATTTAAAAAAATGTTTTGGATTATGTAGAAGGAAAAGCCCTGCAAAGGAATTATACCTTATTTCCTAATGAAAGAAAGAAAGAAAAAAAAACAAAACAGCACCAAGCAAACACAACAAACTAAACCAAACCCAAGGAAAAAAATAAAAAAATTTTGGCCATATTTTCAGAGCATGCTATTCTTTCCTGTGGGAAAATTCACACATTCCTTACACTGAGATATTAAGTTTGAACTTTCAGTCATTTAATTAGTTCTCAATTCAACAAAGCATTTAAGCATGTTTTCAAAGCACAAAGCACTTAAGCACATTCTTATTCTGTCCCTGAATAGGGGCAGAGTGCTGAATCACACTGGGAGCTCTGAGAGCGGATCCCAGGGCAGCCTGGCAGAGCCACAGAGCTGCAGGGCTCTTGCTGGTTTGATTCACCAAGAAGCGGGTATGGTAGTGATTACATCACACCCAGAATTAAAACCAGGCCTAGTTTGAAAATGCAAAACTTTTTTCCATCCTATATAATGTCACAAATTTATAATACAAAATTGAAAACACACGTATGCTATACAAAATAAAAAGACAAAAGAATCCATTGGGGGTTTATATTTGCCCCACTATTCACAAGTGTAAAATAAATATAATAAATACTAATCTGATAAAGACTTATGTTTATAACTGTGCAATTAGACTTTCACTGTGTTTTGGATATATGAGATATGAAAATATAGGAAAATTCAATTGCATACACAATCAGACAGAAAATTACAGGATTTAGGCTTCCAAAATCTTCAGCTGCAAGGTACCTGAGGGATACATGGCTACACAAATTTACATATACACACACTCACACATGTACAGAGCTCAGGTGAATCACAAAAATGTCTTGGAGAATCAAGAAAAAAGATGATACTGTGTATCAAACAGATATCACGTGCACATTTTCAGTTAAATTAACAATAAGATTACCTTATCAGTAATATTTTCTATCGTTTACATTGAAGTCTATACCAAGAAGTCTATTATTTGAAACTACGTTTTTCCTTTTTACTTTACCACTGGGTATTCAGAAATATTTTCAAATTTACGTTGTATGCTAAAATAGTAATATTGGCATTTCTATTTATTTTATATGATATTTGTGTTTAAAATAAGACTGTTTGAAATTTAAACACCCTGTGTTTTAATTCTAAGACTCCCTGTGATATCCGTGAGGAATGTAGGCTTGACCCATTTCTGGGTAGCCTTTTCAACAAACACCTTTAGCAATGCTAGAAGTAGCAGTCAGTTCTCTATAGAGATAAGCACTTAGCAATTGAAGAAAGCAAAGAATTAATGGGATTCCTAAGAATTTGGGACCTGCCTTCCTGCCACAATGTCATGTTGGTTTACGCTGCTGTAACCCCAGAACAACAAAATGTTCAACTGAGCTGCTTAATTTTGTATTCACTTTCTGCGTGGCAATTTCTTTAATTGTGTTTCTTTGTATTGTTTCTGTTTAAAGCTTTAAGGATTGCAAATCTTACTTTTTACATATTGTTTCCAGTTCTCAAGAGTCAGATTCTGAAAAGAACAGATTATACCCACCACATCAGGTACTGTTCAGACTGAGCAAAAAAAATCACAAAGCTGATAAATATTGCTTTATATTTTCTAAAAATAATTATCTACAGTGACATTAAGTATATATATAAAGAAACACTGTTTGCAACTCAAAACAGGGATTTTGAATGCAACCAGACTGAAAAAGTCTATTTACCCAAATTGAAATCCTCTGTTTCATTTTAACAGAATGGTAAAACATTTTTTTTTTAAATAAAAATGTTTTAAAAGATTGAGAAATTATATTGCCCAATGGCTTTTAGCAGGAAAAAAAACGGAATCCCTGTACGTTTCATCTATGTAGAGCTGCTAAAGCCTGAGGAAGGGGGAATTGTGCTTACGCAGAGGAGGACGCCCATCATGCATTCGCGAGCAGGGAGATTTCAGCCATTTTTCTGCATACTCTCCCCAAGTGCAGGCTGGAGCTGCCCTCGCTCCACCATGTCAGCCCATCTGCTTCTCGCCTCACCCTGAGAGTGCCTCCACTCACGCAAACATCCTCTGGCTCACTACAAGCATATCGAAAAATGTTTTCTTTAGAAGAGAAGAAAATGAGGAATAGGAAAAAAAAAAAGATCATATTTTCCAAAGAGGACAAAGAAATGCAAAACTCATCCTGCCTGCCTTGCTTGAGAATGCTGCTCTGCATTCATAGGTTAGCACGGGTGGAGAATGATGCTGTTGTCTCACAAAGGACTCATGTTGAGCTGAATCTTTGATTACAAGACAAGTGCCTGCATTAGGCCCCTCATTGCGCTCACATTCTGCTCCTGCCATTTGTACAAAATTTCTGAGTGATCTCTTTGTGAGTATGGGCCACAACTGAATCAAAGATGAGCTTCATCCTTATTGTGTGTGTGTGTGTGTCCCCGCCCTTATTTTTCCGTGAGCACCCCTTTTCTCTTTCCCTGCTCCTCTTGTCTCTGATCACCCCCTCCCTTTCTCCTTTCAGACCCTTCACCTGCTTAGGAAAAGGTACTGCTATGGATCTAAAATAAAATCTACTGAATTGTAAACCCTGAAAATAGATACAGAAGTGTCCTTTGAAGTCTTTAAGACTTCCCCCTCAAATTCAGTCACGTTCCCTACAAAAATGATGCATAACCTCTTGGTTTTCTTAATAGGATTTATGCTTGTTGTTGCTCTGCACAGCCTGCCACGCCAGAGAGAGGACTCCAGAGCTGCTGCCGTAACCATGGCCACTCCTCATTCACCACTCTTGGCAAATTTCTCCTGGTGTAAAAGACAGCGGGAAGGAGAGATGCACCAGCAGATGCACAAACATGATAACCCTGTGTCTCTCTCAGCAAACCACCATGTGTCTAAAACCTACTGAATTTGTAGGCATTATCTGAGAACACTCCTTTAGCAAAATCACCTCTCAGTATTGCAGAGTGGAAAACAAAGCAAATATATAATCAAAGTAGATTAAAATCCAGCTTCAGTCAAATGTCACGTAGGCTTCATGCAGACTCTGGAAACTGGACTTTTTATGCATCTGCCCAAATTGAAAAGGTTATTTCTCTGTCTTCAGGATGACTCTTGAGCTGAAGGCAGAGCGGAGGGTTGCTGCCCTGAAAGAAGGGAAGTTGCTAGGAGATAAGTCCAAGATTTCAGACAGCATTGGTCGAAGTTATCTCTAATTGACAGCTGCTTACCCTAAGGGTCTAATTCTAACCTTCAGACCAAAACCATAATGAGAGGGCAGCTTTCCTTCACCCCTGTTTTCTAGCCAGGGCAAGGAGATTACTACAGGTCTGTTCTTCTCTGGTTTTTGTTATGCTTCTTTTCGTGGGGCAGCCCTGTGAGGCTCAGAGGCTGCTGTGCTTTCTGAGGCTATAGTTTGCATCAGTGAGCTCTGTCTGATTCATACCACCTGAATAAACTTGCTCTTACAGTTAAGATGGTCTCCCTTTTTATTTTTTTTTAAATTTTTTCTTTTTTTTTTTTTTTTGAAAGGGGAAAGGGTGAAAAGAAATTCTCTTAAACATAAAATGATTTAAAGACTTACTTTTTTTAGCAGATACTTTACTGTGCGGTCTATGGTTAACCCTTTTTGAGGGGGACTTAGACTGTCATTGTTAGTTTTAAATCAAGTCTGCACTGTTAGCAAGTTGCTGTTATTTAGGACTCAAAACCAAACAAAGAGAAACATTCAGAGTAAAGAGATTAACAGAAGCAGGAAAATAAAGTGGGGTAGATTTTCAGGGGTTTTTGGTTTGTTGGTTTTTGTTGGTTTTTTTTTTTGTTGTTGTTTGGGGGTTTAATTTTTTTTTATTTTTGGGGTTTTGGGGGTTTTTGGTTGGTTGGTTGGTTTTTAACTGACTAGGCTTGTTGGGATATTAATTTATGAAAAAAATCTCTGAAAACTTCAACTTTTATTTTGATTAGAACTTTCCTATAAACAGCGGAGCAGTATACAATAGCTCTAAGCTTTTTACGTTGTACTAATAAAAATCTGGTCCTCTTCCTCTGAACTCACTGGAGCTCCTCTGGATTTATAATAGGGTGACTGAAAACATGCTTTGACTAAATATTTCCAGGGGGAAAATTAAGAAAAGGGTATGCAGTCACATTTAGTAACCCATGGCAAAAGAAAAACAAGAAGAGAAAAAGGATATAAATCCCAAGGATATATTTTTTTAAATAATCCCATGAATTCTTGAAAGTCACTTTCATGTTCAACAACAAAATTACTTATTCTGCAAATTTTTTCAAGTAGGTAAGATCAAGTAAAAATTTGTATCTTCTGGGGAGAATGCAAGCAGGAACCAGTTCATAAATGCAATGTCACTACTCTCGGGAATTTCAAGGACAGACACTGTGGGACTAAGTTCTCCATGGCTGAAACCATTTCCCATCCCTCTGCATAAGAGCAGGTAAGCAAGCAGAGAGCAGAAGCAAACTGCATCTTCACAATGACAGGGGGAGAGGATCATCACAGCCCCTTCATCCTCAGCCTCAGAAGCCTGCTAATTTTGAAAGGCATTTTGGATATATAAATGCCTACCCTTGAGAAATGCACTGAGACTACCAACTTGCTCCACGAAGACTGACTCCTAGCGCTGATGTTTGCAAAGTTAGCGGTGTGGTCATTTGGACTGTATTATGGTATTCTTGTTCTGGAAGATGAATTCACTGGGAAAATTGATTTCTGAAGGAATAGCTGAATGCCTGCCTGCCAGCCAACATGGATAACAGTATATCGCCCATGAGTCAGAGGGGAGTCAGCAAGGGAGGCTGGACAGTGATGAAACAGCAGAGGCAAGCTCAGGCCTTGGCATCACTCTTGTCTCTGCTCTTATCTGTGTATAAAAAAAGACAATATCCGGGGCTCTTAGAAAAAAATCCATTAATGAGTCCCGTAGAATGAACATATATAAAGGGTTCTGTGGAATCTGGAGGAATTTGAATGAGTACAGACAACCAAACCAGTAGTGCATACATGCATAGCCAAAACTGCTGAAAAACAGTGAGTCTTATCTTCATTTTTTTCCCTGTTTAAACTATTAGCCATATTTTCCTAATACACTGAGTCCTCTTATGTACTGCATATGCCTTCTGCCTCTGGAAGTCAGACACTTTTATATCACTTAAATGGAATTTGTATATCCTTAAGGCTTCAAGTAAAACTAAAAATATGGTTAAGTAGCATATTTCTAATAATGTCTATCTCTACAGTAATTTTACTAATCATTTAATAAGTTGTGTGTATTTGAAAGCTAATATTTGCACTGTCTCCGATGTGCAATTCAAAGTTGTGCAGCAATTACTGCACAAAGAATATCCATAAGATTTGTTCCCTTGTTCACAGAACAACTATCTTTTCTTAGCACTGTCTTGTTAAAGTTAC
The DNA here is from genome assembly GCA_013396755.1 of Sclerurus mexicanus. Taxonomy (NCBI): domain Eukaryota; kingdom Metazoa; phylum Chordata; class Aves; order Passeriformes; family Furnariidae; genus Sclerurus; species Sclerurus mexicanus. The sequence continues at coordinate 15,766 of VWZF01006763.1, read as the reverse complement.
CTAAAATATTTGTTTCTCCATCTGAAACAGTTAGAATAACAAAAACCAACTCCTCCCGTGATAAACTGTGATCTTCACAGTAGAAAGCAAAAAAAGAAGCAGCTTGGAAAGAGAAACATGATCTTCACAGCTTCCAGAGCTGCAATATAAAATTAGGTGAACTAGTCCTTCACAGGGGCTTAAAGGGTTCTAAGACACCTAAGCTCTTTGCACGTGTTGACTGAAATAATTAGGAAATCTTCCTAAATTTTTATCTTTCTGTGCACTTCACTTTCATGACCAGACAGGTCGACCTTAGGGAAAGAGAGAGAAGATGCTTCGCAAATGAGGCTTGCAAATGCTACTGACTTTAGGAATAAGAGGAAGAGACTGGAAATCTCAGGAGTCTGTGACCACATCCTCATTCTCTGAGCCACTAGCATGTAGATGCAGGCATTTTCACCAAGCTGGTGTCAGGACTGGGCCATACTAGAGGTTTGGTGCTGATGAGTTACCCCTGCACAGCCCCTCATTTCTGAGCTTCTGATGGCCTTTTTCAAGGCTGTCTAAAAAAGATTTTAAAAAATCCAAACAACTGTATTTAAAACATAAAAAAAATATGAGCAATCAGAGAGGGTTTGATTCTTCTGAAACCAGTGAGACTACTACAAGGCTCCCAGTTTACCTCTGTGGAGGTACTCTGTACCCCACAGTTTCAGGATGCGACCATCTTTTGCAGTATCTGGTCACTGATGCAATTATTTTTTTCATTTTTAATAAAAGAAGATACAAGCATCAACAAACTTCCAGGAATAAATCTGTGCCTTTTCAAGTTAGGAAACAACTTTGCTTTTGTACGTGGCAACAAGATATATTGTAAGTAAAATTTTCCCCTTCTACAAGTTCTCAGATATCAAATATCTTCACCTATTCCTTCCAAAACAATTTCTAGCTTACCAGATATATGACACATTAGAACAAAACAAAATAGTCTCCAAGTCTTGGCATCAAAACCAGCCTCCTTCAGATAATTAACAAAACTAGATTTGACCACAGATCATAATGATGTTGCTCTCATCTTCAGCAGTGACTAAAATAATTGAATGCAGTTTCCTTAGGTGATATTCTAAAGCTTCTTTTCCTAGCACAGACAATTTTTTTCTTGGTTGTTCTATCCATCACTGAAAAATAATTTATGCCTTTCAAAATATTCCATATATTATTATATTTACTCTTTTTTTTCACCAGTTCCTAGAAGTCCTTCTTGGTGTGCAACACTGTGTTTTGAAAATCAACATCTTGCTTCCTGCCAGAGTCAGTAGATATGCCAGCCGGTAATAGCTGGTTTCTAATTTTTTCTCTTTGTGCTAGAAGGGGAAAAAAAAAAAGGAAAAAAAATTGCTGACTTTAGATCTTAGCCTATCAGATGAAGACTTACTGGTACATTAGAGGCCTATTCAAAACAGGGCTTTTCTTGCAACAGGAGCCCCTAACAATTGGTAATGAGGACAGATTCCGAATTGTTTGTGAGCAGCTGCTTAGTAGGTAAGATCTTGTTTGGATTCAATTGAACAGTGTTTTTAGAAGCAGTTACTGACCCCTGACCCTTCCTACAGACTGGGTTGATGGGATTAGGGAAAGCTAACGTTCAGCTTACACTTGGCTATAACAAGCTGGCAAGAGATAACATACTTTTTAATTATCAAGTTACACCTCTGCCAAAGTTTGTCTGTGAATTTACCAAATGGGTCAATGAACTATAAGAAATCAAGCTCGGCTATGGGATAATAGTTACATAAGAAAACAGTCTTGGTGGAGATATAATTAATACATTTATGTAGGACTTTTTTCCCTCTGCAAATATTTCACATTTTCAAATCTTGTTCTACATATGTTCTATGTGGTATTTGTGCCAATGGAGTTTAAGGTGAAAAAAGACCTGGATTGGTTCTAAGAGCTGCCAAAAAGGTAGCCAAGGGGAAAAAAAATCAAATCACAAAAAACAAAAAATCCAAAACATGCGATACAAGAAAATTAAATTAAAGCACCAAACTGAGTAACATTAAAATTTGAAGCTTGATTTGCTCTGCCACTCTGGGGCTGGAGCAATACAAATACTTACTATTGGCAAGAATCCAACTTGCCTAGCAGTCTACAACCATAAGAAAATGAAACAACTGTAGTATTATTCACCTGGAACAATCAAAGATAATTTCTGACATAATAATTAAAAAAAAATAAATCAAAGGCCATAGGGATTTTATGTCTTAATTCTAATTAATTAAAACAAAACCAAAATTATAAGACTTAATTGTTTTGAATGATTCTTTCTCTGTTCTCTTTCAAGGCTGAAGTCTGAAAAATTCTCCAGTTTAAGTTATTTAGGGCCTATAGCTTTCTTAGTTGTCTGCACTGTTTGTATACATCATGTCTATTATGGGAACAGTCAGTTCTCGTAAATTCTTGGTACAATAATCATAACATTTATGCAGACTGATCCTTTCATGGGCTAGAGAATTTATTGATAAAATAAGTCATAGTGAGCAATGCCACTTGGTGAGCAGTACAGATAGGTTGAAAGCCATAGCATGGGTTGGAAGGTTGGGTGGATTTGTCACTCTAGCTGTACTATCTGTTGCTGAAAGGGGTCTGCAGACCCAGAAAGCTTCTCAGAAACACTTGGGATTTCTCAGGCTATTTCTGTCAAATCTCTTTTATATCAGCAATGAGCATTTCAAGCTCAAGTTTCATTTCTAGTCACACCAAATTTCCTGTCTTAGCTGGAGCAAGTCCCATTGTTACTTTAAAACAAGGAGGATGTCTAGGAAGGAAGAGCAGCTCTGGGCTGAGTGAGACACACCTGCATCCAGGAGTCTTCCCTTTATGATGGACGTTACTCCATACCACCGTTCCATGAAGTGTCTTGCTGCCCTCTCAGAAATAGCTTTATGTTTTCTTTCCTACACGTCTCAGAATCTGGCTTGTGAATCTCAGTATTCTAATGGTCAGACACCATTTATTTTCCATCCTAAAGCTATTAATAGCTAGTCTATAGCCATTAGTTTCTTTACCAGTAATACCTTTTAGTTTGAATAGTGTCTTCTCCTCCCTGCTGTTTACTTCCCTAATATGTTTATACATGGCAATCACTTCTTGCCTCAAAATTTGTTTAGGTAGGGTAAATAAATCAAAATTTTAGGCTTTTTTGAAATAACTAGTTCCTTGTCTTCCTGGTTTTCTCATAAGCCACTTTTAGCCTATTTCTATTTAAATTTTTCTTTCGTAATGTGAATATCCAGAATTGTATGCAGTGTTTTGGAGAACACCTCACAAATGTCTGCTGCTGTGTAAATACTTCTACCCATAAATCTCAAGATTACATCTATTAAACTGCCACCCTGCTGGTCTCCCAGGTCCTCCTCCCACTGGTTATTTAAGAGTGGTCTCCCAGTTTATAAAAGCAATGTAGCTATTGAATTTTGTGCTATTGAAATTCATCCTATTTCTATTACTAGAGTCTTCAAAGTAATTTTTCTATTCCTGTATAATAATCTAATAATGAACTGACAATATAAGTGGAGGGCACAGAGGGAAAATTTAGCAAAAGAAGTGTGTGCAGAGACCAGCTTTAGTCTATCAACGTTAGTATTAGCTTTAGTCTATCAAGGTTAGTCTTTTCAGGTTGCCTATGCAGCCAAGGGGAGGAGAATAGCTTATCTAGGAGTCAAGTTGGAGTAAGAGTTTCATTACCTTGTATGAACTGTGCTTGGTGGAGTTCACCTGTTATTTGCCACAGGAAGATGCTAGAGAAATTATTTCCAGTGGAGTTAACTCAGTCTTTGTGAATAGCCCAAGAGTGTCTTTAATTCACTTTCTTTACCAGTATGCTCATATTTTTGTTTCTCAGTCATTCCAGAAATGTTAAACACGATTGATATGCACACACACTTCAGGAGGTTCTGGAGCAGCTTTCCTCTAGCCTCACACTTCATCTCTCAGACTAGTGCTGGTAACTTTGTAGACAGCCCCTTCTGTACCATACAGCTCCTCCACCGATTCCAGTTTCTTCAGCACTCTGTTTTTGCAGTGTTAATATTCACAGTGACTGTGAAAAAAAGTCCAAAATAAGCATCAGTATGTAGTGAGGCATAATTTACCCATGATAGAACAATATTACAAAGTCCTTGAAGCCTTCAGGTCCAATTTTGCCAAAATTCGTACTGCTGAGGTCAGGCTAAAGGATTATGTAGGTGCTAGGATGACTAGTCTTAATGCAGACACTGCATTTGTGTATTCTTGTTGTGAGGACTGACATCTGATTGGTAGGTTTATTCCAGCCAATTGCTGTGGGAATTTGAGTTTCACTCACTTATTCTTCCACATTTGTGAGACTGCAGGTTATCTGAGTAACCACAATTTGAGTTTAATAAACTGTTTGGGTATAATAGTCACTTGGCCTGCAGGTGTCTCCTTTCCCATTTGCTTCCTGATGTGTAATTCCACATTCAAAAACTTGAATCTTATTGAAAACTGAAATAGATATTTTTAGCCAAACGCAAACTGACTGAAATCAAATATGGAGGTTTGATGTGTACCTCACTGCATTTTTTCACCTTCCTGCTTTTTTTCTCCATCTAAGCACATACCTGAAGAAAACTTTAGCTATTTAGCCTGATATGCTTTATGAGGTCAGATTCAGTTTGAGTTTTAGGTAGTCCCACTTTTGCCAAGTCTCACTTTAGACCTGCATTTCTTGACTTCGAAGTCATAGTTTTCTTTGATGATCAGTCCTTTTTTCCATTCCTTGTAGACTCCCTACTTATGCCTTAATGTCATTTTCAAGATGGTTATTCTTCCAGTTAGATCTGGAAAGTTCTCATGCAACATTTTTTTCCTCCTTGCCTGGCATACAGATTCCAGATAGCTTTAGCACGTTTGACATGGAGACATTCCAGGCTGCCTCCAAAATCTAATCCCTGAGTTCCTTAGTTCAGACGGTCTCCCTAAATAGTTACCTTGGGTTGCATCCAAACTCAGCAGCTTGTGCACCCGGCACAGAGTCTGCAGTCCCAGTTGCTTGATCCCCAGATAGGGCACAGTGTCAGAGCGAGGTGCCTCTCCCTCCTGACTCATGGGCCCAGATTTCTTCCTCATTGAAATCAAAGTTCAGCAAGAGAAGGGAGCAGATGCGTGCCAAGGTTTTGCCCTCATTTGCTTGGGAGATGGCCAAGGTCTATTTCCATATTCAGGAGCTCAGAAGTACTCCCGGCTGTCGTTAGTTTAGATGAAATTCTGTCTTTTTGAAATGAGGAATTTTAATGAGTTTTAACTGCATTATTTTTTTTAACATTTTTGTTTCTTGTTCTTTTTAAAACAAATTAAATGCTGCACATTGAAGGCTTTGCTACTTAACAACAATCCTTATTCAGGTGGATGTACCAATACTCTTTAAGGCAGAGGTACTCTTTTTCCTCACAACAGGATAATTCTCTATTGTACATATATTTCCCTGTTACATGTATCTTTCCAACAACAGTGCAATAATCTTTCCTCATGTCCAGCTTAGATTCTGGGATCAATAATAGACTTCTATCAGTTTCCCAGCATTCACTGAATATATTTTCTCCTATCTACTGCAGGGGTTTTTATCCAAACAAGTATTGTTTTATTTTATCTTGTTTCTTTATGTATTATAGATATACATTTCTGAAGAAACACTTTGATATTATTTTTTGTCAGCATGTTATGTCCACCACTACAATCACCATTACTGAAATTTAATTCAGTGTTCCAAAAGTATGTTCCTCCATTTTTCCCAGGATTCTCCATCAGAGTAAGAGCATCTTATCAACTGCACCTGATTCTATGTTTAACTTGTACTCCACACAGTATTTCTACCAACTCTATCCATCTGCTCATATTGATATTAACATTTCTCGTGACTATGGAGGTTAAGAACTCCATTGTTCTGTAGGTATCACAAAGAAAACAGTGCTCCTGCACATTGTGAAGGGGATTCTGAGTTCCTATACTGATGTGGGGTGTTGAGATTCTGCAGAAAACACATATTTACAAATACTTACTCTCCATTGAAGGCCAGCCGTGCCTTAATGAAGAATTAAATTTTGCATCAGATTGATATATATTTTTCTTATCAATTATGCAATGTTATATCTTCAAATTACAGATTACAAATGTGGATCTCCCTATCTTTCTGTGTAACTGGGTATGAAGAAATGTGAAATATTAGCTAAGAGGAGTGTGTATGACCTATTTTTTCAATGCATGCACAAAGTATGTATATCAAAAAGATGATACTGAAGAAATGAGATTGATAAACAACACAAAACACTGGATAAGATGCCATCTGGCTTCAAGGCAAGGACATACAGTTGTTTTTTTCTCCACATTCACTAACACTTTATTGTAGATTTGCACTACCAGACCCAGACTTTAGGCTCGTGATATGAGTTTTATTAAGGAACTTAAATCATTTAGTGTTAATTTAACATCCAAAGGAAATCTAGCTGTTAGGCAGAACACAGACTCCAGTAATGTGGTGAAAAAATTCTTACTGGAGGCCAGGTTGGATGGGGCTTATAGTTACCTGGTCTTGGGAAAGGTGTCCCTACCTGTGGCAGGGGGCTTGGAACTAGATGATCTTTAAGGTCCCATCCAACTCTATGATGCTATGGAAACCTAACAAGCCATACTTTAACTAATGTCTATAATACTAAAATAATTGAGGATTTCTGTAGCAATACATTTTCTGTGACTCTTGGTTTGATTTATACAGTTTTGTATGAATTAAAATTCTTGTTTCAATGCTATTTCTCTATATTGATATGCATACAAATCCACACACACACGTGAACATATAGACATATTAAGGGGAACTTTAGTGGCATCATCCCCACTCACTCCTGGGTTAGTGTTAACATGCTCTCCAAAGACACATCAGTAGCTTTAATTCAGTTAAATTGTAGAAAGGAATTAATTCTGGTGCATTCTTTTAACTTTATATATATATATATGAATATGTGAGTGAGAGAGAGGGAAAGAGACTGCTGAAAGCACAGTGTGAAAGTGGTCCAGCATTAATGTCCCAGATTAAAATAGTCAGGAACAGTCCTGTGACTGCTAATTAAAATGGATATTTAATTTCCCCAAATACTTGATAACAAATTAATATTAATTGCAAAAGAAAGTTTTCACAGGAAAGAAGTAGCAGCATATTAAAATTAGTTTATTTTGGTCTCTTTCAAGACAAATTAAGAATATCTACCTTTTAGACATTATAGGAATGTCTTAAGTTTATTTGGATTTTTTCTCCTTTTTCAGCCATATGGATTTGAGATAGTCATATTGATAGGAAACATAACTTCTAACCATAAAAAATATGAAAGAATTATACAATAATTCTTAAGCTATGTTGTTATATAGCAACAAGTTTTGGAAATTTGCTGGCCTGTTAATGTAGAACCATATTTTATTAGATGCATAGCTTATTTGAAAGGAAAAAAAAAAAAAAAAGATCTGAGGTACTAAACCTATCCATGAAATCCAGTCATTAGTTTGTCTGAATTATTTTTAACCTTTGAAAAATCAAACTTTTTCCCCCCTGAAATTTGTGTTAATGCAGAATCCCATCATTACTTAAACCCACTAAAATTAATATAAATAATTTTTTTGTTATCTAACAGTATCCAAAAATGTTTATCTATGCATTCCATTTAGCTAAAAATATATATTTATTTTTCTGCTACAGTTGTCATTCTTTTCTTAGATAACTGGAGAAAAATATGTTAGAAGTTGTGTGAAGTCTTACATATATGCAAACAAATGCAAAGAAAAAAATCTCACCATTTTCAATACTCTATATACAACTGAATTAGAAATGGCCAAACTCTGTGTAGAAATTTTCTGGAGATTTTGTGTTAGTGTAGAATGTGGTTTCTAGTTATTTTGCATGTCTGTGGGAGTCAGACTGGTCCCACTTCACCAGAGCACATTAGAATGTGCTTCACTTAAAGAATTGGTATACCACAATGAGCATGTTTGTTTGCCTAAAATTAAGCATGTTATTTAATTTTTTCCCTAAACCAGGTTAGCTTGTGAATATTAGTATCATCTGTACTTCTTTACAATTTTTAAGTCTGTATCTGAAAACTTTTAAACTGTATGTGGCTTTAAGGCTCTGCAAGATGAAATAGGCATAAAATTAGTCAAATTATATAAATTATAAAGACAAATTATATAAACTTAATTTGTAAAATGTTATAAACTTAGGAGATGACAAGTCATATTTTCTTGTGTTGATGGTATAGGGTAAGGCATCTTGTCATGCAACATAACACAATAGAAACAGTTTGAGCTAATGACATGAATTTTTTTTGCATATGCACTGCTCCTGAGGTTTGTCCTTCACTCTATTCACATAACTATCTAGAGGAAGTTTAAAGCACAAATTTTCACACGTAGCACCTACTGAGAGTTGTTTCCTTTTTGCAGTATTTTATATCTGCTACTAATGCAATAAATGGGGAGGCTGAAAACCAAATGGTGTTATTAATAGTGACAGAAAGCTTTTAGCCAAGCTCCCTATATGGTGATGGATATTGTTTATCATATTTTAATTGTTGCTTTAAACTTCCTCTGTCAGAACAAATCACTCCTATAGGAGAAGAGGAACCAGATGACAGGCAATGTGATTTGGCTAATAGTAAGTATTCCTAACGAAAAAATAGTGTGAAAAAAAGAACAAATAAGGGTATGTCTATGTGCCACAAAACTGTCCTGGAGAGTATTTTGCCTTTTATAGAATATACAGTGAGATGCAGATTAATACCAGGGTTAAGCCAGAAATCTTTTAACCATATAATTAAAAAATCAGTTGTTCATGATTTTGATTAGCTTTATTTCTTCCTTGAATTTTTTCTCCCTCTTCATGGCAAAGCTGTTTTACACAATCAAAACAGTGCTGCAACCACTACTCTGCCACTACCATTCCCTGTTTTGTTGTTTTGTTTTGTTTTTTTTAGTTATGTGATTCTAACTCTTGGTTTTACCAAACAGAATTAGCACAATGGAAAATGGGAAAAAGGGGAAAAAATCTGTCAGTTTATGGTTGTTTTCTTAGCTGAAACCAAAGGCTGGTAGTTATCATAATAAGCGCTTAAAAAAAATAAATTCTTGCAGAGCTAGTATTTCTTATACCTGACCCAAAACATTTTTAATAAATGTTTAAAAAGTGGTATAGATAGGTTTCAAAACAAAATGTAATTTTTCTAGAACATAGTTTTCAACAATTTCACTATGTACAGTTTTAAAATTACATGTTAATACTCCATTTTTTTTCAGCTTTCTTTCCTAAAACATGTTGCAAATTTCAATTGTTCCTTTATGAACATTTTTGGCTAATTTGAGTGAATTAATGTGAGTGAAGCAAAGATTTGTTTTCAGCTATGTTTCTACTGCAACAACTGACATACAAATTTTTATAAACAAGAACAAATTTCTCAATTTCTAAGCCTGAGATGAACTTGAAAAACACATCTTATTATTCTTTGATGTCTGAGTGATTTTTTTTATTTTTCACCTTCTGTGTATTCCTTCACTTCCTCATTTTGATTGAGATCAGAAATTTACATGGAGTAGAGATGCTCTGAGTGCGTGTTAATGTTTTTCAGAATCATAGAATGGCTGAGCCTCTGGAGATCATCTAGTCCACACTCCTCCTACTCGGGAAAGGCAGGTTCACCTAGAGCAGGTTGCACAGGATCATGTCCAGGTGGGTCTTCAATATCTGCTGGGAAGAAAGCACCACAACCTCGCTGGGCAATCTGTTCCAGTGTTTGGCCACCCTCAGTGTAAAGAAGTTTGTCCTCATGTTCATATAGAATTTCCTCTGTTTCAGTTTGTGCCCAGTACACCTTGACCTGTTGTTGGCCACCACTTCAGAAAGTCAGGCCCATCCTCTTGATGCCTGCCTTTAAGATATTTGTATGCACTGATGAGGTCCCTTCTCAGTCACCTCTTCTCCAGTTTGAACAGGCCCAGCTTCCTCAGCCTTTCCCCATAAGGGAGACGTTCCAGTCCCTTATTCATCTTTATTGCCCTCCGCTGGACCTGCTGCAGGAGTTCCATGTTTCTCCTGTACTGAGGAGCCCAGAACTGGACACAGCACTCCAGATGTGGCCCAACTAAGGCTGAGCAGAAGGGCAGGATCACCTCCCTTGACCTGTTGCTGGCAATGCTCTGTTCTTCTAAAGCAGACCAGGATACCTTTGGCCTTCTTTCCCACAAGGGCACACAGGTGACTCATGGACAGCTTGTTGTCCACCAGGACCTGCAGGTCCTTCTCCACAGAAGTACTTTCCAGCAGGTCATCCCCAGCCTGTACTTGTGCCTGGGGCTGTTCCTACCCAGGGACAGGACTCTGAATTTGCCTTCATTCAACTTCATCAGGCTTTTCTCTGCCCAGCTCCTCAGCCTGTCCAGAATAGTCTAACAGTAAAAAGCTCTTAAAATGTGGATGTTACGTTCCCAAACCCATATATTTCTGTCTAGAGTCTGCTCCTCTTGGTCCATTCTTCTTGCGAAGACAGGCACAGTCTCCATATGATACCAATTGTATTGAACAGGTGACAAAACATCATAGCAGAAATTTAAGTTTTATTGTAATCAATAGCAAAATATTTATTCATGTCAGTTGATTCCCTATTGAAAAGCTCTTTTATATATGTGCTGCTAGTTTTGCAGAAAGAGGAGATGCAGATAAGTAACATTTACCTTTGTAGTCAAATTCAGTATGAATTCAGTATAGGAATTTTTGTGCTGTTCACATTGAATAAACTTTAAGTGGATACACATTGCTTTGTTTCTCAGTGCTAGTGTATTGTCTGTAAGCCTATTCCAAAGTAGGAGAAGTGATTACGTACAATAATGGCTCAAAAGCCATTTTCTTAGTAAAGCTAATATAGGTCAAGTAATTTTTGATACTGGTTAAACATTTGCCTTAGGGTGATGATGCACTGAGACTTGCTTACTAAGTTCCTGCACACAAGGATTTGAAAGTGTGATATACAGATTTATCCTTACATATATAATCCTACATAAGTAAACATCGCCTACTTGCTATTTGTCCCATAGAAGGTAGTTGAAGATTTTGCACTTGATATTTGTGTGAGCAGAAATAGGCAGTGAATTAAATATATATTCCTTAGCTACAGATAGTGCCTTGGCAAGGAAAAAGTAGCTTTCTCAGGTTCAGTAACAAAATAGATCTTGAAATATCTATTTATAGATTTAATAGATCCCTTAGTTTAAACCATGCCTGTAACACTACTTCTACTTACTTAGATTAGCCAACTGATTCACTCAATCTACTTGAAGCAATTTTGTTTACACTTATGTTACTCAGTGTAACTACAGTTTTCTCCTGCTATTTAAAGTCTGCTTTTAATTTCGAAGATATAACAAAACATTTTTTAGTTCAGCAGAGCTCTCTTCCCTCTTCATATCTACTCACATCCTTGTAATTTAGAACCAAAAATACAATTTCATTGTAGGTAATTTTCACTGTTTTCCATCCTTCTGAGCTAAAATAGCTAAGAAAGAGTGAGTTGAGTCCTACTTGTTCTTATGCAGAAATCACAGACTTAATTCCTGTTAGAGGTCCAACCTGTTACACCTGTGTAAACCTACAAAGGGTAATGGGGTTGCACAAGTGTCAGTAGAGGTATAATAGGTTTAATCAAGCATAACAGAAAGTAAATTGCTCTGCAAAATCCTCATTACTATAGATGAAGTGCATTCATCTGTCTCAACTGTTAAGCCATAAGCTGTCTGGGCAAAGGCAGTTCCTACAACAATGATTCTCTCATTTCAAGTGAAACCTCTAGGTGACATAGGACAAACAAGTAATGACTGTATGATAATAACCTGGACTGACTACTAGACAGAGTATTAGTTTGCCCAACACAGCCCTTTAGGTACAAACTGCCTACAGGTATTCTAGAAATTGAACTGAAAGACAATCAGTGAGGACAGCAACTATATTGTCAAAGAATGTTGAATTACGTAGGCAGGTTCTTATTCAAGCATGCAGAGTGAATAGTCAGTATTTTTTTTCTCAACAACATAGAATTTTATATTACAAAAAGAATAACCTAGCAGCTCATATTCAAACACTTTTAAAAAGCTATTAAAATATCATTATTTGGTCTCATGAAGACAGGATGAGACAAATGAGTTTGTTCAGCTTGGAGAAGAGAAGGCTTCAGGGTGACCTAATTGAAGCCTTCCAGTACTTGAAGAGAGCCTGCAAGAAAGGTAGAGACTCTTTACAAAGGCATATAGTGGCAGGACAAGGGGGAATGGCTGCAAGATGAAAGACAGTAGGTTTAGAATAGATGTTAGGAAGGAATTCTTGAGGGTGGTGAGGCACTGGAACAGGTTACCCACAGAGGTTGTAGATGCCCCATCCATCGGAGCACTCAGTAACCTGGTCTACTGGAAGGTGTCTCCTGCCCATGGCTGGGATGTTAGAACTAGATGATCTGTAAGGTCTGTGATTCTAAGATTGTATTAGGACAGTGTTGCTGCTATTATGGTCTCACTATAAAACAGAAGAAATGTTCATACAGGGAAGCAGTATCCACTATTGGACCAATTTACATGGTATGAAAAAGATGAATATTCCAATCTTTTCTATCATTCTAATGACATTTCCTCAAATCTTTTCCATTTCACAAATAATTAACACAGTTTTCCACAGTTACAGCTCCAGTACTGAGCACTTTTAATGAATACTCCCTAGTTATCCAAGAGATAGTACTAACATTTCTGGTCAGCATGTTACTTTCAGAGACCATATTAATCTGGTTGTCCTTGGTGACTCACAAGTTCTGAGTTATTCTTATTTAAATGGATTGCACTTAGCTAAACAATTCTGATTTCCTTTCTTCTCTTCTTTGCTACCCTTATTTTGATGACATTTGCAAACTTCATCAGTAATGATTTTCAAAGTTATTGCGCAGATTGTGTTGAGGAGTATTTTATGTAGTATAAATCTCCCAGAAGTAACATAATGGCTTAATGATAGTTCTTCATGTAAGATTACAATTTAGCACTGATCAATAGCTTGTTTCCCATCTATATGGCATGCCAAGTCAATTTTATATAATCCTGAATTTATTGGCAAATAAAATGTCACACAGTCCCAACCCTGGACATAGGTCTATTCTATCAGCCTTTTAGCCTTTACAAACCACACTTCCTGTCTAATCTGAAAAAGTCATCAAGTGAGTTTGATCACATCTGCTTCCCATCTTTATTGGAGTTAGCTGTATTTCATTGCATTAATTCTTTATGAATTGGTCTCCATAGCAGATTTTCCACTATTTTGTAAATGATCAATGCTGATTTGAGAGACCTGTAATCACCTGGATTTGCTCATTTATCCTTTTTGAAATATTCACGCAGCACTGGATTTGTCCAGGCATCTGTATTACTGTGTCAAAAGTTAAGATACTTGTAGTGGTCTAAAGAGGGCTGGATAAATTCTTTCAGAACTCCTGAATGCAAGGTATAGAAATTTATTGATACTAAATGCATAGCTTTCATAGTCTGCAACTGTGGTTTTAGGGTATGCCATAGAAAATTCTGTAACTCTTCCTAGTAAGTTTCCTTTCATTCTCTTCCTTCTGGTAAAATTATTTCTTTTTCTTACAGCCTGAACTGCAATGTGACCCATGACCAGGCAATGATGCAGACAATGCTTGTTGGTATTGGCTAAAATCATGCAAGGGAATATGCTTAAAATGAAAGGGTTACAGAAAATTACTCACCACAGCTCAAACCTCTATCTCAGCCTTGTTTTGTTTGCCTGTAAAAACATATCCCTTGGGCTGGAAGTTCTACCTGAAAGACTTCAGGACATGGTAGAAACATAAAGTATGGTGGTACAGTGAGCTCTTCTCCATGGACACCCCCTTGTCATGGGGGAGAAGCTTGTGTGCCCTTATGAAGTTGTGAGCTGTGCTGGTGGGGGTACATGCCTCCAGTAGGGTCTCCCATGCTAGTCAGGTCTCAACTGAAGGGTCAGACAAAGTGTGTCCACGGGCAGGATAGGCTTGCTAGCCCCCTGGCAGCCATCCTGGGAGAAGGACAACTCTAACTTCAAACCCAGGCAGATGGAAGTCCCTTAGCCCTGTAAGGTCATCCATCTAAGAGAAGGATACTCTAACCAAACCTACATCCTGAGGACTTCTCTGTCACTGTCCAAGCTCGCTTGGCCGTGGCAGATGAAC
>VWZF01006752.1:0-22021 GCA_013396755.1 Sclerurus mexicanus | reverse complement strand
CGAGTATTGAAACTATAACAGGCAGTTTATAACACTGCCCTCCAGGTATGAGCCCCTGTGCTGGGAATGCGGGGCTTGGCAGGCATTGAATTTCATGTCTCTGAGTCATGGCACTGAACTGAAGCAGCTGTGGGGTGGGAGGGGAGAAGGTAGTGGTGTCTAGGTGTACAGCAGGCTTGTCTTTGCTAGACCTGACCAGGAGCTGCCACCTCTGCCTCTCCCCTTGGTTGGTCCCTTCTCTGAAGGTGCTGAGGACATGCATCTGGCCATGCTGTGTCCCATGGGCCATTCCCACATCCTCCATTGCATCTTCCTTTGTTTGTTTTTATAAATGCCATTTGGGAATAAAGTCTAGTGGTTCTTTTCCACATCAGCCCTGGCTGTTGTGTTTAATCATCCTGGGGTTGCTGACTGGTGCTGCTGAAGTGCCATGTTTCCAGCCACAGACACCAAACACAACTAAATGAACAGTTTTGAGCTATCTTAGCACAGCTAGCACAACAAACCTTTAGTTAGGAGTAACTTACAGAAGAGTATTACCTATGAGATTGGTATTTTGAGTTCACTGTCTCCCTGTGTCCTTGGTTTGTGGCAGTGTCAGCTGGTGTCTTAAGTCACCCCTTCACTTGGAATGGGTGGGCAAGGTAACAGCAGCACAACAAACGTAGTGCAAAGGGTGTTGGATTCATCTTTTCCATCCCAAGAACCAAACTACAGTGAAATTTTTTCGCTTTCCCAGCTGCAGCTTGTTTTATGCTTATTCATACATATCATTATAGTTTCTCTTCAGATGCAGCCCTCTCACAGGGACACCTCTGAAAATCAGAGGAGGGTATTCACCATGCCAGGACCACTGGGCCTGCTGCATCCAAACACAAGTCATGACAGGATAGTCATCAGTGTTAGGTAGGAGGACCTTTCATTGGAAAGTCCAGTTTATTGAAATCAGTCAGCTTTGAGATTTGTGAAATCCCTGGGCATACACATGTGTCCGTGTTCCTCCCTGGAAAGAGCCTCCATGCAGCCCTAGGCCTGCAGTAATCTCAGGTTTGCATCAACAAGCCACCAGAGACGCTTCCTGCCTCTCAGCATATGTTTGGCTCCATCATGTGGTAGAAAACAGGTCCTCTGCCCACATCCCACAGCCTGTCCCAGCCTGCTCCTGGTGACTCCCACAGCCTCACTTGTCATTATTTGCAGCAACGGAAATGTCTGGAGAAGCTTCAGAGACATTGTCATTTCTGGGCTTCAAGGCACCTTTCCTGATCTACTAACAAGCAGAAAAGAGGGTTTCAGACAAAAAATGCAAACCTGATCCATGAGCTTTCCAAGACACAGAGAAAAAAACCCCTGAGATCAACAGTGACCAGGGTCAGTCACAGACTGACAGCGGCTGTTCTGCTTTTCTTCTAGGGACCCTTGGCAAGAAGAAGGGAAGCAAGAGAGACTGGATGGTATCCTGACAGTTGGGGGAACATATTCCTTTAGGACATCTCAAGTCTGTTTCCTACCTCTCCCCTCACTAGTCAGATGTGAGAGCTGATGGAGGAGCGAGAGCCCTTCTGTTGAGGAGAGGTGGAAGCTCTGTATGCATATGCATCTATGGAAACTGGATCCTGAACTTCGTGGTTCGGTTCTTCCTGGCTGGAGTTAGTGCAAGCCATCTCTGTGACTGCTGCAGATGTGGTTCCTGGGATGACCCATTAAGCCCTATTGCTGAAAGCTTTCAAGGCCAGATTGGATGGAGCCCTGAGCAACCTGAACTAGAGGATGACATCTCTGCCCATGGCAGGGCAGGTGAAACCAGATGCTCTTTAAGGCCCCTTCTAACCCAAACCATTCTGTGATTCTGTGTCCCTCTCCCCCACATGCCTACATCAGCACAGGTAGCTGCCACCTCAAAATGGTTGGGGTTTATGCTGGAGGAGCTGCAGAGCCAGCCTGTGCCTTATGGTGCCAGCTTAGGGAACTGTTGTGGTTTAACCCTAGCCAGTAATTAAGCCCCACACAGCTCACTTCATCACTCCCACTTGCTCACTCCATCACCAGTGGGATCAGGGAGAGCATCAGAAGAGTAGAAGCTAGAAAACATGGGTTGAGATAAAGACAGTTTAATAGGGAAAGCAAAAGCTGCAAACACAAGCAAAGCAAAACAAGGAATTCCCTGCTTCCCATGGGCAGGCAGGTGTTCAGCCACCTCCAGGATAGCAGGGCCCCATCACATGTAATGGTTACTTGGGAAGACAAAATATATCACTTCAAATCCCCTCCCTTCCTCCTTCTTCTTGCTCACTTTCTATACTGAGCATGACATCCTATGGTATGGAATATCCTTTTGGTCATTTGGAGTCACATGTCCCAGCTGTGTCTCCTCCAAAACTCCCATGCACTCCCAACTTCCTTGCCAGTGTGGCAGTATGAAAAGTAGAAAAGGCCTTGGCTTTGTGTAAGCCTTGCTCAGGAATAACATCAACATCTCTATATTATCATCACTGTCTTCAGCACAAATTCAAATCACAGCCCCACACTTGCCACTGTGAAGAATATGAATTCTACCCCAGCCAAAACCAGCACAGGGACTCGGGATAATTTCGCTCTGCAAGCAAGGTCCAAACCACATCACCTAGTACTGCTGATGGCTCGTCATACATGAATATTTCCTCTGTGGAGTCATATGGTGGTCTGGGAATATTGACTAGATGGGCTTGGGTAAACAACTCTTGGTGTTCTCTTAATCCCTCAGACATAAGTGTTCATCACGAACAAAATTTAAATATTGAAGGTTTTTGTGTAGCAAAAACAGAAGCTAGCGGAGAGAGGAAAGAAAGAGGATTTAGGACTTTGAGCTAGGTTGAAACTGAGGCTGTCAGCACCTGCTTGTACCTCTCTGCAGAGGAGTCTGTGGTTCTGCAGCACTGTCTATAGCAGCACCTTGGTCCTCTCTGAGAAGCTATTCCTGGATGAAAGCATCAGCAGCTGATGAGTGAGATACAGCTGGATGCTGTAGGATCTTGCTCCTGCTCCTGCTAAGGTCATGCCAATTGCTTTTGGAACAGGAGAAAACCAAAATGGAACTCCTGGGGAGGGAGAAGTGACTATAGGGTTTTCAGTGTGCACTTCACTGCTCAGACAACACATTTTCTTGTGTACCTGAAAAGAAGTAAACAGAGACAGGATCTAGCGAATGTGTAGGTGCAAAACCTAAGTTTTTCTTAGTACAGTGTTGACCTGCTGTGGTGTGCTGACTGGCATCCTCACTTTTCTCACCTACAAAGTTTGAGTTCAGTGTCATAGGGCTGTAGCTGCCCTTGGTACATATCTGTGCAATAAGTAGTGTAATAAACCTGGGACTGTTAGGAATATAACATGAATAAATATTCTGTTTCCACTCTCTCTAGTCTGTCCCTGCAGTGAGGAGTTAGCAGTCAGTTCTCCTGTGTAAGCTGTGGGGAGGAGTCCAGCAGCTGGAGTGCAGGAAGAAGAGACTCTTTAATCAGTTCTGCTAATAGTCAAATTCAAAATCACACAAACTGGATGAAATGCCTCCCCCCACCAGCAGATAGCCCACCTTCATACACTACTGGAAACAGGGTGAAATAGAAAACACTGGCACACTGGCACCTGCTGTAGTGTCTTGGTACTACTACACATACTGCCAAAAGGACTTGCATTGCATGCATAGAGTTCTTAGTCCACAGTGGCTCATGAGGTCTAGAAACATGCCCTGGAGGAGTGGCTGAAGCTGACCCTGGGCCCAAGCTGCAGCTGCATTGTGGTGGGAAGTGCTGAGCAATTCTGCTGTTGTTCCAGGAGTTGGGGACCCGAGGCCCTGGAGCATATGGGAAGGGAAGGGGGAAGGGTTTGTGCTGATATCCCTATGCTGGAAGTCCCATCCTTTCCATGCTCTTCTAGATCATCGAGGCTCCATCACAGCCTGCAGGGAGAGGGTGCAGGTCAGGAATTCACTGCTTTTTGGGTCTTGGGTCCAAAAGGAAGAGGCAGCAAGAATACTGGAAGCTTCATATAAATGGATTAGACTGAAAATTACGAGTAATTACATTTATGGTAATACTATCAGAGAGCTTTATTCAGATGCAGTGGCCTCACCCATCACTTTGTCTTTAAATCAAGGTAAAGCACTTTTCAGAAAAAGATGCTTGGGCTCAGTCAGCAACAGTGAGGCTGCTGGAGGTAGTCAGGATAGAGTCTGGTGCTTACAAGAGGTTAAACCAGTACTGATCTCTTCTGGCCTCACAGTCTGCTCTACACAGAAGGCACAACCTGTAATATCCTTCCTTGTCCATTTTTGTCCTCAAACATTATGTTTTGTGTCTTGTCTTGTCTAACAAGTGGCACCTCTTGGTGCTACTCAGGCACCCTCTCACCATATTAAACAAGCCTAAATTTCATTTCTGTTCGCTTGTAAGAGTAGTGGTATTCTTTGCCAGTCTTCCAGTTGATGCCGTCAGCATAGGTCCCGTACACAGCCATCCAGTACATCCCATTCAGGTTTGAGTAATGGCAGTCATTGTACCACCATGCTCCCTTGTATTCTGTGCCACAGTTAAAGGAGCTCATGTCGTTGTCCTGATCTGTTGTTGAAAATGGCATGTTTCTGTGGTAGGATAAAGAGTCTCCTGCAGAGAGCACACATTCACAGTTACTGCAATAGGGATCACAAATAGGACCTTGATGTGTCTGTGCACCACTGCTAGGCACCCTTGCTGGGTGCAAGGCAGATTTTATAAATGCTGCTGTACTCTTGCCCAGATTGTCTAGGTTTCTTCCTTGGTCCTGGACAAAAGATGTATCATGAGTTCTGCTAAAACTCATAGAGAATTTATCTATGCCTGTGAATTAAATGGGCCAGATTTTCCTCTCAGATGCATGGATGTCACTTCTCTTGCACTGCTCAGGTTCTCTCCAGACACACTGAGGTCTGAGCTACCAGAAAAAGTTGCAGTGTACAAAGCCACGTAAACACAGTGCACTGCTCCCTCAAGTATTGGTTTCACTCATTACTGCATGAGGGGTATTGAATTTTGAAGACAATTCATTTGCTTTTTAAAGAAAAGCAAAACATCAGGCATTAAGATGATGCAGTGCTTATGCTGCAAGTGCTGAACAACATCCCAGCCCTGGAAATGCCAAACTTCATGGTCAAATATTTCCCAGCAATGTAATCAAAAGCAGAACTTGGCCTAACTGCTGCAGAGCTGTTGTCAGTTGGATTGGGTGCTGCTCAGGACCAGGCTCCACATTTTCTGTTAAACAATGTGGCTAAGCTTGTAGGTAATGTTGTGGGTCACAGTTCTGTGATGGATGTTTTTCTCCTTCCCTGAATCTAGTGGTCACCCAGCACCTGGGGTACCATGGCCAGTTTTAAAATATAGCTGATACAAAGAGTTTGCATGTTACAGCTCTGCATTATAGATACTAAACCCTTCTGAAATAATATAGAAAACAGACGTTTCCAGTGAGCTACCTCAAACTTACCAGCATTTCCACCAAGGAAGTCCCCTAGAACAAGTCTGTGTTTCTCAGACTCTCCTAAAACTCTGAATGAAGCATACTTGGCAAAATAGTAGTTGTTCTCAAAGTCTCTCAGGTCGATTCGGAGTTCACAGGGTCCTAGAAGAGAAGGTGGACAGCAGTGGTGCTGGGCTGATAGTGGATACATCCTTGGATTTCGGGGTGTGGGCTTTAAGGAGCCCTGAATTAACTTGAGAGGAGCTTCCAGTACTTGAGAAACTATGAGTTATTTAATATTCCTGGAGACCCTCCTCTACTTTTGATGGGTCTCTTGGGAAGAACATTTTCTGATAAAATGTTGAGTGGTCATGGACACTGAAAGCTATGCACTCAGGAGTCCTGCAGACAGCTCTGACTTCAAGGCTGTGTGTGGACAAAATGATGCCAACACAACCATGTGTTGGCCTGTCTCCAGGATACATCATGCAGCCAGCTTTCCTGGCTTTGCATTTTTCTTATTTTTTTTAGAGTGCAATTTCCTGTATGCAATGGACTGCCAGAGCCTGCATCCTGTTTGGGATTAAGAGTGGGGGCTTCGAATGGATGCAAGAAGCTCAGAGGTCTTTATTTATCCAGTGTGGTGCTGGGGTTGGGCTCTCATGGCCCCAGCTCAGGACAGAGGCAGACCTTACCCACTGAGGTGAGGAAGTGGATGTTGTCATTCCCCATCCAGAACTCTGTCAGCTGGTTGCCAAAGCCTCATTTATATGAATCCCAATCTCGCAAGAATTTCACTGACCCATCCCAGCGCCTCTGGAAAACCTATAGGAAAGGAAACTCTCAGCCTCACCAGCCCATCCCTCACTCAAAAGCATCCACAGCATCTGGGGTACACAGCCCTCTGTGGCAAATGTTCCCCCTGCATCAGAACACTCCTGTGGGTCTCTGGGGATGAAACCCCAGAGGAATCTCTAACTCAAGTATTTCCTCCATCTGCCGTTCGGAAATGAGGAGGAAATAATTTGCTGATTTAAGCAGGGAGTAGGTCTGTGGCTCTTGGTCTGCTTCTAGAGACAAGTCCTGGGAAAGTCTCCTGCATTCACAAGTATTCATACTGGCTTGCTGAAGTGAACCTCAGCTGTCCTCTCAAGTGTGTGTTTTCATCTCTTTTTTTTCTATGTTGCAGCCACCCTTTGCAACCTTAACAAAAATCACTATAGGAACAGAGAAACCTTACTCTTTCATCCTACTCACAATCCATCCCCCAACATCTGTGTCCATGTCGCAGAAGACAGCGGTGGCATTGCAGCCTTGGGGGCAGATAGTATACCAGCCACTCAGGATCTTCCCTTTGCCCAACAGTTCTTGGCAATTCCTGGGTTCTGTGCAAATCAGAGAAAGAAATCAAGCGGAAGGAGTTATAATGTACATCCAGGGAGCAAGTCAGCCTCAAGGCTTGAAGCTCTTCAGGACCCAGCTGTCTCTTTGCACTGCAGGACCCCGGCATGCAGCTGCTAGGAACCAAACCTTGCCATGACTTCTGATTTCACAAGTTGCAGGGGAGATTGCCACCTTCTAAGAGATAGTCTAAGGTGCTCAGACTCCTCTCATTCACAATGACTTTTTTTTGGGATCTGGGTGTTGGAGCTGCTATGAGAAACAATTTGTCCATGCTCTGTAATGTTTGGAGAGCATAGACAGTGTGTGTGTAGTTGGCAGGAAAGGAGTGGTGAGACAGAGAAACAGCTCCCTGTGCTCCAGCAGTGAACAGTTTTCGGATCATCCTCTGTGGACTGAATCATAAAATCACAGACTGGCTTGGATTGGAAGGAACCTAAAGCTCATCTCATTCCACCCTTCTACCATAGACAGGGACACCTTCCACTAGACCAGGTCGCTCCAAGACCTGTCCTACCCTACCTGAAATACTTCCAGGGATAAAGCAGCCACAGCTTCTCTGGACAACCTATACCAGTGCCTCATCATCCTCTCAATAAAGAATTTCCTCCAAATATCTAATCTGAACATCTGTTTTTTAGTTTTAAATCATTCCCCCTCATCCTGCCAATGCCCATGTAAAAAGTCACTCTCTTCCTTTTTTATAACCACCTTTTTAAGTACTGGAACACCACACTAAGGTTTCCCCAAAACAGGCAACACTTTTGAATAGATAGATATATATGTGCATATATAATGCATAACTTTTTCCTTCCCAAAACCATACCTGCTGACAGAAGCTCAGATTCGCAAGTGACTGGAATAGTCCCTATCAAACACCCCAGCCTACAGCTGCATCTGTGGCAGTCATAGGGGATGTTTAGGGAGATGATCTCAGATGGTAGTGCTGGTGGTGTAGGTGTCCCACTGTGCTGTGTGTGATGCATGGATGCATAGCTGTACCAGGTTGTCTTGGTGGCATGGGTGTCCGTCCATCCTAGTGGATGAACGGTCCTGGACTTGGCCTTTTCATTATTAGTCAAATGTTTTACATGCCCAGGAAACAC
The DNA here is from genome assembly GCA_013396755.1 of Sclerurus mexicanus. Classification (NCBI taxonomy): domain Eukaryota; kingdom Metazoa; phylum Chordata; class Aves; order Passeriformes; family Furnariidae; genus Sclerurus; species Sclerurus mexicanus. Next base: position 14,045 of record VWZF01006752.1, on the reverse strand, counting down.
AAAAGAGCATAGGAGTGCCTGGGGCAGCAAGGAGCAGTTCAGTGGCATCCCAGTCCTTCAGGCATCATAGCAACTCTGATCTGCTGGAGTCTCTGCATGTGACTGTGGCCCTACAACCCCCAATTGTAGCCAAGCAGGTTGTAGCTCTCCTTTGGCTTTAGCTCATGGAGACAGAAGGGCAAATTGAAGCTTGTTTATTTTATTTCTCCTTTTTTCCCCTTTTTTTTTGATTCTTTTATTCCAATGGTTAGGTTAATCTGAGCACTATCACACATGTGAACTCTGCATCTATGGAAACATGCCACTCCAGCAAGTGGAGGGGTATAACTACCTTTGAAGTAGCCCACACATGTCCATGCAGCTGTTTCTAGTGGTTACATCTTGGAAACCAGGACACTGAAGCTCTAAAAAACTCAGATAGATCTCATCCAGGAAAAACAGACCAAAGTAGTGCTCATAGAACATGATTTTCCTGGCCTGGCTGGAGTGCAGAGTAGACCCAGAGAAGCTGCATTTGTCTGTGAGAAACAAATGGGTTAACATTGGTATTTCCTTAGTCTGTCTTTTAATGTCACTCTGAATTTGTTCTTATTCCTGTCCTGCCCTGGCTTCTGGTGCAGATAGTCTGCAACCATCCACTCTGCAAAGCTGACAGTAGCATGAAGATCTAGGATAAAACTCACCCCATATTTCTGGAAATCCAGGCTCTCCTTTTGTTCCTGTTGGAGAAACAACGCCATCAATTCTTCACCTTTCACACCCAGTGCTCCCCTCCTCAGAACTTGGCATCATTTGCCAAGAAAAATCCTGTTGCACTGGAGAGCTGTGATATCAGGGGAAGTGCTTGGCTCATTGGTGCAAAGCAGAAGAAAGGCACAGAGGAAACAGGCAGAAGGAGTAAATAAATATAAACTCTGCCCTGGGATGCTCCAAGGACCGTCAGAGGAAACCCACCAGCCCATCTGTACAAACCCAGAAAGGGACATGTGGGAACCAAGTCACAGACCTTGGTAACTACAGCAATGACACCTAGCATGCTCAGACAGTTGGGAGCAGCTCTCCAGGTTGCCCAAGAGCACATGGGGTGGCTGCTGGAGGGTGAACAAGATACATTTACGTATGTATGCACAAGAAGTAGCAGCCTTGCCTCTCTTGGGCTTTTAACCTGGCATAGCATATTTTCCCCTGGCATCTGATTTAGGGCTTGGAGGTCCAAATAGCATGACTGACACAAGACGTGTCTCTGTTGGACCTGGCTGCTCTGCCTGCTGCTGCCCAGCCCACGGAGCTGTCTATCAACATTTTGTGCCAGTGAGTCCCATAGAGCTGGGACATGTGGGAGAGGAGTAGGTGGGTGTGAGAAGGAGGAAGAAATGCACCGCAGGAAGGTAGGGTCATAAGACCTTGGAGGGGAATAGTTGCTGCTGGCAGAGGGCTTTAGCCAGTTGTTTAGGAGCAGTTGTGACATCTGGAGCACATGTGTTGAACCAGCCACCAGATCAGCAGTATTTGGTCTCAGTGATTGCCAGCCAAGCTCCAGAGAGCGAAAACACAGTGTGGACAGTGCTCAGCAGTGGGTATGCATGGGCCTTGCATGCAGGATGATGACACAAAGGAAAAATGTTTCCCTGCTATCCTATTGCTAGTGCTGGTAGAGACATGTTCCTCTGACACTAGCAGCAACTGAATTTCTTCTGAGCCTCTGCATTTTGCTGTAGCATGGGAATATGAGAGCTCTGCCCAAATCTGGCTGCTCCCTCAGCCCTGTGTTTTCTGTAGCTGATAGTGCCAGGCAGCAACATCAGGTGCCCAAGGTGAGAGCAGCACCTGTTTCTGGTTTGGGAGGCGGGCCACCCACAACACCCGGGCCAGGGTTCAGGCTGTGGTGGAGCACAACTGTCACCAAACAGCCCCATTCAGTTCCTAGTAGAGTATTTCTATTTCTCTGTAGTTGCTCCCATCTGGTGTGCTGTTGCAGAGCTGCACAGGGTACTTTAACAAAGTAGATCACATGGATATTCAGCACAGCATTGATTTACCTTTCAGTCCTGGGAAGCCAGGCTCTCCAGCTGCTCCTGCAAAACACAAGAAGAAAATGCTCATCACAGATGATCCAATATGAATGAATTACTGTGGCTCCCCAAGTGGCTGCTCCAGCCCCTCTATATGTCCCAAATGTACAGGAGAGGCTTTCAAGAGGTGCAAAGCTACGCTGCTCGGCTGAGTGTCCTAGGCGATCCCATCCGAGCCAGCCTCTTCTGTTGATCAGCAGAAAATCTCTCAGGAACAGTAGGAAGATCAGGGTAAAAGGAAGAGATAACTGCTGCGCCACCTCCTGGACGGTATGGAGAATTCACAGTTCCATTTCCGTGAGTTTTTGTGAGGGCTTTCTGTTTACAGCGACATACTTGTGAGATTTTGTGCAATAGATGCTTTTTCAGTGAGTTTGTCTATCTCCTACTGGACTTTCAGCTCGTCTTGAGTGCTTTTGGCCAGGAAATAGCTTCTTATTCAGCATGTAAATGGAAGGTTTTCCTGTCTAGTCAGGGCACTAGTGCTCAGTTCCTGGGTGACACCTTGTGCTGGGATATAATTTCTTTAAAAGAGATACTTTTCCAATATTTGCAGCACCTTGGTCCTGCTGAAGATCCTAAGCACAGCCTGGTTGATGAAAGCCAGTTTCTCAACAGACATATTCCCCTTTCCAGGGGCTCATCCTTTTACATAGAAAGCCTCACTCTTTGCCAGATCTTTCCTTGTGGTTTGATCTCATCCTTCTGGTCAAGCAGGCATTGCACACAGAGTCCAAACATGGAGGCTGCCGGAAGCACTCACCATTATGCCTCTGCATCAGGCCTCTAGGGATGAAGCTCCTCAGAGGTGGCAGTTTGGAGTAGGAATGAGGAATGCAGAAAAGTCTGATTTTAGGGGGTAGTTAGGGTTCAGCAAGGAACTTTGAGAAGAATAACATTTTCCTCTGTGTTGTGGTCCCACTCAAGGACACTGTTTCTATTGCTCGCTCCATGCAAGAGCGATAGCCCCAAATCAGACTTTGACTATGGTGCTTCAAGGGCTGTTTCTTGGACTATGGCCAGGTTTGCAGTTCATCTCTAGATCCAGTCTCCCAGTGCCTGTCCTGAACTCGGGAAGATTTATGAATCAGAATGGAACATGTTAGGCATTACCTTTTGCACCAGGTGGTCCTGCTTTCCCAGGGAATCCCTGATCTCCCATTTCTCCTGAAAAGAAAGACTCATTTTTTAATGTGCAAATTGTAAAACAACCAGAGGGGAGAGGTCACAGAATCCCGGGCAGCTGGGCCTTGGCTTTCACAGAAAAAAGAGAGCTGGCTTTTGCTAATTAGATTCAGTCTTGCAACATAGTGTACTCTTTCACCTTACTCCTTTTCTTCTGTTGAAGCCTTATTATGCTGGTACTGTCAATTTAAGTGCTAATCTGCCATTCACATACGAATTTCTGTGAGCTTTCTACATCGTAGAGCTGGTCCCTGGATTGTGCTGTGGTGGAGCTGCTCCCTCTACTCATGTGATTCACCTTCTCTGTGAGTTAGCTATGAAAACCCTGAAGGACCTCCATCTCCTTCCCTTCCTGGGATAGGGATGCCAGAACCATTCCCAAACTGTTCCCCAGAAAACATGCAGGTACGTCACAGCCTCCTTCCCACCCAGACTGTTCAATTATGACACTTCACATCCCAAGATCACTTTGTAAATTTGAGACTTGTGACAGGACTCAGGGAAGAAACAGGTGACTCNCTCCTTCCTTCCAGAGCGTGATATCCATGAGTACCAGCACATCTAGTTGGGGGTGTTTTACACTCCAATTCTTCATTTGCTTGCAGCAGCTAGTGCCAGGTCAGCAACTCCTGCAGCCTCATCTTGCTTCCCCTACCCATAGCAAGAAAGCCATCTCATACCACAGTGCTCATCCTTGCCTTTAGAAACCTCACCTTTTGTTCCTGGGAGACCTGGTTCTCCTTTTGGGCCAGAGACACCTGGGATCCCTGGGCATCCTTGGAGAATGGCAAGTCGGTCAGCATCACCGAGTCCCACTATTCTCACCTCTGAGGAAATGAAGACAGTCTTTGAGGAGATTATTAGGGTTCTGAAATGTTTTGGAGAGGAAACCAAATCCTTTGAAGCGGAGAAACAGCACAATCAAAAGAAATGAGTGTGGAAGTTGGAAGTGTTTTATGAATTGACAGGTGTTATGTGAACGGCATTGAGGAACTCACATATTAGAGGAGCCAGACTTTGAACCTCTCTTGCCTCAGGGGAGTTTAGTGGGAGAGAAGGCTTGTATATATGAAATATATGATATTGCATGACAAATATACAGCAGTTTAATAAAACAAAAGCTGAGAGGTGGCCCAGTGCAGTATTAAGAGTGACACTGATGGACCTGTGGACAGTAAGCCTTCTCCTAAATATCCTGATGGCAGGTCAGTCTGAAATTACCTCTAGGGCCTTCATGAGGAATAAAACAAAAACACTGTGCTGCACAGCATCCCCAGAATGCCAGGGAGCCTGATACCCAGCAAGCATCCACCAATCCTTTCGTAAATGTGCCAAGGCACTACGGGCAAAAATCTTAACGGGGATAGAAAACCTCAACAGGGACAGCCTGTTCATAGAGATCCCACTGGTGACTGAGGAAGGATGTTACATGTTTGGTCGGAACTTGCTTTTTTAACTGGCTGCTGAGACTTCAGCTTCCCCCTTACCCTCCTCCTACATACACCTGAATTAAAAAAAGCACAGAAAGAACAAAACCATATGCCCCTGCCTCCTACCCCCCCTCCAAGTTGCTTCTATTATGGGGGCAGACGAAACAGGCTGTCTCAGTGGGATGGCAGTAAGATTTGTGTTCTAATCACGTGAGCAGGTGTCCTCAGCATAACAAATAGTCACTGTTAGGCTGAGCAGTACCAGAAGGGCTGGAACTGCCCTCACCATGGCCAGCACTACTCTCTGCACAGCTTCCCTCAGTCACCTCCCAGCCGCTGTGGTCAGCCCTGACCCATCCAAGCCTTTTATATCTAGCAAAAAGTCCCGGTGTAAGCTCCACCTCTGCACTTGTCCACTGCCTGCTCTCAAGTCTGGGGCCTGGCTGAGTCTCAAGGTGTTTTCCAGATAAGGCACTTACCACAAGTCTGATAGGGAAGTTCTTGCCCAGCTGTCCCAGCATGCCTCACCTCTGTCCTCTGCAAATTCTGGATGCCTTTCTCTTCCATATTTTGTTTCTAGAGAAAATGAACAGCCAAAAAGATAGCCTTAGCTAAGTGTAGACAGTTCCCCTCATCCTGCCTCCTATTCACCCTTTATGAAGAGCAGAACTTACTGTGTACATGGGAAAACTGAGTCACTGACAGTCAAAGTTCAAGGTCAGCTGAGTCCAGTGGCAGAAAGAGGTACACAGCCTCACTCACACTGCAGCACTCTGCCTGCCCAGCAACACAGTGCCGCTCCCCAACCTTTCAAATGAAGGGTTCCATTTATACATCATCTGTGAATATCATGGAGTTCAATCTTTCTGTGTCCAGACAAGGATAGGTAGGCAGAGCATGTGTAATTTTTTTTCCTCACCTGTCCATTGTATCAGTGACTAGGATTTTTTGTTTGCTTTCCTGTTACTGTTCTCTGCTTATTTGTGACAGCATTACTAGATGTTATTAGAGGTCCAATATGTTTCATCGAGTTTGACCCCCATGTTACCTTCAGACCCAGTGTCTGAAAAAGTTTATGAATTTTAGCAGAGGATAGAAGTTTACCCATCCCAGTTCAAAAGAGACTGATTTCTTGGAGCCTTATCCCCAGGAAATCAGAGGCAGAACATAGCTCCCCCTCAAGCACTCACTTCTATCCTGAGATGCCTCTAACAGCCAAACTTCCTGTTTAATGTTAAGCAAATGGAAAAAGGAAGGGGAGAGGTAAGTGATTTTCACTTAAATTCTATGTTTCCCGTATAGCCTAGACATAAACACACTCATCTACAACTTATATATATTCATATATTTAATAATGAAAAATAATAATCCAGTAGATGTTGTGATCATTGTAATCTCTGAGAAATAATTCTGGCAGGGAAATGCACACCTTTCTTTCCTCCTCCCATCTGGAAAATAAGAATCATGACAAGATGGGCTGCATTGACTTTGCGTTTTCATCTCACCTATGGCAAGGGCTGTGTATGCAGAAGGAAGGATAAAAAGGATTAGCAGATGCTAAGAAAAGTGCGGTCTGTGCAGAGCAGCTCTAGGGTTACTGGAAACTTGTAAACCTCTCTTTTGTCACCTGTACAGCCTGTGCTGCCCATTTGGGATAGACTGGTATCTCTACCACGGAGTAGGCAGAGGGGAAGAAGAGACAGCTCCTAGCACTGAGACGGCTTCTCTTGCTTGATGCCTCAGCTCTATGCATGGAAATAGTTGCAATACCTTGTTCCAAATAGAGGGAAAAGCTGCTGCATTCATCTGTTTCCCGTGGTAAATCTAAAAAGCAAAGACCTTGCAGATTAGCACACCGTTACAGTCTCTCAAGGGCTTGAGGCTAAATCTGTCCTGATTAAAAAAAATTAAAAAAAAGGTAAGAACGGATTCACCCAGCTTTTCCTGATTGTTTCATCATCAGGATCCAGCTCCGGGCCAGGCTGAGAAAGTGTGTTATGGAGACATCTGTGATATGTCTGCCCAGCACTGATGCATTCCCTTAGGTTTTACCAGCTGTGAACTCCATCCAGCATGGAGAACACCAGTGTCGCCCCACTTCCATCTCAGAGACCAGCAGTGTCCTTGTCGATGAAAGTACTTTTGGGAGCAGGGAGGAAGCTGCCAATGAACAAGCTTAGTCCAAAATTGGTCAGTCTCCTGAGGGTAGATTTTTAAATTGGCCCAGTGATCAATATGTCCTTAATTGCTTTTCCTCATCCCAGCACCCAATGAAGATTGCAAAGGGCATTTACACAATCAGAAATTCTTTTGTGTATTTACATTCTTCCTTGAGCACTGAGAAATGCCCCCCATGAGTCTTGAAAGTCCAGGATCACTTGGGCATGAGAAAATAAGAATTATAAGCACACTGGGTGAATGGGAAGCGCCTCTGAACACTGTGACCAATCACTTCATGTCTACAGACATAAGTGCCTATAACAAACAGATGATATAGAAATACCAAAAATAGTGTTCCTCCATTGTTTTCTGCTTGTCAGAAACTTCCTACTAAAAATTCTGTGTCAGCTTTCTGCCAGAAGTTCTCACCAGAACTTTCTTCTGGACTTTTCTTGCCAGAAAATCCTGCTGTTGTTTATGGCTATCATATCTCTTTAAAAATCTGAAGAGGGCTACATGCCAAGTAAACATGTACAAACTCCTTTGAACAATATAAAATTTGAAGACAAATTTTAGAAAATTAGGAAAGAGGAAAGGGAGAGAAAACTGGTTGACCCAGCTGAGAATCTCTCCCCCACCTCCTCTCACCTTTTCTCCGTCACTGTGTGCTGCCTACCTCACACTGGAGACCGAGACTCTGCCAGCCTGGAGACAACTGAAACCCACTGTGCCACATGTGAAAGTTTTACCTTGTCCCGCTGGCCTGACCATATTTCTGAGGGCCAGAGAGGTGTGGCTGAACGGGACCCTCTACTATCCTGTGGCGTGGCTCAGTGTGAGCAGCAAAACCACACATCCTGGCTGCAGTCAATGCGAACTAAAGCTGATAAGAATCCCGCTGTTGCTAAAGAGATAACATCAAAAAGCAGCGGAGACAGAGAAAACAAAAAGCACAAACTGCTTCTTCACACCACCAATTAAGCAGAAAGGTAGTTTTCAGTTGTGTTTTTGCCTCTAAAAGTAATCTTAGCACTTTCTAACTCTTATTTTTTTTCCTCTTTCTCTTTGCATCTCTTAGCAAATAATAAAATCAGTTTTTGGTATCAGCAGATAACTTGTATGAGTTTTAATTTTGCTTAAGGGAATATTTGAATCTGAAGCTCTTTCTGCACTATTTAAGCAGATTCTAACATTTCAGTGCCAAGAGTGAAATTCCCAGAATCGAACTGGTCTACAAATCCCTAAGAAACCCGCTTAGGAAATCAGAAAGCATAAAGAGCTTCAAAAAGTTCATGTGCAAAAGGGAATTTACCACTGATTTATGCAAAATTGTAGGTGAAATTCTGAGTTCTAGGGGGGTCCTGGGTCTTCATTGCTGCTAAGATTCTGGAGCTTTGCAGGGAGCATGGAGAGAGAGCGAAAGCTCTAAATACTAAAAACAAAAAGCAGCAAGCCCGAGTCATTGTATTCCTCTGCTCTGTAGTAACCTGAGAACATTGCCATGCTCATCCCAAAGCTGTAAGAAGGGCAGATGATGGGCATTGGGAGGTAAACTCTGACAAACCTGACTTTAAGTAACAAGAAATAAGAGTTTGCTTGGGACTGTCACTGTTACAGGTGCTCAGGGGACGCTTTCTTATGCTTGGGAGAGTTCTCTTGCTGGAAAAAGAGTAGTGCCATCCTGCAAGGATAGGTTAACATCCAAAGCAACTAAGAAAGATGTTCTTCTGTCTTGGTCTTTTGTGGGCTATGCTATTTATATCTCTTCACTATGTGCAAATAACAAAGTTTTCAGCAGTTTTTCTAATATGAACACTTATATTTCCAAGGCAGAATTTCTTTGTCCCATAACCAGTCTGAGTATATGTGGTGGGGACATTTGCCCAAGCTAAGATATCTGGGTTTTTCTCAAAATGGATCCTTTGTTTATTCCTTTCTACTTATGGGTTTTGTGTACACATAACACCTTTGGTGCTAGAGCCCCTTGGTGATAAGAACCCTGCTGTTCATTTCCCTTGTTCTTACCACAAAATCAGTTTGATGTTCCTGAAGCTTCAAAAGAGCATAGGTAGAATTTCTAAAGGCAGTTGTTCTTGCCATAGAGGGGAAATGAGGGGAAGCAAAGGGAGCAGACTTGCCCTGCTCACCCTTTGGGTTTCACACTTTGTGTTGCTTCACTCTCTGCATTCCCAGGGCAGCTTCAAAGAAAGCTCCTGGTTGTGAGGAGCTGAGGCTGGTGGTTTCCCTGTTAGCTTTCATTTGCTTCAGGCTCGAAAGTGAGCCTGTGCAAGAAGCTACATGCTACTTCCTACCTAGAGGTCATGTTTTCCATTTGGAAAACCTGGATTTCTCCTTTAAAATTAGGATTAAAAAAGGATTTCTTTTGCTGGAGAAAGTTTTCTGTGGGTATTTTCTGAAAGATTGCAAAGAGCCTGTAGAAACGAGAGCAATTTTTTGCTACAAGGGTTAACCCCACAAGCCATGCGCACTCTAAGTGGTCCAAAGGAAGGCTGTCTCCTTTGTCCTAGCTCATTTTCAGCCTCAAGTAGTAATAAAGTGTTCAACAAAAATTGTAATTGCAACTATCTGAGCAAACCTGGCTTTTGGAGATTCCAGCCCCTTCTGTTCCACAGGATTGCTTGTCACGTGTCAAAGAGAACATCCTTAAGTTCAGTGGTACCAGATTTGAGTAAGGATTCAGGATGAAAGAATAGCAGTGTCTGCATTTGGCTGAAGGATAGTGCAGTTATACAGAAACTAGTGTCTCTCTTGTCTTGGCTTTGTGCAGTTTCCTAGTGTTATGAAATGCGGAGGGAACACCTAGTACTTCCCTGCAGCACCTGCATGGAAACTCCTTAGCAGCAGCGTGCAGTTTTGAATGAAGTCACTCCAATTTTTCCTCAGAATACTCTCCTCAGCTACAAAAATCTTCTCCTTACAACCCCTCAGGTTTCTCACCAGCCCTCCTATCTTAAAATGTTCCCTGCTGTGTTGCTAATTCTCTACATACTCAAACCCTTCCACAGTATATAGATCAGCCTTCCCAAGCACTGTCTCTGGTTCCTAGTTACTACTTATTTGGCTTAGATCCCTTGGTAAACTAATTTGTTATTTAGAGCATGTGCTGATGGAAAAACACACAAAGGCACAGGCTTGTTTCCCTGCGGGCTGTTCTGATCTGTTATCCTATTTTCACAAACCTGTTTTAATTTTGGATAGCGAAACAGGAAAATTGAAAAGGGTTCAAGCAGACACATAGAAGTCAAGTTGGTGTCTAGTTTTGTTTCCTTTAAGAGCCTGACATAGCAAATCTTGAACAGAACAGTGATGAGACCAAAATGTTCATTTTGCATGGAAAACGCTGTAGGAGAGAAAGGAAAAAATCAAATCCTGTTGTTATAACAGGCATCTGCAGGACTAGAGCTGTACCAGTGCCATTTCAAATAATTATCCAAACTGATATTGCTTTCAGGTTGTCTGCCCTATCTTTGTGACTGGAAGGGTAAAATAGTTGGGAAAATAAAAGAGAAAAGGATATTAGAATTAGAATAATGTAAGAGTCTGATAGGAGTATATATCGCATGTGAGTATCTGTACCAGGACTGCCTTACCTTGTCCCTTAGGTGGTTACACAATATGTTACGTGTTATTTCATCTGATATTTTTTCCTATTTCTCTTATGGCACAAAGCAAACTGTGCTCAGACTTTAGTATTTTGTCTCACCTCCTGTGTTTAGGTGTTTACTGTGGGTTACTAAACCACCGCTGCTGCAAATTACTCCCTGAATCCAGCATTATTGATTTCTTCACATTCTTTTCAGTGAAAGATTTAATTACAAGCTTTGAGCTTCAGACAGCTCAAATAATGAATCTTTATAAGACATTTGTGAGAGCAGCAAACTATTACAAACTAAGGCTCAGGGAGATTACCCCTGTCAAATGTACTCACTGGTTCTGAATGCCTCATTTGGAGTTACTTGTTTTGGCTTCCAAAAAAGAAAATACTTTATGTGCACCATCTGCCAGCATGCAGTTCTGAGTGCTCATGAATTTCACAGCTCCCTTCCCAGGCTGTCAGGAAGGTCATCTACACAAGGAGGTACATGCATCAATAAGACAGTGAAGAAAATCTGATTAGAGAGCAGAGCACTGCAGTGGGGAAATAACTGAATATTATTTTGCCTGGTGGAATAAAAAGAAAATTGTCATGGATAAACTCAAAAGAAGTCTCTATTAATGTCCATCCTGCCTCTTTTCCTGCTGCCTTACCTGAACAGCTTTCACATTTCTGATAGATCTGTTCTTTTCAAGGTTAATTCTGAGCAATTACTTAAATACAGGTATCATTTAAAATCTCACAAGGAAAAAATCTATTACCATTGGCAATTCTTAGCCCTGAACAAATGGGTTTATTAATACCCTTTCCTTTGAAGAGTGGGAGTGGGTTCAGGAACAAAATCATTCCATCAGATTTGCTGCAAAACCGAGTTAGTGCATTTTTATAAGTAGCTACTTTCAGTAACAAAAAGACCTCTGTACATGATCCCTTTCAAATCAAGAGAAACAGTCACAGTGTGTGCAGTCATTCCTGTTGAACTGGCCTTATCATCATCTATTTCTAGGATGCAGCCTTTGGTCTTTGTGAACCAACCATGGATGTTAAGGAAAGCACATTATTGTTCCTAAGTCTGTCAGGTCTCCTCGGTGCAGTCCACACCATGTTCAGAGACAAGATAGAGATTTCTAGGAATGTGACTCAGAGATCTGTCCCAAGAGTGTATATTCATGAGTAGCATGGAAAGTGGGGAAAAACTTGCCAGATTTTGAAGGATTATTCTGCTCCAATGGTTTGGAAGTTCATCCCTGAGCAACAGCAGAACCCTGATAAAGTGGCAGAATATTTGAAAAAAAGTGCTGTGGCAACTCCAGAGAAATTTTTTAAATTACATATGTTTAGAGTTATCCATTTGAGGGCAGGATGTCCTATATGCTACCCTTGTGTTAGATTTTGAAGGAGAAATATTTCTCGAAGAAACCCAGACTGTATGCCTGATGCAGAGAATTCTGTCAAGACTTCCCATGGTAAGCCCTACCCTGATTTGCACCACCACTGCCCTTTCTTACACATCTTTTAGAAAGAAAAAAGGTGGTGTCAGCTTTTAATTTTTTAATCGGTAGCAATTGAAAAGATCTTTTTAGGAACAAGCTACAGGATCACTTAGCAGCAACCAGTACAGGAGCGGGCAGGAACTGTCAATCAGAGGTTGATCTAGTAGAAAGGGGTGAGACCACCTAAGTTACCCAAAGACTTTTACTTGCTTACAGATAGGTGTGAAAGAACATCTACCAAGATGGGGCAGCAACTCTAGGACCCTGAAATTCCTCTTTCCTTTTCCCTTCCTCCCTTTCCATTCCTTTTTCCCTTCCCTTCCACACTTACTGACCTTCCCAACTCTTACTGACCTTCCCAACACTTTCTGACTTTCCCTAACCTTCCCTTGCCAGATATTCTCTTACCAAACCTTCCCTTACAAAACTTTCTCAGAATTTCTAAAACCTTCCCAAACGTTCCAGTACAAGCCCTTCTCTTCCTAAACCATCCTAAATCTTTGAAAACTTACACAAATCTTCCCAAAATTTCCCAACACTTTATCCATATTCAGTTCTGGGAAGCAGACTGACAGTTTCAGAGATGAGGTTCTGCAAACAAAAGACAGCTCTTTCCCCCAAGAAAGACAGCCCGCAGCCTTGGGCTCTTAGGTGCTGTCTTAGTTCAAGGGGAGAACTAAGATATCTATGTTGGCCAAGAAATAATCTCTCTCCTTTTAAATTTAGAAAAACAGATCTTTAAGTGGGAAATATATATATATAAATATATATATAAGGATAACAGTTCTTAACCACAATACATATATATTTATATCCAGAAAAGACGAAACACCAACAGCTTGTAATACCCGACCCCCCCAAAACGACAAGGCAAACGCTTAAAAGGTCTTTTGGCTACTCCCAAAGAAAAGGGGACTGCAATTATATCTACAGACAGCAGGTGGCGATGTTGCACCCCGGCAAGGTGGCCTCTCTCCCAGTGGACTGCAGGGCACTCACTGGCTCATTTCCCTTTGGATCGATGACAAAAAAAAAAAGAAGCAGCAGAAAGCCTGTCTCCGTAGTGGAGGAACAGGTGTGTTCTCTTCCTCACAGAGGCTTCTGCGGTGCCCACAGATCCCAAGGTGAACGGTTGAGCTAGGGAGGGGAAAAACACAATTCTGGCTCTCCAGAGATGCCGAAAGTTGTGTCCTCGTCCTCACCCAGTCCGCAGAGAGAGTGCCTGTAAGAGAAAAAGCTGGCCATAACCCCCACCCTTGGCTATCCTCCCTCCCCCTCCCAGTCTGGAGAGCGAGACCAGAACAAAAGGCTCTGGCTGGTATGTTAATATCAGGCTATGCATATTCATCACGTCCTTTGTTAACCACTTTTACAGACCTCGGTTGCTGTCTCCAAGGTTTTTGGAAGGAATTCCAACAAACTGTGGAAACTATAACATAATCCACCCCAAATTCCTTTCATGCCAATGCCTTATGCCAAATTTAAACATTTCAACTCTATACATTTCCAGATATGTATGTACAGATGAAGCAGCATGGGCAGCTTATCCAAAGATAAGGTCCCCTTGAGGTATACATCGTGTTTCTCCATCTTCCTGCATCAGCTACCATGTACAGCCAGATCCTTGAGCAAAGATAATCCCACTAATAGGTTTGCCTTTGCCTGATGCAGGGTTAACCCAAACTGGTTTTCCCAAAATATCTCTCAGGTGTACTACAGGGACTTTATCTCCATCTACAATGTGAAGGGATACTGATTGGGTAGGGCCAACTCCATTAACAGAGCCTGTAGTGTTGACTACCCATGTAGCCTTTGCTAGATGCTGGACCCAATGTTTAAAAGTCCCCCAACCCAATGCGTTTAAAGTGGTTTTTAACAGCCCATTACATCGTTCAACCTTCCTGGCAGCTGGTGCATGGTAGGGGATATGATATACCCACTCAATACCATGTTCCTTTGCCCAGGTGGTAACCAAGCTATTCTTGAAATGCATTCCATATTCTGACTCAATTCGCTCTGGGGTGCCATGTCGCCACAGGACTTGTTTTTCCAGGACTTTTTCTTCAGACCTGAATTGAATATGGACGAA
>VWZF01006751.1:37117-58238 GCA_013396755.1 Sclerurus mexicanus | reverse complement strand
AAAAAAAAAAAAAACCCTCTGAACATCAAACCAGCAGCATGGAAAACTCACAAATTCTCCTAAAGCATACCAAAAGTTGAGGAAGAGACCAGCTGTGCCCATGGTCAGTTAAGATGGCCTTTTCCTAAATCCTAACTGTACTGGTTCTGTGGTTTCTCAGATCAGTGGACCTGCAGCAGTGATGAACCCTACTTGTACTGCTATCCCCACTACCATTTGAAGGCTTTAGAAGAAAAACAAAGTACAATTTACATGCTGGCAACTCAATGTGAGACTAACTTTTACTTAAACCTTAGCAGAAAAAAACACCCAATACAGAATGTTTAATGAGGTTGGATGGAGGAGAGAAAGGAACATTAGAGATGCTGACTGTCTTTCAAGATACTTCGTAAGCTTTTTAGCCTTTTAGTTTCCTTTGACTGTAACAGGAATCATGCAGCTAAATCCTTCCACAGTGCTTTATAAAATTACTGGATTTACACTGAGTTTTCCATGGCCTTTCCAACATTAGTTGGCACTTTTCCTAAATCTTTTTCCTACAGAAAACTTCCATCACCTTCTTCTGCGTGCTTCTTTTCTATACTTGAGGGATATTTTAATTTTGGGGTTGATACTATAGCGATTAATATCTTAGTAAAAGCCTTCCTTGACTGACTTTTTCTAATATTGTCAGCTCTTTAAGCTGTTCAGTTCGTGTCCTGCAAATCCAGGAGAGATTTCCAGCTTTACTTTGTCTTATTATAGAAGGCAGATTAGTACCTTGTAGAGCTGCTCATAGTGCAGGTCAGGAATCATTACAGAAAAACACAAAGGAGTAGGAAAGGAAACCAGGCTGTGTTATTTAGACACTAAGAAATTCGAATACACTGGATGATGCTAGAAGCAGGAGCTACATCTAATAGGAAATACATAATTTAATAGGAAATACATATTGTATGTATTTCAAGAGCAGAGGATCCCAGGGTTCTGGCCAGACTAATGAAAAATTCTGCAATACCTTTGACTCTTGTACTGACAAGCTAAAAGATGGAGGGAGGGCAGGTAGGAGGGGATTTCTACCTGTTTGGGGTTTTTTTCTTTCTTATTTTCCTAATTATCATACAGATTAAGTGGTGTAGTTATGGCTTAAATCTCATACTGATATTAATAAACCATTTAAGAGTCTTCTACTGATGCTCTCTGTCTAAAAGGTAACTGCATTTAAATCCTGTGAGTTTGTCTAAGTAGCTCCCAGTTACCCAAATAGATAAAGTCATCCTTTATCTGGTAGGTATAAATATCAGTGGTCACATGCCTGGATTAGCAAATCCTAGTGACATGGACACCAGAGTAATCATCCTAGAAATATCCTGACAGCTCTGGAGTAACTGGTAATCTCTTAGCTGCTTATATTTTGCTACAATAAGGACTGATAATAAGCAGACAGTGGAAGAGGACATAGCTCATAGCAGTTTGGTTTGGCAAGAGATGTAGCCAAACACATAATTAAGAGATCTAATTAGAGAAACAAGTTAATGATGTTGTTCTTAGCAGGCTGGGGGAAGATTGGAAAACTAATAGTGATGCTTAAAAGATTTTGGTTTGTAGGCAGCAGATTGGAGACAGTTGAAAACACATTGTTTAAAATTGCTTGATGGCAGTTAGAGTTTCTTAATGTTCCTCTGAAACAAAATAAATTTTAAAAATCAGGGTAAAAAAGACATCCATTTCAGTTTAGATAAAATGAGGTCAATATTACACCCAGACCAAGAGTTAGGAAGGGTTAATATGAGACCTTAAGTGATGACATATCTCATGTCAAGTGTCATGAAATAAAGAAATCTTCAGTATGTCCGAAAAAGACAAATATTTCTGCACGAGTGAAATGTCTTTTCTGCATTACCACATCCAAATGGGCGTTTTTGTAAATCTCTACTGTCTCTTAGTTTGGGATCCTAAAGAGGAAGTAGACACCTGCCAAGTTTTAGATCTGGGCTGTGATCTGTCCATACTTGACACCAATGTTTACTTAAAAGAAAATGGGTGTGGAAAAAGCAAGGTACATGTATTGTACGTATGTACGTACATACATGTGATCAGCTCACTTCAGGTCTTTCTATCTCTATGTTTCTACACCTAAGCTTTTATTTGTAGGATCAAATTTCACAGCATCAGTAAACAATTCTAGTGAGGGAGGTGGAAGAGTGAGGGAGGACACGCAGAGCCACCAAAAAAGAGGTGAGGATCTGGCAGTTATTGCGGCCATGGTAGGCAGACAGGAAGATATGTCTAACCACAGACCAAAGCTCAAATCAACCATCTTGCCCTTAACTGTGTGAGAAATAAAAGAACATGGTTTTATTACAAGCAAGGAGTTCATTAACTCATGAATTATTTTCTTTAGGTGCACCGTAGAAGATGTAAGGTATCAGGTCCTGTCTGGAACTGGTACCAGGGACAATCTGCGGTTGGGGATAGGAAACTATGAAAGTAGATAAAGATATGGCTGAAATGGGCCCCTGCCACGTGGCAAAATTCTTTGTGTGCGGAAGAAAGGGGTCATTCTGACTAGGAGACCCCATCTCCCTGCACAGGGGGGCATACCAAACCCAATCAGAAGAAGAGGCCCACTCCTCTCATGCTAACAAGGCGGGACTCTTGGAATACATAAAAAGCATGATTTTTGGGGGGAGGTTGTGCTTTTTGGACCTTCTTGGCTGGGGGCACCCAGCATGTGCTGAAATAGAAACTTTCCTTTTTCTGCTAAACTTCTTTATCTCACAGATTATTTGTATCTTCACTAAATTGGATAAAAGAGATTTTTCTCACAACTGACTGCTACAGTGAAGGAAGAGTTGGCAATAACTTGATGCCATCAGTTTCCTTCACTTCAGAATAGTTTCAGGAAGATTTGGAGATAAATACTGAAAAAGATAATGGCAGATGCTTTTGCAGAGGTAAATTATTTTTATCTTGCTGTTCTTTTTTGCCTTGCAGTAGTTCCATTTTGACTTAGCTCAAGAGGGTAAATGTTGACATATTGGGCTTGAACAGACATCTGTTTTTTCCAGTATCATATCTCTGCTGGTGGTGGTCAGTATATGCTCAGTATAAGCAAAAGGCACATAGAGGGTAAACTTGCCCCTGATACAGTCTTACAGCTTCCAGGACCCGGGACTCAGATTCTTCCTCAACACCCTTGGCCTCAACATTCATATGATTGACAGTTTACGCCATTTTGGTCCAGAGTTTGCTTCCTTTAAGAGGAAAGTTTGGGGCCCCCTTTGTCCCAGTGGGAATTTTCTTTTGTTTCAGAATAAGAGAGGAAACAAGCTGGTGTCTGAGCCTCTAACTGGGTGTCTTGTGGTTGGAGTCTGTTTGCTTGCCATTTTCAGTTGCGTAGATGATCTATTAATGGATGTTGTGGGGAAGCTCAAGACTGGGTTTTTTTAGTGTGGTAAATAAAATGAAATACATTCCATACAACCTTGAGATTAGCTCAGTTGGTTAGAGCTTGGTGATAATAACACCAAGGTTATGGGTTTGATTCCTGTATGGGGCATTCATTTAGGAGCTGAACTGGATGATCCTTGTGGGTCCTTTCCCGCTCAGAATATTCTGTGGTATGGAATGTGCCATTATTATTTATTATAGTTATTTGGCAAATTGAAAAAAATAACTGGTTAAAACTTGCACTAGTATCTTTGTTAAGCTTTCTGATCAACTTTTGACAGGTCATTTTCCTAACATTTTAAAGCTGAATATCATGGGTGGACTTTGGGAATAAATGAAGTTAAGTTGTATATGGAACTGAATATATATGTATACATACATGTATACACACATGTATGCTTACACGTGTAAAGACATGAAGAATGTACTCTTCTAGCTTGGAATTTCTAGTATTTTAATATTCAGGAACAGTACAATAATAAACAAAATCTAGATTTGTTTTTGAGATTTTAACCTAATTGAAGTACTATCCTTTTGGTTTTTTAAGAGAAAAAAAAGATGAAATCTCATGGATCTGTCACATGCAGTACACTAGCTGCTGAGATTGGCTGGTTAGAAATTGTTAGCTATGTTACTGCTGTAATTATTGACATGAAAAAAAATATACTGTTTACCTTGCAATATCACACTGGTTTGCTCGAGAAAAACTACAGTATTATTTTACTTAAAATAAAATACCAGTCTTCCCTTTTGGTTTTTGATCACTGTATAACAGACCCTGTCAGTTTGAAACAAATAGGATGGGATCTGCACAAATGGAAACAGGAGTGTTTGTGACAATAGTTCATCGTTTGCTATCACTTGTCTCCCTGGAATTGGCCTTCATTCAGAAAGCTCAGTGTTCTCTGATTTAATGCAAAAGCTGTACAAGTTGGCCGGATCCTGAAACCTTTCTGGTTTCTCAGGCATTATTAATAGCTTTCTTTGTAGGTTCTTATCCACATGACTTGCTTTTAATGAACTTCAGATATCCATTTTGCTCATGTCAGTCCCTCTGGATAAAGAAATACTAGAGTTTCAACTACAGACAGTCTAAAAACTTCCAGGAAAAAAGGAATTAAAGTGACAAAGATTTTTTAAAACACTCTGAAGGAAGAAGATTGATGAATTTGGCACTGGGGAGCTAAAGGAGGACTTTGAAATGTTACTGTTAAACATTAGCCCTAGAGTTATGTTCTAGGATCTGCAATGCTTAAAACTGGAGGCAGTTATTTCAACACTCCTTACTGTGGTAAGAGTTCAGTAAATGGTCAAAAAGACTAAAAGGAAAAATTTAACTTAAAAATAGATTCCTGTATATGGTTTTCTATCAAGCAGAGAAGATGTCTCTCTAGCCTTAGACATGACTGTTGTCTGTTAGTCTTACAGATATGGCACTGACAATGCCACATTACTCATGATTCATATTCAGGATCACAGATTTTCTTGACTAAAAAGATTCATATTCACATATCTATAGATACAGAATTAGGCTTGAAATTGTGTGAGTGCAGATGGATTCCAGACGTGGTGTAATTTACCAAGAATGGTAAATTTGTGTCATATATGTTCAGCTGGAATTCACAACACTAAATTCGACTTTAGATATTATTTGAGTTGAGCCGAAAGGATTGTCTAACAATAAACAGTTTGGCTCTTTGGGAAACAGTCACTATTGCAACTGTATAAACTTCCTTCAACCTATTTCTTACAGATTGTCTGTATGATACCTTTTATTATGCAGGCTACCTGTGGTGGCTGTCTCTGGAAGGAAAAGGCCCATGAGAACAGTCTCTGTACTTTTCCCAGTAGTTTAAATAATAGCAATGTCACTTGAAATGTTTACATATCTATTTTTTTCAGGACTATCTAATTAGTTGTTTTATTAGATGATTTTTTAATTCTTGAAAAGTTCTATCATCTTTGTGCCATAGTTGAGGGTTACAAAGTTTTGGGGAGCATAACATTTGTACTAAGGAAGTCCCCAGATTCATATAGACAGAAGGCAAGAGTTATACCTGTGGGAGCAGGAAGAATTTCTGTGCCTCAGCTTTCCCACATTTTCACTGTCTTGGTGTTGATTCCTTCTCTGTCAATATCCAGCTCCTGCTAGTTCTGTCCTGGGGCATATAAAACCAAGAGCAGCCTGGTCTGGAGGATCTGCCGTGGGCTGTGACACTTTGCTGGGCCATGTACAAGTGCTGGGTCGTCAAATTCTAGGCTAAGCTGTTCTACACCATAACTGACCTTCCTTTCCCACATCTGTCTTTTTCCCTCTGTCTTTCTGGTTAAGCTTTTATCCCTAATTTCTGCCTCTTCTCCCCTGTCATATTGCATTTTTTTCTTCTGCAGATGATCTCAGTCTTGTTCTTTTTTTTAGTCCATTAAAAATAAAATGGCTAATATAATTTTCCCATGACTTTTACACAGTCATTTCTTTGAATCATCATCTTCTGGATCACTTCTGTCTGTGATTTTTACTCAGTCATTTGCCAATTCAGGCATCTTCTAGATACGATTTCAGGTTAGACCCCTCGCTTCCAAGGTCTCTGCCCAGTCTCAGGTTTCATAACCCATCTGGCCTCTACTCCAGTGTTGTTCTGCCTGTTTCAATCCATCTTTTGATCATGTCTTACCCCATAAAGCCTACCTCATCAATAATTAAGGATAATGTTTTCTCTGCCACTCACTGAATCCAAAGATCTGGCATTTGATCTGTCAAGGGTTTGCCACAACCCAGTCAGGTGAGAGAAAGAAATTTGCCCTTGCTTATCCATGGCAATGGCAGCACTGACAGTCATTATGCTCAGCTCTTTTCAGGAGTTAGCATCTTTGATCTCTCTCTTATGGCTACCATGCAGAGTAGAAAAACACAATTCTAGATGTGGTGTGACTAATTTAATCCCAAGCACTCGAGCTCTGATGGAACCACAACTCTACAAAAAAAGAAAGACAAACTACTACAATATATGGTAAGGTTTTCAGAGTGTGAGAAAATGTAGGAGGAAGCATGGAAATAGGCCAGTAATTTACACATCAATATTTTCCATGAGAGAAGAGACAGAAAATTTTTCACAATAATCTGTAACTTTTTTCTTCTCTGACTTCTTATGTACCTTTCTAGCTTCTATTTTGAATAACTGGTTTCAGGACTTAATCTCATTAGGGTGCAATCTATCATCTCCCATTTTATTGCTGTTTTAACTCCTGACTATCATCAGTGAAAGAACACCTTAATAAAGCCCATACCAAGTAAGTGTTAAATCACAGCCCTCTTCAAAAGATACACCTCTCCCATCAACATAAGCATAGAATTAGTGATGGCCTCTTCATGCTACTTCTGTTGTTCCACAGGAAAAAAATTTACATCAAAACCAAGGTACTGTAAACAGCCTGCAAAAGAAGCACTTTTGCATGCATATGTGTGCATGTATGCATGCCCCTGTGTCTAAATATACCTTTATTCATTGAGCTGATCATCATGTTCAACTGGAAAGAACCTGAGCTCATTATTTAACTAAAATAACTTTTTTTTCCTCCATCAAAACCACATGGATCTTATTTGCATGAGGCTTTGTATCCCCCACCCTGGATGTTTCTGTAATAGTAGCTGTGGAAAAGAATTTCTGTCATTTTATATTGATGACTAAAGGGTTAGCAGCCATCTAGGGGAAGAAAGAGGGGGGAATTTTCTTGGTAGGCTTACACTAGTCAGTTGACATAACAGCTACTTGGGTGGTATAAGGTTTCTAGGATGTATACAACCGTTTAGTGCTTTCTCTTGCCAAAACATCTGGAATCCAAAATCCAGTCGTTAGACAACCACACATGTTAACAAAACAACCGGACAGAGAAAACAGGCTGAAGGAAAAAACCCCTATGATAAGGTATCATTGTTACCACTGGGAAATTAGAAATTTAAGGTTGTACTTCAAAGCAAGTATTTTTATTATAGCATACTTGAACAATTTGATTTATTGTGCATCAGAGCAGTGCCATAGCAGATCCTCCTGCCTCACTGGGGAAAATACATTCATTGTTCAAGAAAGCTACATGCTAAGTAGTTTCAAAAGCAGTGTTCAGATAAGAAGAGAATCTTGTTCCTCCCTGCAGTACTTCTCCTTACACACACAAAGCCCTGGGAGAAGCTTCTTTTAGGACCCCAAAGTATGATTCCTTCTCTCTGATACTACACCATTTTGGACTTGAAAGCAAGTAAAAGGTATGATGGGTTTCACTGCAGGGCTATAAAAATAGGAGCAAAAGATAATGCCTCTGGCATCCACAGGGATGATTTTACCCAAGGTGATAAGCACAAAAAATGGCTTTCTCTCCCCTTAGTACTGACCTATATTGTATCTAGAGAGGTAAGCACAGAGCCAGCCTTCACCAGATTCTAACAGACTGGATTTGTGCTAACCCTGACACATGTTCTGCATCCAGGTGGCACTGGCACTTAGAGAATGCCTAGCAAACTCAAGGACTGTGCTTTACACAGCTTTCAGCCTTTGCTGAAATGAGAGAAGATGCAGAGAGTGAGACTTGAGGAGATGGAGCTGTAGGATCTTGCCTTCACCGTTTCCAGAATCTCATCACTTGGCAACTTAAAATGCTTTAACATAATCTTAAAAAATGTTTGGAAAATGTTCTTAAACATGTTTCTCGATCACTTTATGTAGTTGAAACATTTTTATAAGATTAAAATGTGAGGAAAGCTGGCACAAAAACTGTTTGAACAAGTGTTCTTGTGATTTCCTTTCCTATGGTAAGTATGTGTAAGATTAGGAGACTTAACAACTGTGCTGGTGAGTTCTGGGTGTTTGTTTGAGAACATGGACATGTTGCTTGCAAAGCCAAGAACTTTGGAAGATTGAAAAAATGGTATCTGAAATAAAATAAACTGAGAGGAAATGAGAAACATAGGTGGTACTGTAGAGGAAACCTGAGGCAGTGCATGTTTTCTGAAGACCTGGGATGCTCTGCCTCATTCTCTACTTCAGCTGCTGACACCCTCTGACCTTTGAAAGAATCAATTAGCTTTTCTCTACTTCACTTAACATTCTTTTAAAAGGTGACTTCCTGCTTCACAGCAGGGGCAGGAGAGAAAAGGAGGTGGGAAATGAGCTTTAATTATTTTAGAACAAAAAAAATAAGATCCTTAAAGTGTCTTTGTTGCAAAATCGTTATTATAACACTGGTGAAAATGAAAGATAGCTTAGAATATTAATTTTTATACCAAATCAGAGTAGAGAAAGAAAGCCCCAGTATGTGAATGTTTAGCCCAACTGGTGCTTGTGCTGCTTGGGGAGGCTCGGAGACTATTTCAACAGTCCCAGTGTAAGAGAGTCTGTCCAGGGAGAAAGAACAGATTGCTCCATACTTCCAAGCACTCAGAGCTGGCAGGACAAAGACAAGAGCCCTGCTCTTTTTTTTTTTTTTTGAAGGTTAGAAATTTCTTCAACTTCCACATTGTCAGAAGTCTCAAAAGGTCACTAGCATGTCTTATGTTACTGTGAGGGGGTAGATGAGGACTGATCAGCTTTGGGTGGTATGTTTATAAAATCTGACCCTCAGTTTCAAAAATCAAAGGCATTCCTCTCAGCCCATGCATCAGAGAGATATTTTCTTGGAGTCAAGAGTTTCATCCTATGGCAAGAGGACCTGTGAGGAACTGTTTTATTGCAAGAAGGACAGGGGGAGAAAGCAGGTGATTTATTTAAGTAGCAGGCAGT
This sequence comes from Sclerurus mexicanus, assembly GCA_013396755.1. Classification (NCBI taxonomy): domain Eukaryota; kingdom Metazoa; phylum Chordata; class Aves; order Passeriformes; family Furnariidae; genus Sclerurus; species Sclerurus mexicanus. The sequence goes on along the minus strand of VWZF01006751.1, from coordinate 49,035 downwards.
TAGTCTCCCAGAAGAGAGAGCCTATCTTAGCCTTCACATTCTCAGCTAATGAATGAGCCTGGGAAACTGGAGCAAGATCAAAGTTTATTTACGACAAAATTGCTGACATTCCTGAAATAGCTGAGAGTTCCTCTATTCATGCTAAGTATGAATCAAGTTCACTGACACACAAAGAGCTCACAATGGGATGGTCAGCTGCATTGTTACCTTGACTCTCAGCTTATCGCCCTGCCTGACCTCTGCCTAAAGCAATTAAGAAATTACTGCTTCTTCACCCATTGTTCTCCTCCACATGTAGATGTCAAAGGTCAAGATGTGTAGCCACAAAAAAAGGGGAAACCTTCAAAATTCTACCTCAAGAACTTGGGGTACAGTGTTTATGTTGCTATAGTATGACAGGGTAAATGATCTTAAAAGAAAAAAGTACCTGCAGAGGACTTTCAAATCTAATGCATTCTCCAACACAGGTATGCCAGAAAGGTGGGGCTAATTTCTGAAAGGGACTGCTATTAATCTTAAATCTATTTCATATAGGAGGCTGGAAGTTGATGCATGACCCCTTTTGAAGGGGGAAACTGCCCCAGCTCCCAAGCAGTGGTGCCTGACATGTTAATGGAGTTCAACCAAAGATCTAAGTGAATGGATCCAAGCACAGACTATGGCTTTAAAACATTCCACACATGTAAAAGAATAAAGGAGATATTACCAACTAGAGGAAACTTTCATAGTTCCATTATTGCATTTTAAAAATAATTCTGAAAAGCATATTGTATTTAAAAGTAACTGTAGTATGAGTATTGATAATGAACATTTGCATTTCCTGATGTTTAAGGATTATAAAAATTTTACAAAACAGAGCTTGAGAAAAAAATTGCACCTAACTGAAGGGTTTTCCTATGTACTGGGAGTCCGGGAACACAGTTCTGAGCTAGTTTGTCCCAGGTCAGCAAGTTTGTCCCAAGTTTGTCCCAGCTAGTTTGTCCCAAGGTCAGCTTTCTGGATACCACAAGTGATTGATATTAGAACTTTTTGCAATAATACCATGGTGATTAAAAAAAGTAGCAATTTATTTTAATGGGTCCCTTGAGGGTGGTAGCAGCAACACAACTGGCACAATTCTCCTCTGGATCTCAGAGGCAGTAGCTGTGTGAGAAGGACCCACCTTTCTGACTGCTACAGAACTTCCTTCCCTGCACTCCTGTTGCCTCCTCAATAGGAAGAACAAAACCTTGCAAATTCACTCTGAGCAAATTTGCCTCCAGTTCACAGATGACTTATTATCTGCAGGTAAAAAGGACTACTTTAATTGAACAGATGATTATGTTCTCGTTAGAAAAAATTCTAGGCTATAAATCTGCTTCAGGAACACACTTGTGAATTTGGACATCAGAAGTTGTGATTAGTCTCAAAGCTCTCTCTCACTTCTCCTGTTTACCTTTCTCTTTAAGTTTCTCACACAACGGAAGTTAAACTGTATTAAAAGCAACTTGAAATGTCACTATGTCAATATAAATCCATGTGTGCAAGCAGATGGCTTCCATTTTCCTCTCAAGCATTGCTCAAAGGCAATTTTTTCCAAGGACTGTGCTGAGCATTGTGGACTGGAGACCTTTCATACACTTCTGTCATACTCCATGAGGTGTGCAACTATTTCAAATGTTCTGTTGGTCTTGTAACTCATTAAACCTCCTGAGGTTAATGGTGGCTTTCAGTGTGTGGTGCTCTGCATTTGTACAGGCATAAATGGCAGTCTTATCACTAGTACCCTGTACCTGGCCTCAGAGTTCATTGTTAGGAAGTATTACATATCTGCTGCACTCCAAGGTCTGGTAAATGTAACCCACATCATTTGTTCCACATTGCGGAGGGTTTCTGAATACAGAAGCAGACTTCTGTGGAAAATCTGCTCTGTTACAATTTTCACCTGTGTTGCTATGATAGCATTTTGTGGCATAGCTATTGTAGATAATGATGGTGTTATCTTTCATCCTTTTATCATTATACTATGACGACTTTACATATCTCTTATTTTCACGGGAAGCAAGGCTTATCCCAGGACAGCTGGAAAAATGCTGTCTAATTGGTATCTTAAGTGGCTTGAACATGGCTATGAGGTATACCTTTGTGAGACTGAAATCTCACATAGTAAAAGGCACACAAGAGGTGATATGATCTTGCATTGAAAGAAAATTATCTGCAATGTGCTGCACAGCACCTGTATGAACCATGGATAAGGTCCTGAGCACTGTCTGGTAAAGCTAAAGATGCTGGCAGAGCAGACCATGCACTAGGTGAATTACTCTCTTCTACACAGCCTATTCCTGAGCAGAGGTACTGGTCTTCTTGTAGTCTGTGAATCTACAAAATCAGCCTGCTGAAATGCATCTTTTCAGAGGCATTACCTGAGTCTTGATATTGTTGGAGATGGCTGCAAGGAGAGTGAAGTAACAGGCAGCAACTACTCACTGATCTGTTTTCATTGCAGGAAAGCTAATATAATGCTCATTTTTCTCTCTTCACCTTGCACTTTTGATCAGTAACCTGTATAGCCTAGGAGGTTTTGAGGGTGATAAATCCCTTCCTGCCCATGTGCTTTGCCACACTAACGCATGGAAACAGGGATGCCTCAAAACTAATGGTATCAGCATTTCCTATGTCACACTAAATTTCTCACTTTGGAGAGGGTCCTGACTTATATTTAACAGTGAAGATAAAGAGGAAACTGGGGATTATTGATGGCAGAGTCCTACTGAAGGCATCAAAAATGTGTACTGTGAAAAGGCAAGGGAACTTTTGAGTTGTGTCATGGTATTGTATGCCTAAGTTTGCTGATGACTTTATGCTTCTTAAAAATCCATCAGATTCCATTTGCTGTGTCTTTGCTGTGAGTATTCTCTTGAGGAATAGAGTCCTCATACATTTCTCTGTACACTAGTCAGCCCAAAGTGGTCCTAATCATATCTGAGACCTGTGGGTCCTACAAACACAGAAGGAAGAGTTTTGGAAATATGAGGGAGGTGTCATTTGTATAGTATGTGTGCTGCTTTCTGCATAGGTGCCAACACTTTTATATGTCCTGGATGCTACAATAATGATTTCACAAGTCATTATCTTGAAGCCCTGATATGTGAATAGTAAAAGGAAATGTGTTGTCAGAGCAGCAGGCCTTTCAAAATCTTTGATGCTAGAAGGACATTCCAAGTCTGTGAAATCTGAGCAGGATAGGCAGTAATTTCCATTTTAGAGATCTGGATAGCACTAACTGTTTCAGCAATGGATAAAAAGCTTGAAAGATGTAGCAGCTGTGTTATGTTACTCCATTATCACAGGAATTTCCTACAGTGAAATATGTAGTGGTGGGATGCAGACAAGTCTGTCTGAGAACAGTCTTGATGAGGAGACTCATGTTCAGACCCCAACCCAAACAGCTCCAGTGTCTGGAAGAGTCTCTCAGTGCATTCACTGATGAATGGCACCTTGTGATACACCCAGGGTACAAGAAGACCAAAGGCCTTACACACTTCATCTAGGCATATTTTTTTCTTAGAGAAGTGAAATCTGTGATTCATAAGATGCCATGTATGGGATGACATGCTGATCCCACACATAATGGCCTTCATGACTTTTGTGACAGTCTCCTTACAAGCGTCTTTTCTTATAATGGAAACACATGCTTTTGAAATGACAGCTATTTTCATACAGTATCACTCTAGTGAGTCCTTCCCAATACCTCCCCAGCTGTGCAGTGCAAACACTGGGGTTGAGCTGCATTGATGGCCTCTGATGCCCCACCAGGCCTCTGAGTGAAACATACTGTGATCACTCTCCCATGGCAAGATACAACATAGAATTCTACAGGCTCCTCTACAGAAGAAAACATTTTTCAAGTGTTAAAAGACACTGCAAAACAGTCCCAGCACTGTCTTGAAATTCCTATCTCACTGCATTGCATCAGTCTTTCAAAGAATGGTATCACTTTTACATTTTCAGGTTGAAATAAATCAGTGGTGTAATTGATGGTTTGAAGCCCATTGAAGTCAATGAAAAGACTCTGTGTTGTTTTTTTATAACCTCAGTAGGCTTTACATTCCTGTCCAGATGCTGTTTTCTCCTTGTAGTTGCTTTATATGTGTTTCACTGTCAATTCCCCTTGGCAACCCTCTGCAGCAGGCCGTCTTCTGTCAGAAATATGACTCTGCACTGGAAAAGGAGGATTACCTCTCTCTATATTCTGATTTCAGTTTGTTTTTTTTTTTTACTTCTATTTCAATCCCATGATTAGCTTTGCATAGGCAGACATTTGCAACAATAATTCTACTGAAAAAAACCAAAACCAACACAGGATTTGCATGCTAGGAAAACAATCAGGGCTTTTTCTACACTTTTCCATACTTATCCAGTTCAAGCAGAATAAACTTTGATGCTGCAAATAATGATACATGTGAATAATTCTACCTGTGTCAAAAGTTTAACTGATTTTAATGATGCAACTGCCAGGTAAAGCTGTTATAAAAATGTTCTTCATGTGCAGACCTTCATGAGCATTAACATGTGCTATGAAAAGTGGTGAGAGTCTTCCTTTGAGGAGAAGCATGCAGAACTGGGGATTTTTTGTGCTCTTCTGTCTTCTGTTTGCAGAGACTAAGGTTCTGCTTTTTTATATATATGTATATATATATATTTAAAATGAGCATTAGCATACCGATGCCCAGAGCAGAAATCTAGTAAATATAATTTAGATGCAAATGTGTCATTTTACATGTGAACATCAAGAACAAACTGCTCCTTGTTCAGTGTTATTGATCATTCAGACAGGCAAGGAGATGGAGCAGCTGAGTCTGGAGCCCAGCCATCTGGGAATAGGGCTGTGGTCTCTACCCAGGCTAGTAGTGGAGCCAGTAGCAGTGTCTTCTTGGTGCTTTGCTTCAAGAACAGTGCACATCTAAGCATGAGATTATTGAGCAAGAATGTGGAGGTGATGTTATTTTTCTACAGAACAGAAGGCTCTGTCAAATATGACAGCTGCTTTTCAGGACAGCACTGGAAATTTAGGAGTGGACCACAAAAGAACAAGATGCTCTAAGGTCTGGCAGGCCTGCCTTGTGGTGAAAGATGTAGGAAGGTCTACTTAGTTTATCAAGCAGAGGGGGAAGATTAAGAGGTGATTTATTGCAGTTGATGCAAACCTACACAGAAAAACAATTTTCAGGCAGAAGAGAGAGAGGTCTTTCATCTAGTAGACAAAGACATAAAAAAAATCTACGGTAGGTGGCTGCTGCTATATAAATTCGCATATACCCATGAGAGTGGTGGACTGCTGGTCCTGTTTATTTGAGGACATGAGATACTTCAAAGCTGCTAATTGAATATGTGTTGCATTGCAGAAATTACATTGTATTTCAGCCACAAGATACAGATTTGACAAAGAAGTTACAAGTAGACATCCTTGGACTCCACAAATCAGGCTGGATAATCGTGTCTTTCTGTGGCCTGGCATCCTCTAAATTTCTTAACATGGATAAGGAGTGTAATAAAGGCGAGTTTTTTCCCTTTCCATTTGACAGGTCCACCAATGTGATACAAAAACACCAGATTCCACGGTGCTGAATGGCAAATATTCTACCAGCTTCAGTACAGATTTAATGAAACAAAACATACCCCCTTTACCGTGAAAGTTGCTGACATTTTCTATTAGCTCACTTAACGGAAGTAGCACAGCATTTTGCCTGCAGCTTTTTCCCACTTCGCCCACTTATTAGAAAGGGACACTGGCAGTTCTTACAGCCTTTCCCACAATTACCATTTTCGCTTGAGGCAAAGCTTGTAACCTGGGCTCTGCTCTCCTGTGGGACAGATGCAAAACTGGGGGCTATGGTGCAAGTTATTTTTAGATGCTGTATAATACATCTGCATAAACAGGGCAGAAAATCTGAAAATGAAAAATGTCTTTGGTTCTGAAGGAACTGATTGAGAAGTGATGTAAACACTGAGGCAAGACTTTTCATAACAGTAAAACTGTATTTTTTACTATAGCGTTGATCAGGTCTGAGTCTGCTGGAATACTTCAAAGAGAGATCTGCAGCTGCCTGTTACAGCTGCTTGGATCATTTCAGCCTGCTTCATAGGTAAAGGATGTTCCTGTGAACTCCTATTTTATAGAAATATATATATATATATTTCTATGCTGCTTTGTACCATGTTTAGATGTAGGAAATATCTGTGGGGAAAGAACCACATGATTTTTTAAGGCCTGCACACTGATCTGTCTTTCCTTCTGCACTTTTGTTGCTATGTAGAAATTACAGAAAAATATGTATTGTTTATAGGAGGCTGATGGGGAAGGAGAAGGGAACAGGAAATTTGTGCTCCTCTGTCCTGACAGAATGCAAAAGTGGTAAAAGAGTGTGAGAGTGAGCAGAGACTTAAAGCTGGCGTGTATGAATCAGCATTTCACTGCATGTGTATTCAGGTGTGAGACACCCGTCCCTGTAGGAATGTCTGTAGAATGTGGCATTTTTGTCTGGTTCAGTAAAAGCTAAGAGAATACATGCTTTAATTTTGCTTTAATTTAACAGCCTTTTGTTCTCTTGTTGCCTTTACCATTTATCTCCAGGATGAGTTACTGAGAAGTTATGCCAGTGTTTTAGATGTTATAATTAACTGGGGGAAAGTATTGTTGTTGAAACAAGAAGGAAGCATTTGCAAATACATAGCAAGCTTTGCCCACAAGTAGAGAAATATGCAACATGGAGAGTGAGGTCATCATATGCTAGTACCATACAGATTTCACAGTACAGTGGAGGAAAAACACTGTTCTGTAAAAAAATTTTCCTCCTGATCCACCTCTAAGGTTAGATATTTTCATGTTGAGTGGCAATGTATTGTGGTTGAAAGAGCTTCTCTGGAGTGCTGAATATGTGCAACCTCTCCTTACTGTGCAGTTCAAACAAATATTTTCAAAATGAGAGACTGAGTAAGGTAGGATAGAGGAGTCTCAGTAGAAGCCTTCATTTTCTGATCCCAGTTAAGAACTACATGATTAAAGAAAGTGTGGAAGACCTGAGGCTCCTTGGATATGAGGAAACGATGAACAAACGATGTTGCCAGCAGCAAAGTAAATAAAGGAAATCCCCTGAATAGAAAACAAAGCTCTTCATAGATAGAGCAGACGTGCTGGAAATTTGGAGGCAAGCTGGCTAGGGCTGCCTCATTCTGTGTTTGTAAACAAGACAACACAGAAAGAATCTAATAGGGCATAAGGAGGTATCAGGCTTTGGCATAATAAAGAAATATGCTTGCTGAATAGTCAGGATCAGAACATCAGAGATCCTCATTTGAGGATGTTTCCAGGAAAATATCCCATGACTTGTGCACTAGCAGCTCTCGTTCTCAAGCAAAGTTGGAAATCCTCATTACTCTTTTAACTTTTTTATTTAACTATTTTACTTAACTATTTTATTTTCAGTATTTACTGCATAACTGAGAGTATTTTTTCAAAGAATGTGACATTTTTAACAAGTGCTTTGCCAAGTGGTGATGACCTCAGTAGATATACAAAAAACAGTGATTGGAAATTATTGTGCTAATTATTGACATTTTTATAAGCTCTGAAATATAAAAACTTGCAATAAATTTTAAGTTAGAATCAAACTATTTTGTATGTATAAAAGTCTTCTTTATTTCAGACTTTTTGCAAGCCTAGTTTTCCTTAATGTTCACTGTGAAGATAATCTGATAGTAATTATTCTCATTTTTTAAAGTTGTTTTAAATGGTCGTGTCTCTCGTTTCTATTTGCAGTGCCTGTTTTAGCCAATAAAAAGCAGTGGTTTCAAAACTATTTGCCAGAACAGCAAAATTTAAGCAAGCATTGTAGACTTAAAGTACAATGTAGAAATCCAAATAATAGTTCCAGATTACGAGTATGTGCAGAGGAAAGGTGATTGAAAAAGTTCTGTCTAGAACTCTAGTCAGCTCTAGTCAGAGCTTGGAAACAAACAATCTGTCTTAGGAAACTATGTTTGTGTCCAATGGCTTGCTCACAGCCTGTAGGATGAGGTCTGTCTTACAGAATCATTCTGAAAATATTTTCAGTCAGTGACTAAATTCTAGAAGTCCATGATCAAAAGAGACTTTTAAAATCACATTGTTAGTTAATTGTTCAGCTCTGGAAATAGCAAGATCCCTGGTAATGAATTATGCAAAGTGAATATTCATGTTTCCTTCTTGTTTCAGTTGGCTCTATAACACTCAGGATTAGAGCAATAATATCTGTAATCTTTCATTACATCTGTCTTGGGATCATGAATTTTTAATCTGAGCTGGCATCACTAAGAAAAGTCCCTTTTCCAGGTCTTTGAAAATGTGCTCTTAGTATTCACATTATAAAATCTGTAACTTTTGTTTGAACTACTAAGTGAAACCAAAGTTAACTTCATGTTAATGACTTGGAAGGAAAACCATTTTCTAACACACTTCAGTTGGCTGCTTGAAGTTGAGGGAGAAAAGTTTCTCTAAGCTATTAAAAAGGAAGAAATGTCTGCACATTCAGAGGAGAAAGAGATTTGTTATTGGTGGAGGCAGCGTTAGGCAATGGCTATCTATGCGGTCATCTGGAATATCACACTACAGAAATATATCAGTATTAGGAGACATATTTACTCAGGCATGGCCATGATGAGTTGCTGTTCTTTGGTTTTAGAGATACTTGCTGTTATTTGACAATGTATTGTAATAGAAATCTGAAAAATCTCTCTAAATTGGAAATGGAATAGTGAGAGAATAGGTAGATTGGTGAGCAAAGTCTGAGGCAAGGTATCATTAATTAGGATTATAAATTACTTCTTAAACTCATTCCATACATGGATGACTTCTTAACAGTCAAAAACCCTTATAATTCTTGAATTCATTTAGTTTCTCTGTGCTATAGGTATTTTTGTGGGCAACCCAACTAAGTCTTGCCCCACCAGCTACCACCTTCTTTTCCCATTAATTTCTCTGCCACCATGAAGCCCCTCTGTTGCAGAGTCCTGCTGCTCCCAGGGTCTGCTTCTGCGAGCTATGCATCCCTCAAATGCTTGCAGGTCTGGTCTCTCAGGACCAGTAGAGCCAGTGCCGCAGGTGTTGTTGGAAAACAGATTGCAATTTGCTCTAAAAGAACTTTCAGGACTAGATCAAAACAAGACAACACATATAAACAAGGCAAAGTTAGTTATGAGAGGTAGTGCTTTTTGGTCATAGAAAACAGATAACTTTGGAAGCACGTGAACCTTTCGACATATTTGCCTTCTTCTGATAACACCTATTTTCCATGTTGAAAACTGGTAGATGAGGGATACCCAAAGTCACCCCACAAAGCCTAATTTTTTTATTACAGTCTCATGCTTCCCAGCTGTTGACAGTCCTTCTTTCCTTCTCTTTCCATAAACACATGCACAGAAGGCCTATGTCTCATTAAACCTTTTGAACAAGGCACATTCAGACTCTGTGAGCCTTGCCAGAGGGTGAAACTTTAAAAAGATTGTTATTTGCCTCATTTCATTATTAGAGACTCAAATTAAGTACCCACCAGTGTCTCCAGTTCCTACAGAAAGCTTTATCTTGTACCAGGAATAAAAGCATGAACAAACTTACATGAGTAAATAGAACAATACTGCTGTCTTAGATTATTTTCACAATTATTTACTGCATCCGTGTAGCTTTATCAGTTCAACAGTCCATGGGAAGTATGACTAACTTAAAATTATAGCACTTAGAAAAGAATGCAAAATAAACCAGGAATGACACAATCTAGTTTCAATAAGAGGCAAAAAGCAGGTTTTAACTACAGTTGCAGACTAGGCAGTTGAAAACTGGAGCTGTGAGATGCTGCATCAACAGCATGGTTGGGGTGCCTCACACGCTTGTGAGTCTTCTAGAAATCACAAAACTGTTTTGTCACAGGATGTCCACACTCAGCACCACATCCACAGAAGTACAGATGCCGTCATATAGACCTGGCACCACAACTTGCATTTTGAAAATCCTGAGCATTTTAGATTAGTTTTCCCACTCTTCTACTTTGTTCTAGTTGGTTACTACCCAGTGGGGTAGGAGCAGCTGTATTTTCATGGCACTTAGCATATGTACTTTATGCCAAGCTTTGAGAACCATGGGAGGGGTAGGCTACAAAAATGGAAACAGCTATTGCTAGTAGCAGCAGCAGTAAAGAGATCCATGCCCAGATGTGTTACTGTTGGTTGTAGCTATGATTTATTCCCTTGCATTTACTTCACAGAGTTTTGAGGTGTTTTAGTAGTTACCGTGACATATTAGTGTCAGCACGGCTGACATAGGCTATAGCCAGCATGCTGCACAGCCCAAATGACCCTCCCTCTGTCAGAGAGAGGTACATTATAGGCAACTGGAGAAAAACAGACTGTAGATAAATATGAAGTGCTATGAAACAAATCCAAAAATCATGGCATTGCACAGATTGATTAGCATTCCCAAAACAGAGCTGGAGTCAGCCTAAAATTATATGTCTTCTTTTTGTGCAGGTGTGTGCAAGTTCATAACAGTAAGTTTGATATTAAAATGGAACTTATTCTTCATCTAGACAGTGATCCTGTAACTGCATATCTGTTAATAAGTTTGAATAATAATTTCACATGTATGAGGTAAGAATGGTAGCCAAAGCACAAAGCTTCTGTCTTCTCATACTTTAGTTGGTCTTACGGGACACCTGCACAGAAAGAGCCTCTGCAGCAAACCCCAAGATAATAAAGACATCATGGGTCCACTTATTAGCATCTGCAAGTTCAAGAAGTCAAGGGTCTGGGATGTGAACTCTATGTTTTTCAAAAAAGACTAAATAGTTTTAAAGATGAGCTAGCAAGAAGCTGAAAAGCCCTTCAGAAATCTTTTTTCTCTAAGTTTTCTGTGGGAACCACAGCTGGAATTTGAGAATTGAGGTCTGCGTGACAAGAGAAGCACAACCAGTCATACTTAGCCTTCTTGCCATATTGTCCTGAAGAGCAAATGGGAGAACATCTGCATGCATGAACAGCCACTGGGAGGCCAGCATGTGCTTTTCTTTCTAGTTAATGAGATTACATTTAAGTTTGCAAAAGAAGATGGACAATTATTATGCAGTATGAGTGAGGAAAGAAACATGTTGAGGCAGAGTGTAGTCTAGGCTGACTGTAGTCTAGGCTGACTGTTGGATGATTTAAGGAGGACATTTAAACAAACCTATTCCTGTGGCATAGAGCAGAACCCAAAGGAGATTTTTATTGACAACATTTCTGCAGCATTCTCCTGGAAAAATTGTTTGCTCACGGTCTGGATGGTTGTGCTCTTCTCTGGATAAAAAATGGATGGCTGGGAATAGAGACTGGTGGTGAATGGAGTTACAGCTACATGGCCATCTAAAGTCATGTTCTCCAGAACTCAGTACTGAGGCCAGTCCTGTTTAATATCTTTATCAGTTATCTGGATAAACAACCATCTGGATAGTCTGCAGACAACATCCAGTTGTGTGGGAGTGTTGATCTGCTAGAGGGCAGGAAGCCTCTGCAGAGGGATCTGGACAAGCTGGATTGATGTGCCAAGGCCAGTGGTAAGGGGTTCAACAAGACCAAGTGTAGGTCCTGCTCTTGGGTTACAATAACTCCAGGCAGCTCTACAGACTTGGGACAGAGTGGCTGGAAAGCTGCCCATGGGGAAAGGATCTAGGGGGACTGGTGGACAGAGGCTGGACATGAGACAGCAGTATGGCCAAGAAGACCAGTGGCATCCTGGCTTGTAACAGAAATTGTGTGGCCACAGGACCAGGGCAGTGATTTCCCTCCTGTGCTGGGCACTGGGGAGGCCCCACCTGAAATCTTGGGTTCAGTTTTGGGTCCTTCATGACAAGAAGGACATTGAGGTGCTGGGGCAA
>VWZF01006751.1:23684-34729 GCA_013396755.1 Sclerurus mexicanus | reverse complement strand
TTCCCACCCCACCCCCCACCCCGAGCCATTCTCCCTCCCCCTCCTGGCCTGGGGAGAGACCAGAGCAAAAGGCCCTAGCTAAGTGATTAGCATCAGGATATGAATATTCATCTCGCCCTTCATTAACAATCTTTAAAGACTAAGGCGTTGCCTCCAAGCTTTTAGGAAAGAATTCCAAAAGATTGTTGAAACTATAACACACTCACACAGTGACAAACTGGTCCTGGTCACTATAACCAGGACACTGTGACAGGTCTGACAATTAGTACCTAAGTAAAGAAATACATATATTTGCATAATAAACAATGGATCACAATCTGGAAAAATCTGGTTGTGCAGATGTTTGGTGTCCCTGATCATATGATTTTGTCTGTATTCCTCCTTCTCCAACCATTCACTTTTTCCAAACATACATGTGGGGTTTTTTTCCTTTGCTTACACATTAAAATAGTTTGGCACTTTAAGTGAGACTGCTAATCTGAAGGTCATGGCATGATCTCCAGTAAGTAAGCTCCTACAGACCATCCAGTCATGCTTCTGTGGTGTTGCAGATTTCCCGCACCTCTGGGCTCTTGATGTGAAGCACAGCTTTTCCATACGTCTCTGTTATATGAAAAAAACCCTTGATTTATAGCAAATTGTATTCTACCTGTTTCCAATTCCTCCCACAAAAAGTCACAATGATGTTCATTCTCATGAATAAAAATACAAATGATCACTAATTCTTTGCCTTTTTGCAAACACAGAATACTATCATAGAGTATTATAATTGAAACCATAATACTTCAAGACATTTCTGAAACTGACTATGTAGAATCTTAGGATCTTTAGAACTTGAAGGAGTTTTGCAATCTCCATTAAATTAGATTGTTCCTATTGATGCAATGCACTAAATGTATGTGTTTTGTGCAAGAAATAATGGACATGATGTGGTCTGTAAAGCAGAAGCACAAAGGGCTCCAGGATCTTTGATGGACCCCTGTGAGCCCCTACAAAGCAGTATCCACAGTACAGCACAGGCTTCAGCCTGGATGTAGTAAAGCCTGAGCTGATGCTTCAAAATGGTTCATTGATGGAGAAGTGTGCATTAGTGTCTGGATATGCAGCAAAAAATAGCTCATGAATGCCCTTTCTCTAATAGAACCTAGTCTGGAAGTCCATGAAGATGACAGTTGAGATTATACACCTGCTATTAAAGTGTACTGAGAAGAAGAGTTTTTGTCATGTAGGCAATGTAAAGTGGGAATAGATGGGCTGAATTAAACAAGGATATGATGGTAAATAATGTTAAGATGGTGGCTTGTGTTAATAAAAAACAGGTGGGAAGACTTCAGTTTGATATTCTAGTGTGAATTTATTTTCCTTCTCAGTTAACGTGATTACCTCATGTTACATTTATATAAAATACTTCATTATGATGGCAGGTGAGGACATATAGAACAGAAAAAAATAGCACTTTGTAAGGGCTGTTTTCTCTTGAGAAAATACTCAGAGTCTTCCTTAGAAAGCTTACCAACTGTGAGCTCACTTACATGGGCATAAATCTTCTGTAACACTTTTGAAATCAGTGTAATTATAATGGATTTATAGGGGTGTAATCTGCCTTTTACAGATTATTTACCTCATAAATGCTAATGACTCCTTGGATGTGAAAGTGGAGGGAATTTCGGATTCTACCCAAGGAATACAAAACGGGACTCTAGTGTATAAATCTGTCTTAACTTTGCAATTGTTGACAGAAGATAAATTCTTCCCAAGAAAATACCTTTTCTGAATTTTATGTCTTAACAGTAAAATGAAGGAAAATTCCACAGTGCTCTCAAGTTGCATCAGAGGCAAATTTACCCCACAGTGAATAAAAAAAAAAAGTTTCATCTCTCTTTAGTATTTTATAATTTCTTCACTAAAGTGATGTGGAAGATTTGAGGCATAAGAATGTACACATTGCTTTCTTACTATGGTGCTGCAATGCAGCTTAGCATTCCTCTCTCTCTGCTCAGGGCTGAAACAGTCTCAAGCCTCCTGCTTACCCCTGATGTACAAGAGTTGTTAAATTTTGTTTTATCATAATTTCCTGTGGTTGGCCAGAAATCAATTTTCCTAAACTATTGGTGTGAGACCTCAGAGACTTGAAAGATTATAACAAAGCTTGTACCATTTTGCAATCAGTTTGTTGTGTTAGTCTCAGATATTAACATATCAATGAATGGCAGCACTGCCCAATCTTATTTTAGGTCAAAATCTTTATCTATGAGTAAACTGAACAGCAGGGAGAGTAAGGACAATTCATTCTCCACATTCCTTTCTAAAAAATTCAGAAATTATTCTAGTCAGATCTGCTGCATTACACAAAACACAATTCTATGTTTATCAATTAGTGTAATGAATCTACATTGTGGCTTTTTTAATTGATTACCTCTAAAAATAGTTTAGGAAGAAAAGACATTCTTATTAAAGAAGAGGTAGCCTGATAAATATGAGGAAAATAATAAAACTCCAGAGAAAGGAAAAGCAACAAATGTAGTCTGTTTTGTCTCTTGTAGGCTCAAATCATCAGGCACTTATTAAAATAAAAAATCCTCTAAGCTTAACTTTCAGCATGAAATAAATCTTGTCTAAGCATTTTGCAGCTTCACAATAACAAAAGAAATAGCTAACTTTGTATCTTAAACACTTCTTTCCCTTCACACTCACAAAAATAAAATAAGGAAGGGAGAGCATCCAGCTTCAGGGGAGGGAGCATCCAGCTCTCCCTGAAGACATATTCACAAATCATTTATTCAACAGGCAGCTTTTTTCAAGAACTCCCTCTATGTGTGATGGCATTCTTATCATGAATAGTGACCTGCTGATAGCCTCTGGTAGAGTCCAGAACACCCATTGGATGGGAAAGGGTGTGCTCAGCCATCTATCAAATAAGCCCTGAACATGTACCCAGGTCTCCCCATGCAACCACTGAAGTTGCTCCACACCTCCCACTCACAGCAGGATGCCTAGGGTCAAACTTCAAATCAACCTTGCAATGTTCCCACCAATGCTTAGAATTTTCTTCTGATTTCTTTAAATTTAGAAATTTGAAATGCATGTTTTGTAGTTTAAGGAAAAGAAATAAAATACAAAAAATCAAGATCCCTTGCCATAGCAAAAGAGGTTAAAGAGGTGGTATAGAGGTTAAAGAGGTGGTGTGGTGTGTGTTCCTTGCATTTGACATGGGGTCTAGTGTTTTTAGATTCTTCTTCAGTGAGGATTACAATTCCATTTTAAATGTGAAAACAAATGCTTGAGTCATGACAGGGCTTTAGGAGCAGCAACGGTAAAAATCATTAGGTCTGCTAGCCAGGAATTAACTGACATCTTCAGAAAGTATCCCTTAAGGACTGTCTTCATTGGGCATGGTTCCTTATATAGAAATTGTCAGCAAGTTTTTTAAATGGTTTTTCCATCTCAGCAAATACTCCTATGTAGATGCAGCTAAAGCTGTCATAACGTATCCTTCTGGAATTCTGTAGTATGTTTATATTTGTTGTTTGGCAATGACAATGGTACTGTGCATGTGTCTGTAACAGCACAGAAACTTCCTATGTGGCAAGCATTTACGGATCACTGATACACACTGATACACCACCTTGCATGTGAACCACCAGCCCAGTGCAGCAAGAGCCTCTCTGCATCATAGCATGCTTATGCAAGAGACCAGTTTCCCCCTGATTCTACACTAGCACTAAATAGGGATCAGTCTCACTCCTCCATTCTTGCATGTTACAGATATCACTGTATTCTTCTTTTCCATTAGCCTTGGAAGTTTGAAAGCACCAGGGATTAATGGCGATAAACCAATGCCTGTATTTCAGTGCAAATTGCCCTCAGTGATACCTACTGCATTGTGGACTGTTGTCAGATATTATTGTGCTTGGTATGTCATGTTTAGTTAATATTAATATGGCTGGCTGTTTGACTGCAGTTACTTCTAGAAAGGCTATGTTGAGGAACTAATTGTAACAACAGAAGCAACTGCAACAATGACAATAATAATGTATTTTATTTATTAATAATGTGATAAATAAAAATCACTAGAAGAGCTACACATACTTCTTCTACTGTCTTCATGGATTCTTTTTGAGGGAGTTGTCCTGCATTGCTAGCATAAACAAAGTTAGTAGATAGTACTGACTTGCTGTAATGTATATGTTGATTTCTCAACAAATTTTTCCTTTTAGAATGGGTTTCACGTACTTCTTGTTAATATATTTAGGATTCTCCATTCAAGTTTTTTTCAAAATCCACATCTACTGTTCAGGCCTCACTGCCAAGGTATAATAGTGGGCTACAATATGGCACTGACAGTTTTGTGCAAAAGCCTGCATTACCTTACTCATTATTTCAAACTTGTTAGTGATACAGGCAGTCACAGTCTATATTTTGCCTGCATTTGGACAGGGTTGTTTGGGTTTTTTGTAAGGGGCTTGGCATCTACATAATCAATGTCTGGGAGTTTTGTAAAATGATTGTGAGTTTGCCTACAACCTCCAAGTCATACCCAGGCTTACTCAATTTGTAAAGCATACATTTGTAGCTGAAAAAACAGTCTCTGTACTCTCCAAGAGATATTTATCAGGCCTATCTTGGCAATGGCACTACATGGTTTATGGTCAGTTTCAGTTAACAGTGGTGTCCCATAAATAAAGGAATTTTTTTTTACAGCCATGGCATAAGGCCAAAGTATCCTTCATTGTTTCAGCATATTTACATCCAGTTTTTGTTAGTGGCCATGATGCATTAACCACTTGTCTCCAGCTTCAACTGTATTATTGAAAGAGTATTGTTCCAATATTCTCCTGGGATGCACTCATGAACAAGTTGCTTTTGTGCTTATTGTCATAGTATTTCAGGACTGGGGCCTCTTCAATTAAATCCTTCAGTTTCTCAAGCACTCTCTTAAGGATTGCATCTGTTGTTCTTTGAATGTTTTCGAGCAGTCATGCTCTATGGCTTCTGGTTCAAACAACTACATTAGTCATAAATTTCTCTACATAAAGCACTGTTCCAAGAAATTATTGTACCCCTTTTCCCTTTGTTCAGGCAATTACTCAGTGATGGCCATAACATTATGATGATCTTTGCTAGTTTCCGTTTTCTCCCATCCATACCCTTTGCATGACACCCTCTTATCATCTGCATTTGTTTAGCTTCACCCCCACAGCACCAAATCTTTCCAAAGCTTCCCAATGCCTGTGACCATGGTCCTCCATTGTGCTGAGCCTCTGGGACTGTGTTTGCTTCATAGCTCATGTGGAGCCTGACAGAGAAATACCTCATTCAATATGAGATTTCAATACCCTGACACTGGCCTCTGCATAACAGAAATCTGTTTAACCAGCTCTTCTGTGAAGGTTTCAAGGATACATGTGCTAGAGAAGTTTAGCTACATAGCTTCACTGTGTAGCTACCTCATCCTAACATAAACTCATCCCAGGACTTTAATAATGTACATAGTAGTGGTTAATTTATTGATAGTGGTTCCATGAAATTTCAAATACTTAACTTACATTAGTAAGTAATGCATTAACTTACATGCAGACCTGATCTCTTGGGTCTCTACATTTCTTTTCTGAGCATGTTAAATTCTGGAGTGAACTGCACTCTCAATGTAATAAAATACAAACAAAATTTGAAAAGCTGTTTACTTTTATCTGAAAGACTTTTCTTCATAGTGGAAAATATTTGTTCTACGAGACCAAAATATTGTAGGTCTGGGAGATTTGGGTCGTTTTTTTAGCTAATGGCAAACGAGCCTAACTCTGCATAAATAGTAAGCCTTTTTAAATGAAGCCCTAGAAACTTTGATCAAAGTTTTAACCTCAGTAGCTAAACTATGCTCTGTAATTACTGATAGAATAATAAAAAGCCTCAGTTCAGTGCCATGAATACAGGTAGATAGTCTGAGACACTTCAAGGTGTAGTGTTTGGGATTCAGATTTGTTACAGAGTGTCATCTGTGCTTGATGTATTGTTCAGGTGCAGTTTGAAGGCCAACAATAACAAAATTAGTTGATTTCCTCAGTGTTGATTATTTTAGCATACTCATTTTTAAACTGAGATTTTGATGGTCACTGATTATCAAACAATTTATGGGTTTTTTCCAGGTAGAAAAATCAACTCTATATAAGTATCATACAAACTACTAGACCTCTTCTAAATTATTAACCACCTGGACTCTTTAAATTAACTTTGAAGGCAGAGAAACTCTGGACACAGTTTACTGATTTTTCTTCCTTAGCCAGTCAACTGATGTTTTGGAAGGTTTGTTACTTTACACTTCCCTTCTCCTATTTTAAGGCAAAATCCTCTGGGTCTTAGCTTGAGAAAAGTTCTCACTGATTTCACAGTATGCTTTCCAGCATGAAATCATCATGATTTGGCTTCTTTTGTGGGGTAAATGTATTTTTCTCAAAAGTACCTAAAGAGACAAGACGTAAAAAGAACCCCCGATTTTTTAAATGTCTTGGTAAATGTAGCCTATGCATCAGAATTAGAAAATTTTCCAGTGCTTTATGCAGTGTCATCCAGTTACCAGCCCAAAATTTAAACATAGCACAGTGGTAAAGGAGCCAGGGAAGCACATTTTCACCTGTCTTGCCTTCTCAAGGATGTCAAAATGTGCTATGTCAAAAGTCTGCAGCAGTAAAGGGCTACAGCAGTACCTTTCTTCTGCCCACCTGTCTCCTCAGCTTCCTGGACAGCAAAAGATAAAGTTGCCAAAGGAGTAACTGAGTGAGTTTGCTGAAATGTGAACAGCTGCCACCATCAGCACTTCTTTCTATGCCATAGCAGTCCTCATCGCTGCATGTTGTCACCTCCATGACAAGCCAACAGTATTTGGCCAGACACCTCTCAATCCTGTCATCCATGAACCAAATACAATTACTTTACAGTGAAGTATCTATTTTTCCATGGCCATCAGGACATTAGGAGAATTTTAGCTGATCTTTCCACTAGACCACACAAGTGACCTGTGTTGCCTTCTGAATCCCAGCATCATTAAGGCTGAAACTCCAGCTAGGAGTTTTGAGGGAGCTGATTGTGAAGCAATGAACAACTGGAAGTAGTTAACTTCCCTCTGAACAAAAACAAACAAACAGACAAACAAAAGACACAAAAGCTTTGTTGTGTCTATGTGTCTTCAATTTCTCACTCTAAACAGTGTTCATGTTTCTTAAGATGTGGCAGAAAATAGTTTATTCCAAGTAAATAGAGGAAATTCCTTTTTGGTATTCCAATATGTCTTGGGAAAACTGCTGCTGTGGATTGAGGTATGTGTGCTCAGATCAGTGATCTAGTAACCTCCCTTCATTAAAAATGACCAAATACAGTTGCGAGTTTTTTTCTGAAACCAGATGAGTGAAGCAAGAGCAGAGTTGCCCTGAAAGCCCAAACAACTGTCCCAGCTCAAAACAAAGGAACCTGTAATGCTTATGGGGGCATTGTGGCTTTGCCAGGTATTTTGGTGAAAGAAAGGATTAAACAGTCAGCTTATCATTGTGAGAGTATCAACAGAAACAGCTGGAATTGGCCCGGACTGCTTCCAACTGGTCTATTACATTATGGGACCAAAAACAAATTTAAGAAGACTTTTCTGTGTACTGAAAAGCCAGGTTGCAGTCATACACCAGGAAGGTTCAGAGGGTGAACTTGGTCCATGACACTAACCACAATCATCTGCAGCTGCTCTGACTCCTAACAATGACCAAAAAACTGCCTGGTGAAGGAAGGAAACAGGAGTCAAGTGGGGATTGCTGTACACAGGTATTTAATTGCATTGAAATGCATTTTGGGGGGATCAGTGCTTGATAGTGTATGTCTAGTAATTTTTAGCTAGATTTTTTCAGCTTTTCCAGCCCAAATCTTGTTTTGAACTGTTCAAAATTGAAAGCAGTAGCTTGGAAGTTAATGAAGCTACATAAACATATGATCTTAACAGAAAAAAGGCTTGCTCTTTTAAGCAATGTACTTTATTCTAGGGACCTTACCATGAACTCAGAGGTTGAAATACTTGCATGCTGATCTCTTCAAAAGTTGAAAGAACTTTTCGTAAACCGCCACTATTGTACATGAAGGCTTTATTATATATCAACATGTATTTAATTTTTGTCTTTGGAATGGTTTACATTAGTGTTCCTCAGTGCACATCCAATTTGGATTTAATAAGATAGTGTTTGTCCATTAATAAAATAATCATAATTAAAAACATATTCCTTGCCATTCAAATTCTATACATTCCATATATTTTCTTTGCCTCTAAAGTCTGTTTTTAATGATCAGTTGGAATTGCTTTTATGCAGGAAAACTGTTTTTAATAAATGAAAATTAGCTATATTTTTGTAAATTCTGATTTTATAAGAGTAAAGGGACTAAACAAATCCCACATAGTTTGAACATAAGCAGCAAGGTACAAGCAGATAAAAATTCCAATTGCAAAACATGAAAAATAATTTATTGGTAGAGTTAAAGGCAGAAATTTTTAAATATCTCTATTTTCATCTATTCCAGTGTGTGAGATTAATTATTTCTCTTTCATATAGCCCAGTTAGAGTTCTAAAACAAAGGGATTTCTTCTGATTTCAAAGGCCCTTTTATTCCTAGCCTGCAGAAACAAGAATCTGAAACTGTTAGCAATTTCCTGGGAGCCCCACTCTGCCTGTGCGCCAGGGACCCACCAAGCCCAGTTTGGGATGTTCCCCACTTTCACTGTTCATCCCATATCACTGCTGGAGTTTGGAAATGATCTGTGGGTCACCCTCTTAACCTGCTGCCTTTCCTCCCAGGGTGTAATGCCCCACCACAGGTATCAGGCCAGACCAAAAGTGAAGGAGGGGAGTTTGGAGGCAGAGGCATGAATGTGATGTAACTCCTGTTCTTTCTGCCTGAGGGGCCAGAAGGACAACTAGTGGCACAAACTTTGTAATTCACCTAGCACAAATGTTCAGGCTGCCCTGAAGAAATTTTGATTGACAAAGAAAAATATTGGAAGCAAAATTGCGATTGAAGGATATGACTAAGATACACAACTTTTGGAGGTAATTCCAGATGCACTCAGCTATGAACTTGTCCTGAAATATATGAGGTCTAATTACCAGCTCAGTTTATCAAGTGTCAGGGAGCCAAAAATTATGGACTGAAATAGTGTATGGCCTCTTCCCTCCACAATAAAGCCCTTTCTCTCTTCCCAGCAGATTGTACCCATAACTGAAGATCAAGATGCTGTCCTGTAGATATTTTGAAACTGATGAGAAATGGTGACTATATCAAGCAAAATACTTGCAAGGAGGTTTTATTATTCAGGGATCAAAGGACAGATGAAAGAGACTTTTATTTATAAACTACTTCTATTTTTTAACCCACTGGGGGCTGTCATAGTATAAAAGACAACCCTTTCTTTGACCTTTCTGTGCAGCTTTATAAAAAAAATAAGCATGAGACAAGTTTATAAAAGCATTACTTGAATTCTAGAAATAAAAAGTCGTTGTATTCATACCCACAAAGATACAAGCACGATTAACATCATGTGCAAAATGCAAAAATAACTTGACCATTAGTTTATCTTAAAACTATTAACAGGTTCACTATGTTGTAATCTGCTCAGAGTATAAAATATGCAAAAATTTGATCTCTTTTGCCCAAGTTACATTTTAATGCAAGCTAATCTCTTTTTCAGTGTCAAGTTTTCAAGTGTCAAGTTTCAGTATAGTTAAAATACAATTCAAAAAATATTTGCAATCTGTTAACATTTCTTCAAATATGCACAGTTGTTAAATTCTACTCTGTATTGAAAACACCTTTCTGCTAGTCTGCATCTGATATGTAGATTTAAATTAATCTCTTTCTAGACACCAGTAACTACACTCAGAAACTGACACTTTAACTGTCTATGCAGTTAATGCTAAACTATCATGTTCAAAATTTGATTCTTCAGCCTCCTGTTCAGCTGCTGTCAAACCTGATAGGAAACCAAACTTCCTTTCCTCTTCTATTCCCCACTATAAAACCTTCAGGGCACTTACACGTTTACCACACAGTGGGTATTGTGCAATCAGCCAGTCCTGCCCAGTAGCCCAAAATGTGTTCTGCTCTTGCCCTGCCTGCCAGGCATCCTCCCTGCCTTGGTCAGTGTTTTTGAAACTTGCCTACTAAATTGTCTCTTGTGCAAAATAACAAAGCCATACTGCTCATGCAGAATAGAAGATGCAGATGAGAATGGGAGGAACTAGGGTGCATATTCCTACCTTGCATAGGTAAAGTAGGATTTCAACCAAATTCTGCAGAGCAAGAGCATTAAACCACTGGGAAAGCCAGTAGCAGGAATGGAACTTCAGCCAAGGCTTTTTTTGTGTGTGTTTGCTGAAAACCAACAGTCTGGACCAGGCTCCAGTCACAGCTCCTGGCTCCGAATCCAAGTGGAAGATGTTGGGTACCAATTGCTTTTGAAGCCAATGTCCGAATGTCCTCTGTTCCACACCTTGCTATTCTTTGCTTACCTTAGGAGCTCCCTGTTCCCTTATGCATTTCCTTATATGCCCTAATCAAAGGCTGAGAAGCCTACAAATGGTAGGTGGCTTGGGAATAAACACCAATATGCAGAAGCCAGTCTCCTTTAGTATGTATAGTACTATATGTTGCTTGTCTTGTCATAAAAATTTCTCTCTATTTTGTTAACTTGTTCACCTCTGCCTGAAATCCCCAGTCATGGTTATGATTTAGGCTATATCTTGTTCAAAGTCAGGAGCTGTAGCAGAACAGTGCAATCTCTGCTTCTGACTGAGGGTGTTCAGACTTGAAGGAACAATTCATAAGATCAGAAATTTATGCTTCAGTCTTATAAACAGCTTTTATATAAATAATATTTTGAGTTCAATAGGTTATCTTGTCTGTGTAAAAGAAGACAGACAATTCTGATTTTTAATGACTTTTGTAACATGACAGGCCCTTGGTATTTCTGCATTTAACTGTGACCAGAAAAGGTTTATGAAAAAATGGGATTAAAAAGGGAA
>VWZF01006751.1:0-23574 GCA_013396755.1 Sclerurus mexicanus | reverse complement strand
GAAAGAAAGAAAGAAAGAAAGAAAGAAAGAAAGAAAGAAAGAAACTTAGTCATTGTAGGATTTTGTAACTACCTTCTTTCAGACACATATGTTTCTTCTTAAGCTTGAACTCTACTTAATACCAGCTCTTCATATCTGAAGAAGATTTGTGCTGATATCAACAGGAAATTCTGTTACCATTGCAATGAGTGTATCATGACCGAAATTTAAACTGACATCTACTCAACGGTGAGTGATTTTCTTTAGGTTGCCTACACTCAGAAATAAAGCTTTTCTGCTTCAAGATAAAGTTCAGACAAAATCTCTACTGAAACTGATACCATTTACCTTAAAAAGAACTATATAGGACTGGGCCAGCATAACACACGTCTAAGATACGGTTTTGTGTAACTGGAACAGAGGATTATCATCAATGCCAAATAAGACAAAAAATTATGTCAGTGTTCTGTATTATTTTCATATTAAATTTTATAAGAGTCCAAGTGAACTACTTCTACCATCCCCCTAGCACTCTGAGTCTCACTCAGTCACCAGAGATGAAAGTGCCATTCATAAGGATAGGCTTTGCACTGGAAAACTCAGGTTGCCTATGGGACTGTACCAAAATTATTTCTTGCAAGTATGATCAAACATAAAATTTTTCCATGTTAGCAACATTAACCTGTTTTGAATATACCTTTCATGCTTTCTTACAATAAACAGTTTTTCTCATTTTATACTGGAAAAGAAGCTGTAGATTTTTTACAGCAAACACCTCATGTATGAGTTTATCAGTTGCAATGGATAATTAGGGCAAAATCTTCCACTCACTTCCAAGAATGAACAATACTATGAAAGAACAGGTGACTCAAAATCTCTGATTTTTTTCTTTCTCAGCTATATTTGCTGGCTTGATATAAATCATCACCACTTCCCACAGGCTTTGTTTGACAATAAAATATAACAGACACTTGACAGATCTCACACTGCTTTGCAAGAGAAGGTGGAGTGGATTTCAAACAGGTCAGTGAGGGATAGAGGCAGACCTCCTGAGCCTAGGGTCCTTCCATGCTGTGGCTGTTTGAACTCTCTTCTGCCACTGCTCTATATCAGATAATACTCATGATAGTAGTCTTCTTACTGATTTTGATCAGAAACAGGCCTTTCTCAGTGGAATCCAGTGAAAGGGCAAAGGCAGCAGGCACTAACTGAAATACAGAAAATTCCATTTCAGTGTAAGAAAAACCCCACTTTTTTCAATAGTGGGAGTGGTCAAACAGTGGAAGAGATTGTGCAGAGGGGTTGTGGAATCTTAGTCCTCAAAACCAGCAAAAACCCAGCTGGGCATGGCTATGAGCAACCTGCTGTGACTGACCTTATTTTCAGCAGAGAGGTTGGATGAGTCAATCTACAGAGGTGCTTGCCATATTCAGTGATTCTGTGGTTCATAATTGGTCCATTTACCTAACCAAATGAAGTCTTCTTATTCATGGCTATGCACACTTGGGAGAGGGACTTTTCATACAACAACTAGGTCCACATCTGATTTCAGGATAACTAGAACCCAGCACCAGCTCTTTAGCAATTAGGAGTATCTTAAGCTGTTCACCTTGCTTAGTTGAAAACACATATGAGTGGATGATTTCAGTCTAGTCGTATCGTCTGAGGTCCATACACCGAATTCAGTCTATGGTTAATTTTACAAGCCTCCCATGCTGAAACTTCACTGTCTGCTCAGCTGGCAGCCTGACATAAATAACTAGGTTTCTCAGTAATTTCCAAACAAGTGTTCTTCCTGTTTAGATACAAGGCTTGCATTCACCAAGCAGCTGGAGGTTACATCAATTTTTTGTGGTAAACCCAAAAAGTTCTTTGCAACTCGAGAGACAACCAAATAGAAGTCGACGTAGTGCTGGGGACTCTACTTGATTTTTCTGTTTTACAAGGCTGGAGTAGAGAAAGAGGAGGAACTGGCCTCTACTCTCTAATCCAGGAGCCCTGGCTCAATGTGATCACGTGCATCCGTCCTGCCATGCTGCTGCTGCCACAGATTGACAGTTACAAATGGGTTAGATCATCTCCAGGTAAACACTCAATTAAAGGTAGAAAAGATGGTGAGTCAGAGGATCTCAATTCATTAACTAATCTAATACATTGTATTTCAAACTGAACCTGAACTGATAATTACATCAGTGCAAATCCCAGCCTGACTTGTGTACTGATGCCCTGTCAAAGAGTAACCAACTTAGATTGAAACCTTCAGCTTGCACCTGCACTTTGTGGAGCAGACATGAGGCTGAGGACAAGCCAGTCTCGGCAGAAGGGACAGAAAGACTTTGAGAACCATGAGAAACCAGGCTGCTGACTCTTAGTCCAGTGTCATGTAAATGCACTGCAGTGCTAGAGGGACCATTCTGGCCTGGCACTACATCATATAAACGAGGCAGTGTCTGACAGGCTCTACACTGAACCAGGTGAGCCTGCCCTAGAAGGGGTGCTTTAGTGCTAATCACCCTTGCTGTCAAAAATGTTTGTTTTTCATCAGTTGCAACCATGATGAACTTCCCATTATGAACTGTTCTGCCTTTGTCTTCTGCACTAAAGAATCATCTGCTCTTAGCAAACTTTTCCCTTTTGATTTGTTTTCAGATAAAGCAGATAGACTGGGTGTATCGAGTTTCCCACCACCAGGCTTGTTTGATGGATCATTCATTCAGTGAGTCATGTAGGTCTTTTGAACTATTCCCCATTTTTCAACATCAATTTTAAGTGGGAACCTTGGATTTGGACATCCTACTATATTTGTCACATCAAATTACAACAGTAATCAGATCTAAACTGAGTGGCTTAGAAATAAAATATCTGCTTTTTCCCTATGCTCACGTTCAGCCTAATCAAAATAATGACCCCAGCTGAAAGAGTAAGACTGTTACTCCTATTTAATTAACTTATTTTTATTTACCAAAGATCTAACTTCTAGACAGCTGTATAAATAAGACTTAAGGAAAAGATACATGTTCTGTCTTTATTTGTTCTGGCTCAAGCCCCCTCATATTTCATTGAGGAAAAAAAATGTAAATGAGTGTTTTAATTTGCTTTGCAGATCCGGAAATCTTAATTGGAGAGGTGAGGTCAGGGACATGGGATCTTCCATGGTGACTTTCCCTTCTAGTGCTGCTTGAAGAATTCTCTTTTCAAGTGGAAGGAATTACTGCCCTCAGACCTTGCTTTCATCCCTAAAACAATAGCATCACAAAGGAGAAAGTGAATGAGCTGTTATGATCAGTGGAAGGGATTGAACTGTTGGGAGGGAGAGAGTCACCTGAATTTCCCATGTCACTGGAGGAAGATCCATTAATGTCACTGAGACCTGGAGGGAGACCTACACTGAGTCACATTTGCTTTCTATTTTCTGTTGCTATAGTACCTCATGTCACTTGAACCTCACACAAACATCCCTCTGCTGAGGACAGGCAACAGGTCAGCTCTGTTGCTTACTGTCTAAGAAGGCCAGCTAGGTGATTTCTATTCACTTGTTGGAAAAACCTTCCTGTGTTGTTTGGCTGTTTGGGTTTGGGCTGTGGTTTTGTGGATATATTTATTTTGCTTTGTTTTGTTTTATTTTGGTTTGGATTGGTTGGGGTTTTTTTTCCTGGCAGAGTAGCAAGTCTGTTTCACCCTCTCTCTGATAGTTACAGCTTTAAAAGAAGTATATGTTAGAGGAATTCTAAATAGTGATCAAGGGGCTTTGTGCATGTGTGTGTGTGTGTGTGCATGTGTGTTACCTATTACAAAATCTCCACCCAGGAGCAGTGTTGAGTATTTCTCAGATACATCTTGCAGAAGTCAACTTCAGAGTGGGGTCAGCTGCAGGGCTGTACACCTGCTTCTGTTCAATGCATTAGTTACATCTCTCCTCCTGTCCTCCTGAAAACATCCTACTCCTTGTAGCTATTTCGCTACCTCTGAGAGGTTAAAAGTAGCAAAATCTATACAATCTCCTTATCTATCACCCTGTCAGTCTAAACTGCTGCCTCCAGAATATCTTCTCACGTCTTGTCTGTTTTGGATCTTTCTTGCAACTGGAGGCTAGAGAGGACCATGAGGCCCCAGAGAGCAACCTTTTCCCCTTTCATCTACTTCAGAAAATTAATCTGAACAAAAAGATGGAAGTATATAAATCCATGTATGTATATATATATATGCATTTATCTATATATATATAATTATATTTCATGTTTCTTGCATTATTTGAAAAAAAAAAAAGCTGAAGGCAGATACACAGTAACAGATTTAATTAATAAAACATATGCCTGACAGAAGTTCAGAAAAACATCTGCTATTTCATTTTGAGAAATGCCAAGTCTGCAGTATGTATGGCATCCTGGTCTGCCTCCAGCCTGGATAATTGCATTCTTGCTACCTGTGAATATTTCTGCTATCTCAATTGGATACAGCGTTTCTTCCACACTCCTTTGCCAAATTATTCTGTGCTACTGCTGTGTATCTGTGAATGGCTGTCATGTTTTGATCCAGAGTTTCTATCTGCTCACAAGAAGTACCTAAAGCCTTGACAGCTCCAGGGAAGATTCAGTCTGTTAGAATATCTGCAGATATAAAGGATGTAGTTGTCAAATCTTTGTGTTGAGCCTTCGAGGTTGAAAAATTGAGAAGACGTGATCATATGGTTACATATGATACAGCTATTAATCCATCTGAGCTGGAAATTTAATTTTCAGAGATATTTAAAAACAATAGCTATACTAATAGGCAGTAAGAAGTATTGACACAAGAACAGTGCCAGGCATGTTCAGCTGTATTGCCTCTAAAGGCTGGATGGGGTCTCATTGGCTTTATAGATGGGCAGAAGCACCCTGTGGACCTGCACCAGGCCATGGGCAGACTTGTCTGCTACAGGGTTTTCCAGTAGGTAGCTTCCAGTGGGAGTGGGATGAAACTGAGATGCTAGTGAGAAGGGTTTTTCAAGGTCCATGCAGGGCAAAAGTTGGCGTGTGGGCATAAATGGGTTTTGTTGCAGCTGTTGAAAAGATTAAAACTTGAAGAGCAAATGAGCAAATAAAAGCATAAGAGATCCCAAATCTTCCTCATACCTCTCTACTGCTCAGCTTCCCTCCTCCTGGCGGGCTGGATCTTGTGCCTGTTGTCACTCAGGATGCTGCATATCACACAGACATTTTGTATGCAAAATAACATGGATGCTAGTTCTAGGATACAAAGTGCTGGAAACAAAAAAGCAGTTTTGCAAGAAAGACAGTGTAACCTTTGAGAGTGGCTTTAATTTGTGTACAGTAAATAGTACAAAAAAAATGGACTGGGTAGAATTTCATGATTTTTTCTATTTCATGGAAATTCTTGGGGGAAAGTGTTCATTGTTAACTTAAACAGTAGTTGTGGAAAGGCATATTTCCCACCAAAAGAAAAAAAAAATCAAGTAACCAAATTATCTTAATTCCAAGTCTTAACTTGGGATTCCCTAAGTTCAAATGCCCCAGCTCAGCCATGATTACCTGAGATGTGAAGATTTCTGATCTGATGGCTCCAGGCAAGAAATATGGAAGTTATAGGAGTCTTATTGACCCCCATTTCAATAGCTTCCATAGCAGGGTTATTTCAGGGTTGCAATCCCTGGATGCCCTGCAATATCCTTTGCCTGCCGCACAGAGACTCAGGCTCATCAGTATCTTTAGAGTGGAGGTCACATGTCAGACAGTAACACAGAGATCCAAGATGGAGTGATACCAACCCTACTGCTGCTGCAGGCAGGCATCACAATCATTGCCTCTCCAGCTAGTGTGGGTATCATGTTTTGCATGACCATACTGGTGGAGCTTCACTGCACCACACATCCTGCACAGACAGAAGCTTCATGGGGAGAAACCTGAAATCTGCTTGGGAATTGTTTTAAGTCTGTTGGTGCTGTCTTTTCTTGCAAAAACCTACTTTGTCAAAAATTCTGACAAGATTTTTTGCTTTCACTTTTCAGAACACTGACTGACAGTATGCACTGCCAGAGAGCAAGGTCAACCAGTTCTTTTTAAAGCCATGGCACCTCCAGTGGAATTTCCTGGGCATGCCTCTCCTCCACCACCAGAAACATTAGAACAGAGGTGAGCTCTTTCAAAGTCTTTTTAGTCATTTTAAGCCCACAGAGCAGGAAAAGGGCAACTGCGTTCCTATGGCTTGCAAAAAATGCATGAAAAGGAAATACCAGTGTTTGAAGTGAGACTGCTAATGGCAAAACTTATTTTCCCCATGAAGCAGCATTTTTTTTGAAATGTGAATGTGTATATTCCAAAATTTTATTTCATCTGAAAGAACAAACAATTGATCCTGTTTTCTCAGAATGGGACGTATTTCTATTCCCTTGTTAAACTCTGCAGGACACAAGATTAAAAAAAATGAAAAAACTCAAACCAAACAAAAAAAAGCCCACCTAAGCAAAACAAAAAATATGACCTAGTGGTCTTTACTCCTTTAACTGATTATTAGAATGTAGTGAAATGTGATGGGGGTTATTTATGCAAATTCCTTTCAGATTCCTGGCTTTACATCCAGAAACATGAATGATGACAAAGTGGCTCCTAATCAGTCACTAAGAAAGGTTTATTAATAGACAAACTGTGGGAAAGGTAAACTTTAGAAAAGTTAAGTACCTGAGAAAGAAGGGTAGCTATTAAACAGAAAAAAAAAATCAATTTCTCAATGAAGTTATGTTAGTCACTTAAATGACATAAAATTGATTTTTTTCTTTTCCCCCTGGAATTGTGTGCTGGTTTTTTCTGACATATGTAATAAGAGCATGAAAATGTATTTCAGTTTCATTTGTTTTTATTTTTTTTCCATGTGGATAGTGTTTATTCCGTAGTTTTCAAATTGAGTTATCAAGTGGGTGACCTAAGTATTAATGATGCTCTTGCTTCAGAGCTTTGTGAGTTACTGGATGATTCCTATGCATATGCATACATCTATGCATAGTGCTTTCCAGAAATGAAGGATATGGTATCCGAAGCACTTGAGTGACTTGGGTTGTATTTGCACAGGCAGGCATGTACAGGCATGAAGTTGTCTGCCTCCACTCTGCATTGGTCTGAGAAGATACACAAAGCTGTGGTTTTTTGTTGTGTCAGTAGAGCTTTATCACAGCTGGTTCCCAGACAAGCTGTTGAGATCTCTTCTGGCATCTCTACTCAAAACTGCAGTGGGCAATGTAAGTAGGTTATGAATTCTCAAGACTAGTGAGAAGTGAGATTTAGATTCATAACCGGTTAGATCTTAAAGGCAACTTTCCCTTTAAACATCTCGCCATGTGTTTTTTCAATCTTGTCTTTATAGTGTACTCTCACTGAATTATCACCTCAATAATGTTTACACAGGAAAATAAAACATGGGTTTCTAAGGCAAAAATTTCGCAGATAAACTCCTTTCTTTCTTCACTTACAAATGTGCCATGTGCCCCATAAAGCTGTGCTCTAGGCAAGCTATGTGCTTTGGAGACAGAAGAAGGGCAGATGCAATAAGACAGAAGTACTTCTATTTTTGCTTTTTATATTCTGTTTAGCAACACACAATTCTTCATCAAAATCTTTAGTAATTTGAATAAGGAAGGAGAGCCAATGTGAGTGTACTTGAAGTAAAAGCTTCTCATTGAACACCTGAAGTAAGTGCAAATGTACACAAGGTTTGTTTAGCTTGCAGCAGAGAGGGAACATTTGGCAATAACCCTTCAAAATGGCAAATACAGTTTATTTTACATTTTGCCTCCCTGTTTATGTGCAAATGTAGACATTATAATGGCTGTTTTCCTTTGTTATTATGAATGAGAACATGGTCAATTGGCCACTATCCTTTCCAAAACCAGTTGTTCTTTTTTGAAGGTGTCTGCTTTCTCCCTCTCCTGTGGATACTAGAGTATCGCAGTGAGTTCTGAAACCTACTGTCTTGCCCAGCTGTCACTGCATCGCAAAAATCCCTGTGCCTGGGTATATCAAGAGCCAGCACTGCTGAATTGGTAACTATTGGCACCAGTTAAGGATAAGCATGAAGTAGGGTCAAATGGCTTTTACAGCTTGAATCTGGCTGTACAGCTAAAAGCAGGTCCGAGGTGATGTTATCCATGGTTGTAGATGTCCACTCAGGGGTAAAATAATTTAACTGTTCAAAATACAGGCTGTATTAAAAAAAAAATAAAAAAAAATAAAAAAAAGACATGTTAAAATGAGAAAATCTATTCAGAAATTCCTGTGAACATAGAGTTGTATTTTCTCACTTCCTGGTAAATGAGAATTACCTGCAGACAACTGCTTTTCTTGTCTGTCTGGCTGAAGGAGGCATTAGCCTGCTTATCCCATCCCATCAGCTCCCAGCACTTCTTCCTAGGTGCTTCCCCTCCCAGTAAGCCATTTCTCCATGGTTTCCTGCTGGTGCCAGCTCAGTGCAGATGGTGGATGCCCGTGCAAATGCTATCAGCTGTAACAGTAAGCTTTCCTACACTGCTCTGACCCTCCCAGGCCTACAGTTTTCCCCACCATTTTGGAAATGAGAATGCAGCTCTCACCTCACTGTTGGGGAGAGGGTGACCTGCACACAGGTGTTTGCACATGCATTCAGTTATCGGGCCTCCATTACTGTCCCATCATGCAAGTCACATCATCAGAGCTCCTCCAGATGCTGGCTTCTGCCTTTCCTGTTAATGCTATGTAGTAACTTTGATGTTTTGCCAAGAAAATGAAATTACTACCCTTGCAGTTTCTAATCAAGCACACCATAGATTATATAATGGGTGCTGAGGCTAAAGATAGTATTGTCTCTTAATCATTGTCTCTCTGCAGTAGTTCAAAGTAAAGCATGCCACTTTCAGGAACAGATTTCCCTATTCCTACCAATCTGTTAACAAATATTTGCAGTAGAAGAGCAAAGACTCTTGTCAACCTTTTAAAGTAAGGCTTTAGTGCAAGACATGCACCAGATAAATACCTTCTTTGCAGGGCGAAAGTTATTACTGGGCAGTGTTTTGGAGAAAACCTGGTTAGGGAAGTCACCATTTGCAGTATTTGGTCTTACGTTATGGCTGGGTCAGTGACCTTTTCGACTTGGCTGGGAATCCACTGAGAAACAGCTGTGGTGTTTTTTCTCTGGAAATGCTAAAAGGAAATTCCTTGCCTTAATGTCTAGCATTGTTAGCATCACTGCAGTAAACTTCTGGCAGATTTTGTAGTACACTTGGTGTTGTTTTTTTAACTCTGAAATGCTTATTTGTTTGTCATTTATAGAGGTTACCCTAGGGTGAGCCAACAAAGTTTAGTTTTGAGTCACTTTGGTCCTTAAGCCTGTAAAAATGTTGCAGACCTTTAAAACTGCAATGGGAAACAGATTACCCAAAGACATATTTTACGTCCAGGTGCTAAAGAGGTTTGGGCAGAGGCAACTGATAGCAGTATTTGGATACTCCAGTTTTACTATCCTCATGCTAACTCTGATGAAACATGTGCTAGAGTCAATCACTGATACACTAGAGAAATTCCTACTATTTTATATATGCCAGAGACTAAATAGTCAAAATGCGAAATCGAAGAAATGTGAAACAGAAATCAAGTCTTGAGAGTGGGACTTAAGACATCCAGAAATTTAAAGGAACTAAGGAATAAATTATGTGATTGAACTTCTAGCAATAATGTTTGCAATGGCTAAATTATCATAATGTTCAGTGATAAGCAACTTAGATCTACTGAAGTCTAAAAGCTTTGCAGAATTTACTCAAATGACAGAAATAGCCATGACAAATAATTTGAAAGATCCTCACCAAGACGTCACTGAAATCAGCAATTATCCTGTAGACCTGAATGCCAATGCACATTCTATTTGTTACATGGAATAAAAAGGTCAGGTCTGTGATCCTCTTTACCACACCCATGCAAAGAGTTGCTGCTTACTTACCCCTATTGCTGTATTGGCCTGGGGAATACCCACCTGGAATAGTACCTGAACTCTTGAGGGACAGAGATAAAGGTGAGTGAGAACAGTCAGAGAGCCTGAAGAGGAACTCAGGGTTGTGAAGTAGTGCTGGGAGCAGGAGCTTGCTTTGGGATTACCTCCTCTCTCACTTTCTGGATTAAGTGAGCAAGCTGTAGTATGGACTGATTGTACAGGGAGAGACAAAGCCATTTTATCACTTCGCATTTAGGCATATCAAAATCAGGAAATTTATAGTTGTCTGTGTCAGAAGGGAGGAAGCCCAGTTAGACCCATAAAATGCTAGTGACTGGTTGCTTCCATTCTTCCCTCAGCACCTGGCTCCTTGCATATCCCCATATGTGGCTTTGCCTCTTGTTTCTGCATCTCTGCCATTGGTCTCATAATTTCTGTGTGCCCACAATTCCACTTTGCAATATAAAACCTTAGTCTCTTTAGACTGAATACTGACACATTCACAATAATTCTGTGACTTTGTAGCTCTGAAAGTGACATCCTTCAAGTCAGTCTTGTGTGAGCTTGTTCACAGACCCCACAGTCTTTCTCCTGCCAGGGGACAAAGATCTTCCCTACTGTTTTGAGGAAGAAGTTGGAAAATTTCCTATCCTCATGAGAAAACTAGCACCAGATCATAAAATGGAGATGGAAGCAAGATAAGGTTTGTCAATAAATCAGAATTCCTTAATTTGTGTTGACTGTTCTTTCTCTTTCAGTATTCCTCCAGGAAAAAGGCTGTCACACTATGTTACTTTGTCTGTGGCACTGTATGGGGTGATTCTGCTAATTCAGACAATTTTAAAGGAACTGTGAAATAGGGGCAAAAATTCAGATTTTTAAGAAAGAAAAGAGCCTCTTTATGAATGACCTTAGAAAAGAAGTGACACAATAAGGAGGAAAGGTTTGTGAACTATATCGGCATAGATAAGGTAGTCTAAGTGAGACAAGTCTGTGAGGAACTTCTGCTGGAGTAAAGAAAGCAAGGTGGCTTAATGGTAGATTAAATTCCTTGCAGACAAAGAAAAATTAATGCAAATTGGAAGGAAAAATCAGAATGATGGATTTCGTGTCTCTAAATTAATCAAAACCATACAGCAAAAAAAGTGTCACAACAGACATCTTAGCTAAACCATATGCTTTGAGAGCAGCAAAAGTGTTGGCAAACTCATAGAAGGCAAAAGAAAAAGAATAGAAAATAAAATTGAAAATAATGTAATATAATTATATAAGCCAGTGACATGTCCTCTCTGTTCCTTTCAGGTCAATCAACTTCAAAATATTACTGCAGAAATACTAACGGTCCAGGATAATACAGGAAAAAAAAATACTAGAGAAATGGAAACGTGGTGGGAGGGGTTTTTTTTAAGGAGAACTTGAAAGTGTAGAAATGCTTAGATTAGAGAGCAAAAATATGTGACAGCATGACCAAAGTGTACGAAACAATTAATGCTATAAGGAAGCTTGCCTTTCCTACAAAACCAAAGTATCAGGACATGAAACTGAATAACAAGACAATTTACAACCAATGAAACAGCCTCATTTATGTAATGTTTAATGGGTGAGTTAGACATCTACATGACTAATGTGAACAGAGAGATTTTGTTGGACAAGAAAAGAAATAGAAAATTAATTACATCTGTGTGATTTGAGTCAAAGTAAAATTACATTGTTAAGGAGCAATTTACCCCTATGGGCAAGTTATACTCCTAATATCCTTTATGAAGTATTTTTTGTGAAGAATTTAGCCAAACTTTGAAGCAGGGTACTAGAATCAATTATCCACATCTGTTCCCATACTGAAGGCATCTGTATTCTGACTGTGTGCTGTGGTAGGGAAGGAAGGAAGACCTGCACCATATATAAGGAACATAACTAAGGCACTGGAAGGAGCTGAGATACCAATGTGCTGTATCTGAGATTCCTCTGGCACAAACACCTGTGAATGTGTACAGTGAGGTGAGTGCTGTCTAGCAGCTCTGGACTTAGTGTGTCTGTCCTGCTTGGCATAATACCTGATAGACTATCCAGGCAGTAGGTTCACTGTCCAAGATTTTCAGCTCTACGGTGGCCCGTGGTTCAACAATGCATCCAAAAACTTGAAGAAAGGGAGGCACATCTGGAAAAGCTGGATACATGGTAGCCTTATCTAGACTTGGCTGCATACAGAGTTGTGTGGGTTGAAGTACTCTACTGAGAGCAGCCATCTGTGGAGATGTATCTGAAGAGTTTTCTGTGGAAGGACAAAAATTTCTAGCAGATGTAGTGCAGCAAGTAATTGCTCAGGATTACTTTATCATGTCTGACATCTTACTATAAACTACACACATTTGTTTATATTAAAAAACATAGAAGCATTTCTTGATGACGTGCTGGCGGAGTAGTTTTGTTCAATGATTAGAGATGATGGTTATCTTTTGTCTTGCTCCAGACAGGAAGTTAAACAGTTGCTTGTCAATCTCATAACCTCCTTTTCTGAGGTACAGGAACTTTTCGGAACTTTTTTCCCTCCAGCAAAATGGTATTTGGGGAAATTTAATAGTTGACCTTCAAAGGTCTGTTCCAACCCACTCTATGATTCTAAGTCAAGTTTTGAATACCTCCAAGAATGGAAGCTTTTGAGCTGCTCAGTGTACCAGTGTGTACCAGTGCATGGAGCTATTCTTCCTCAGGTGCAGGACTTCAAATTTCCCTTTGCTGAACCTCATGAGGTTCCTGTTTGCCCATTTCCTCAGCCTGTCAGAGTTCCTCTGGATGACAGCACAACCCTCCGGTGTATCAGCCACTCCTTCCAGAATTCTTGTAGCTGTACTGAAGTCTAGAGCTTTTCTAAAGTTCAGGAAGCAAAGGTGAGGAAAGAAGGCTTTTCAGGGAGTGATCAGTAAGGCCAATAAGAGCCTCAGTACCCTACTATGTAAGCATTAACCCTCTGTAACTGGAGGAGAAACCTTGGTGATAGTGAAAACTAAGGTGGTTTTACCATTTCTTCCTACTAGGCCAGGCTTTTTGGTTTTCTTTTCAAACCTGATGCTTGATTTTTGCTTTTGCCACATATATCTTAAACCCCTTTTGTTTGTCAGTTGGAGAGAGAACTTTAATTGATGAGCAAAGGGCAGTGGATCAAATTCTTTTCATTGCTGGGCATTACTGGCTGTAGTACCATTGAACTCAATGGCTTTCTTTTACGACTTTCCCTATCCTTTATAATTTTCACAGAGGATCTGAAGAATTACCATCATTCCCATTTAGGTTGCCCACACATTTCTAGGGTGTAGGTGAACCACTTAATTAGAAACACTTCCTGTCCCCTAACAATGAAAGATTTCCTGGCTTGGAAAAAAAGTTTTCTTCATCAAAAACCAAGCAGACAATTGTTGTAATAGTGCCCACTTTCACATATACTTTAATCAATTTGATAAGATTGTAGGGGATGAATAACCTTCCTACAAAGCAGAGAGAGCATTAAAACTTTGTTCCATGAAATGATTCTCCAAAATGTCTAGCTCTCTCCAGATGCCACTAGTTATCAGATAATCTGGGCAAAAGCTCATCTGAAATTGAGAAGAGAGCTGAAGCTCTTACCTCTCTCATTCTCCACCTTTCTCTGTCTACACACACAAAGAACAAAGTTTAATAGATAGCATATGCTGTTAGCCGAGCCTTTGTTCCTGCTTCAGCAGAGTAGATGCAGTGCCAAGTATCACTGAGTTTCACTGTGTCTCCCCACTTTTGGCTTGAGTTTCATTCAATCTGAAGCAGTCTCACATAAAACTCTGAAGATTCACAGCATATTTAAATGTAAAATTTGAACCATTGTTCAGAGAGCATATTTTTCAAATCTGACTCCTTTCAGTGACCAAAACTTGGCAGATTTGCCTACGTAAGAATGGATGAGAGATGATTGAGTCTCCTCCCCATTTCTATGCAAAGCCCTAAGCAACTGAAAAGTGACAAGTCTTAAAAAATTAATTGGTAAGATGTAGAATCTTTGCTTCTGTTTTTGTTGCTGTTTTTTCTGTTTAGTTTTGGTGGGGTGTTTTTGTATTGTTTTTTTTTAACAATATGTTGGTATTGAAGACATTAGACCTTTCATCAAGCTTAGCCTAATAAAAAGGTGTCTGGTTTGTGGTCTTCGAATGATCTTAGGTATGTGGAAAGATATGGTGCCTTTCCCTCTGGCTGGGTAATTCTTTAACCTGCCTCCCCCAGGGAAATTTTCCAGGTGAAAAATCCTCTGATCCTTCTATATTTGGCCTGTTGCAATTTTTTTATTCTGGGTCTTTCTTTCTTCTTTTTTTTTTTTTTTTAGAATTCATTTCTTTAGATTCTCTCTGATTAATTGTTGAATTACACAAGCTTTTTGCTTTATACCTCTTACTGAAGGTCAAATTGATGAAGTCATGGTGTACTAATAAATCTTTGTGAAATATGGTGAAAATGTGGAAGTTAGAGATTGTGAACTGAAATGGGTTGGTCCTAAAAATCCCACAGTGTGTTTTTTATCTCTTCAGTGCAGTGAAGAAACACTTTGCCAGCACCATTTGCTGATGAGCTTTTTTTATATCAGATGTTTTCTACTTGGTGGTAAGCAATGCTGCATGGTGTGTGCTGTTTGTAAAGTCTGTTAAAGAGAAGCTGCGGAAAATTTTGCCTTGAATCTGATTAATAGGATATATTTGAAAAGCCTCCAATAAACCTTTGTCATTGTGAACTGTAGCTGGCACATCAAATGAGTTTGAACTTACACAGAGACATGTCTAATGGCCTGGGAAATGCACTGCTAGACTAGCAGGGTTTTGCAGTCTAATAAATTAAATACCTAAATGATCTTGAAATAATGTTAAGGAAGCACAGTTGACAGAGGCTGAGGAAAGAAGAAAAGATTCAAGGTTGGGGTTGGCATTCCATCCCCAAGACATCACATTGGTCTCTGAAGAATAACAACTATGCAGAGGTTCGAGTGAGGAAATGTCAGTTTAGTTTTCGTGTTCTGGACTCCCACTCTCACCAAGCTGACTTTTATAAAACCAAAATTTTACTAACCAAAGTTAGTAGCTGTGCCAGTTGTTGAGAACCGAACTCTGAAATTCTTACTTCAGCAATGAACCTACTCATGTATCCCCATGAACCCATGGGTTACAGACATTATCTTGCAGCTGGCACAAGTGTTTTGTGAGGCCTGTGACAGATCAGATGAGTTTGATACTCTGTATAAATTAAGATAGTTCATAATGTCCTGAGTTGAGGCTGTCTCCAATCTCTCAGAAGGTGGTCTTGGGGCACACAAGTGATTTCTTGATCTTCTTTCTGTGTGGCCCTGAGTAACAGCCTCTCTCCTCTTTTATCCTCCTGTACCTGAATTGCACCACCTGCTTGGATTTCCCCTAAGTAATAGGTCTGTGTACATCATCAACACATTACAATAGGAACTGCTTCTACAGCTAATGAATCTGCAGTGTGGATTACAGGTCAGCCCTAAGCAAAGTGTCAGTTCCATACCTAGGAAAAAATTGTGATCCAAAGATAAGGTTGGCTTTGCTGCAACTTCCTCCCTACCAGAACAGAATCAGACTTGTGGCAGCAGTGTTAGTAGCCTCAGTAAGTCAAGTTTCTTTCTCTCCATGAACCAGAATACCACCTAACACAATCCCTCAGGTGTGGCCCACCCTGAACACCTGCTTTTGGGCACTGTGTTCTGAGTTTTTCCTGCAGAGCAAAAGTCAGAGCTTTGTTTCTTGATGGAGAGAGTCAAGCCACATATTATTGTGGCATAAGAATGATTCATTGCCTTTGTGCCACAGTGAGCACATGTGGCGAAACCTAATAAATATCCCTATTCAACAAAGATAATAGGGAGAATTAAATTGGTTGGCACTTGGATCAAAGCTCATTAGCCTTGCATCTAACACTTGACAACCAGAGATAATATCAGAAAGGGGGTTTTCTTATGCCATTTTCTGCATGTGTTGCAGGGATTGACCATGTGTAATGAGATCATATCTTAACAAAGAATGAGAAATAGCATTTTTGCCGGTTGTCAAGACCCATCTGAACATAAAGTTTATTTAAACACATTTTTTTGCTATGAGCTCATATTAAATCTCAGCAAGTTTATCCATCTCTAATTTAGTTACATGGTCATTACATGGAAAATCTACTTCAGATAAAGCAAAGCATTTTTATCCTTCAGTTACACAAGTATCAGGTCACAGTAATCACGTGCAAATGTCCGATACCTACTATGCTACTGCAGCGTTAACTTGTACATGTTCTGCACAAATAGTAAGGAGCTTACTCTGCACAGCAATATAGTGGATGTGACATTTCATCAATGGGATGAGGAGGTGGACTAGAGAATGAGCTGAGCCTCTACAAAGTCTTTGACAGAGTGCTCCCTTTCTGATAAATATCCCAAGTAACTCTTTACCTCTGTCTGGCCTTCACAGGCAGAAAAAGAAACAGCAACAGAGAGTACCTAGTATAAACCTCCTGCAGTGTGCGACTGTCCTCACCTTACTGACCTCAGTCCTTTGCTGTGGATTCCTAGTACACTTTCTGTGAAAGGATGGAGTAAGTGAGCCACATTTGATGCAGCATTTTAGCTATCTAGCCCTTCCTTTCAAGCCCTACAGCCAAACCACTCATACACCTAACCACTTTTCTGTTCAGCTACCACAGTCTTCCTCACAGGACTTCTTTCTTCCTTTGCTAGACTCTTGGAAGATTTCTACTAAAGGCATCTTTCTTACTCATGCTGTGGCATCTTCTCTGGATCTTGGCCTGTTTCTCCAGTGCTCTGTAAAGAGCACTAATGTCCTAGGCTTGAAGATCTTGTGCTGTGCACCTATTCTTGCTAAATCTAACGTTTTTAATTTATCCTATTGTTTCCACTCAGTCATGCTGACTACCTCCCTTGTTCCACAAAAGCCTCCATCCTCTCTTTCCCTATCCTCACCAAAGCTGCTTCTACAGCCACCTCCTGGCACTTTTGGTATTCAAGGGAGTGAAGAAAAACAGTGAAAAGAGCCATCCATATACCTTACTATTGCTATTGTAATTATCACCTTTGCGCTTTCTCTTTCCCATCTAGTCTGCCCGTTTGTGGCATTCATTTGCTGTGTATATGCTAGGCACATTAATTTATCTGAGAATATAGAAAATATTCTCCAGTCTGCTGCATTCACTAGCCAAAGACTCCCACAGGAGAATTCCTACAGCAATATTCTCTTATGGTACAGAGCTCCAGCATTCAACAGGCATTATTTTTTGGTGAGATATGACTAGATATACCTCAAGACATTCTTTTAAACTATTATATTAAAGTCATGTTAGCTAAGAACCCAAAGAAAATTATAAAACAGGAAAATTTAGAGCAAATCACATTTTGTAATAATAGTGGATCAGAAAATATCTTCCTTTCTATCCATAGAAATTAAATGTCAGGGTTTTTTTGTTTTTTTTTTTTTTTTTTTTTTTTAGTTATTTAAAAAAGCAAATATGGTCGAGTAAGTATTGCCATCTGGATGCACCATGTGAATATGTTGAACTCCAGTAAAGATGGGTCTTTGGCAGAAGAATGTGACAGTGCAAATGCCAACTGACTGTTAGTGAAACCAGTATGATCCCAATTCTATCGTTATTTGTTAGTAATCCTTTTCAGAAAAAAAGCACAAGCTATGCCAGACAGAAAGTGAAGGAATAGCAAGCTGCAGCCTGCAGCCACAGCTAAAGCCAGGGTTCTCAATATGCTTACCGTAATCAAGGCCATCAGTCACTTCTCTAATATATTCTTCCTGGCTCCAGCTACATCTATATTTACCTGATCAATCAAAATCTGCCTTTTGTTTCCTTTTTTTCCCCCCTGAGATGAGATCACTCTGAGAAGCTGTTCCAGTCTCTTGGCTGAAGATCCTGAGGAATAGGTGGGCTCAAGCCTTTTATAATTCAGTTCATTAATTCATTGCTATAAAATGCATCTATTTCCCTGATTTTCTCAGTGAGTTTTTCTGCTATACCTCAGGATGGGAATGCAATACCTACATTAAGTGTGTGATCTATCTCACCATCATTATGGTTAGTGTGTCTAATCCACAGGCCTGTCTTAACTTTATACAGAAAAACAACTTAGGGAGGTTAGGAGAATTCTAGAGCAGGAGGTGCATGGTGTCCTGTGTTTTAATTACAGCACATTCTCCAAGGAGGCCATTATCACACAAGGACTGAAGTTCAGTGAACATGCTGTAAAAAGGGTGTTGTGAGCTGGAAGGTGGACAGTCTCTGTCCCTAAACAGAGGAACAGACATCTGTGAGGAGGTGGCAGTAATACAGACTTAACACAGTACTTCTTCCCTTTCCAGCATCAGTCTTACATGAACTCAATAAGCCACCTAGAGGGCCACAAAGCCCAGGTCTGTTTCCTGTAGAACTACTGTCAGCAACCTCACAGGTCAGGCTTCTGGGAAGCATCATGAGCATGAATCTGAGCCCTTACCTTATCAATACACTTTTTTTAAGAGTTTCTTGCAATTAAGCCCTTCTATTCACTATCCCAAAATACTTGCAGCAATGTATAGAACATATTGCTGTAACATTCTCATATGTAAATGCATATTTAAATATTTTTCATGCTTTAATTATACATTGAAACTTATTTTCCAGCTCAGACCCTCAGGCTTCTCAAACCAGCCCTGCTATTCCTTGTTGTCTCTTCCCAAGCCATGATTTTTGGTACCTGACCATCTTCTGGGTGGCCTTAGGTAAGCCAGTCTTTCTTTGTATGAATTTGTCTCTGCATCTCTAAATTGGACTAATATTTACCAGTTTCACCAGTTTCACTGTGCTTCTTTTTCAGAAAGTATGGAGGAGATGTAAGAAACTATGGAAAAATTAAATGCCACTGCCTCTACACAAGCTGTATTGTTCAAATTCTGTCATCAGGGCTGATTTTTGAGGACTCCTAGAATGGAAACTAAACCTTTTCAAATACATTCAGATTATTTCTATTTTTGAGCAGCACTTCTTTTTTTTCCCCCATTAGCAGTAAGTTCTTAAACAGAGCTAGCTATTCACTTGTTGGCGGTTGGCAGGAGGTCAGCATTCCAGTGTAAAATGATCTCTTTTTTGTCTGCCAATAATGCAATATTAACAAATTTGTCTTGATATTTATCTGTTGTTATGTCTTTTGTCAGACTATATGAAGAAAACAAATCTTGGAACACCGCAGCAATCGTTTTAAGATATCTGATATGGCACTGAAGACTTTCCTTCAGTAATTACCAGTTTCATGGTAGTGCAGAATTCTGCCATTTAAGAAGCTCCCTTGCATGTTTTTAATCACTGGCCATTTCAAAATGCACCTTCTTTCATGGTCCCAAGGGCTCAAATTTAATTTTTGCTGATCAGATCCCAAGCTTTGTCATGTACCTCTGGTAGGCTTAACACAAAATAAAGGACTAACTGAACCAGCTGGGAAGAAATCCGTATCATATCCAATATTTAAATTTTCACATGAAAGGTGCTTGGGATTTGTCTTCCAGTAATCATAGCATCAAGTCCCCACATATCAGTGCTGGATAAAAAAGCATGAAGAATGGCATGGTTTGTCAAACTACATGCTTAGTCCTAAGAAAGACCCCAGACAGAGTTACAAATGGTCAGTTAGGTCTTAGGTTAGGGTAAGATAAAGCTGACTAAAATCAGCCTTGAATTTGCACAAATGGCATACAACTTGTCTGAGCAAAATATCCCACAATATTTCTCTTAATTTTAAGTTAGATAACAAACTATACTTATTCTAAAAATGGAAACTGGCAATTATCAGTCAGACAAGTAAGAGTCAGGATCTTATCCAAGAAAACTAAAAGCCAGGCTTAGTTGAAAGCAATGGTTTTACAGAAGACTCTTGAACAAGGACTGCAGAATTCAATGTTCTTCTAAAATATCCAAGAGTAACTGCAGCTCTCTTTCTTGCTTTCTTACTTTACAGCATTTGTTAGGGGCATGATCCTGCATGGCTCCCAAAAACAGTCAGATTGAGAAGTAAAGCACACAAAAGGGAAGGGTGACAGAGCATTAATTTATTAGTTACAACTGGATCAGATCAGTGGGCTGGAACTGAAAGAAAGGGTGATTTTTATCCAGATTGATGACTATTTTTATAGTAATGTTGTTGATCGGCAGAGGTTTAGTAATTGTAACAGATGAGGCCTCTCCAATACTGCATATAGGATTCCTCTTGTCTAAGCAGGAATCATAATTATTCACTGTTTCTCAAAACCTCCAGCCTGCAATTGAGTTGTCACAGTCTCCCAGACACTGCTCCAGGCACTGCAGATGGTACCAGCTGACACACTTTGGGCACATCATAACAAGCATGAGTAAACCATGTGATTTTAACTACTTTCTTGACACCTAATGCATGACAGTAAGTCAAAGAGAGATGCCTTTCAGGAGGAAATATGGGCTCCATGGAGCTGCAATATGATTGAGGCAAATGTTCAAGTGAGGACACATCTGAAAGAAATTGCTAGCATGAGGTACAGCAGGGAATGATCAGCTTCTGTAACAAAACACTTGTTTCCAGCCTGAAGTATCCAAATTGGTTTTATATGAGACCCAAGTCAATACTATTGAAGGCCTTTTCTGTTTATTTTTAATGCTTCATGTATTGGATTTGTTGAAGAACATTGCTTACATTGAGAGTGGTTGCATTAACAAATACATCTAGCAGCCCATTACAAATTATTTGTATGGCAGGGGAATAATAGGTTTGTGCAGTTAAGAAAAAGAAAACAGTTGCAAATGTTCACTTGGAATTTACAACACTTTGTTTTTAGATAATTCAGTTTGAGGAAATTGGTTTCCTAAGTCTGATGGTAACATAAATCACAGCTTGAAGCCAAGTGCAAGTAAAATTTAGTCAGTCTAGTGAGAAATAGCAAATACAATAAGTGTGATAGCATACAATGCTTGAAAATAACACAAAGAAATTTATGGTAGTGTGACATTAGCTCTTGGTGCTGAATATCTGACAGCAGGCATGCAAGTCTGCACAAAGAGGAGCTGAACATGTAAAGAAAGTGTATTTCACCTTCTTCTCTGTCCACAAACTATTCATAAGCGCTATCAAATTGGGTAATTTATTTGAAATTGTTCACAGTACTTCTGGGAAATTATTCTTCTATTCAAACTTTGTATGACCATTTCACTGTGAAAGGAAAAAAAACACATCAAAATGTGGAAAATATGCTCTGTTACTTATTTATACTTACACTTGTTTGGACTTGTTTCTGTGAACTGAAGGATTCAAAGGAAGAAACCAAGCTAAGTGTTATACCTGTATGTAATCTTAATTGATATTCAATGTATTCCAAACTTTTCAGTGTATAAGATTAGAAGTAATGCTTGCAAGTAGTTCAATTCATGAGTTTTCAGAGCTTTAAATATAAAAGGAAAGTGAACTCAGAAAGTTGAGGACCTTGGCCAAGTTAGCCATCACTTATGTGTCCCACTGGCTGCTTTTCTGTTTTTCTTGTGTGTTTTCACTCCTATTTGGGCCAGAGTCAGTGTGACCAATAGACTCCCTTGATATCCCCTATGTCATCCAGATAAGC
Source organism: Sclerurus mexicanus (assembly GCA_013396755.1). NCBI lineage: Eukaryota > Metazoa > Chordata > Aves > Passeriformes > Furnariidae > Sclerurus > Sclerurus mexicanus. The sequence continues at coordinate 1,999 of VWZF01006751.1, read as the reverse complement.
AAAAGCATGGACTACTAGAAATTTATCAAAATTCAAGAAGACTTGTAAGAAGTGCTATAAAAAATGTGTCACATTTTATGTTGTTTTACATTCTAACTAATCCTATGAAAATTAAAATAATTTCCTGTATATAAAATATGTATTTGATTGGTTTATCAAACAAATTGGGTAGAAAATTGATGGAAGTAATAAATTAGTATAACTAGTATAAGCATGAATTACACACTTTATGACTGAGAAAATTCATAAGACATGAAGCTCCTCTTGCTTAGATTTGACCCGTTTCATTTTTTTTAACACACGGGCTTCAAGCTTCAGCTTCTGCTCTTTGGGTGGAATGTAAGAGATCTCTGAGTCAAGGAACCTGTTCAGGACCAGAGTCCCGGTCTGCTGTCAGTCAGCAGTCTATATCTTGGGCCACTGGGGACATCACTTTTTCTGTTGTAATTGTTCTGCTCTCTATAAAGTGCTATTTTTTTAATGGATAAACAGACTTATTTCTATTGAGTGTCCTAGCTGTTGGTTGATAATGTGAGTTTCTTTCAGAACAGACATTCAAAGAAGAGCTCAACAAAATGGCTTTTCTACTCTCACTGTATTCCTATGAGTTTTACTTCAATGTGTAACTACCGGCAAAATTTAGGTTGATTCTGATTACGTCTGGGTACGTGTATTCAGACTTCCTGAATTTTACATTGAAAATCACAGGTTAGGTAAAATAACATTATATTCTGGATATATATATCAATATAACATCACAGTGTTGTGTTACTGCAGACTTCAGTTCACAAACATATATTTTAAGTAGTTCAGTGCTATTAGACAAGATAGATACTACTCTGTAAGGGCTTGGAAAGTGTAGTACCCTTGACATTAAATGCTTTAGGTCAAAGAAAACCTCTTGGCCTTCTTTCAAAATTAAAAACAATTTGACCTTCCAAAATCTGAGTTTCTACATCATTAACAAAGATTCTCAGTTCCACATTACTTCACTGTTTTAATGTTATATTCTTTTAAAATAGGAAAAAGATTCTCAGATGACCACAGTAACATAAATACTTGAGTGTTATCTTCAGATTATTGATTATTTTGAACTGTATTTATGAATTATAAATTGTTCTTCATTTTTTCAGGTACAGGCTGTCCCTCAAAGGTGTTGGTTATGACTTGCTTGGAAATACACTGCTGTCAATAGCACACAACCTTGCTATGAAGAAGATGGGCATCTAGAAAAATTTATGAGAATATTGCAGCTTTTGGTTTTGAGAAAACAAACTATCAGTCTATGGTCCCTGGTTTTTTCAGACTCATTAGAGGACCAGCCACTTCAGGTCCTAGTCAGTAACTCAGTTTTGTCATGTTTTCTGTTTGAGATCAAGCAATTAATTCTGTTGGGTAGCCAAGTGTTCCTTGAATGAGGCTAGTATGCTGGAATGAAGATCAAATAAGTGGTTTCTACTTTTAAGTCACTATCTCGAAATGAGACTGAAATTTCCTGAAGAGCTGTAAAGCCTCAATTAGAGAACTGCTTTTTGCCTTTCTATACTCAAAATTGTCCAGAGAATTATTTCTCCAATTTTAGACAAATTTTTTTCATTGGATTGTGTCTTGGCACTTGCTAGTCATAACCAGAGGTAGTTGTGTATGAAATGGGCTATCATTACTTCTTTGTTTAATGAATATAAGGAGAAAGCATATTTTAAGATTTATGGCCCTGCTTCTGAACCTGAAGAAACATTTCCTGAATTTGAGGTAACTTCTTCTTCCCTGTGTTGTAGTCTGACCTGACTGTCTTTAGTAATATCATTTACAGGTTTACCCTGTCCAAAACCCTTGCTGTTCTTTACCATCTCTCATTTATTGACTCAAGCTTTGATGATTTGGGTTAAAAAGATCCAAATTATTTCAAATTCCAAAACCGTTACGGCATTAGTTTTTTCCAAACTACCACACTGGTTTGTGTGCTACATTGTAAGGCTTAGCACTGGTGTCTGAGCCA
>VWZF01006750.1:4872435-4917051 GCA_013396755.1 Sclerurus mexicanus | reverse complement strand
TCCAGCCAAACTAGTTTAAAATAAATCAGTCTCATAGTGGGACACAGCTGTTTAACTAAATGAGGAAAATTATACCTTAATTAGACTGTTGGTCTCCCATAGGCTCCCAAATGAGCCCCTTTACACAAGAAGAAACTAAAGGTTGCTTTCAAAGTTATTCTTGGAAAATCTTGAGAGGAAATCTTTTACCTTTCTTTGCTGCTATTCCATCTAATTTCACATTGCTTTTATAATTCGCTCAGCTGTTGCGAGAAAAATAACAACTACTACAGTATGCTGTCCTTTACCACCTTTAATCTCATCTCATGTCTGGTGTTTGAGGCCAGAGGGTCTAAAACCATGCTGGAATTGATCAAAGTGCAAACTTCATATCTGAAAAGATTCAGGTCTACACAGCAAAGCTGGTTCTGGCCCAGGTATTCACCACAGATGTGCTGAATTAGTAAGTCAACCAGTAGCTACACACTGAAAATTCAAAATCTCTTTCTGCATAACATCCCAGATTGGAAGAATAAAGAACCTGTCTCTTTCAAAGGAGCATTTGCTTCTTAGAGCTTGGTGTGAAACAGAACACAAATGAGTATTGCACTAGGGAAACAGTAGGGAGAGTAATTTCAGTAGAAAAGAAGACATCCTTTCCATGACATGAAAATTCATTTTGTTACTTCATACAGTTAATATATAGAGAGTCACTTCCTATCATAGCAAGCGAGAATAAATATAAAAAAGCTTTTCTCTGAATGCGAGATCTGCAGATCACTAGGCTCAGTCTTTTTGTCAGGCTACATTTCTTGCTAATATTCTTCCACTTCAATAGTAATTTGCCAGTTTGGCCAGCAAATGGAGAAAAATCAGCTATATACTCAGCACCTTTACAAGTCACTTGCTTAGCCAGAGATGGGTTGTGACTGTTCTAGGATTGTGCCTGTAATGCTGTGAGAATGATTTTCCTATTATTAGCAGCTAAAGAGTCATCAGAGAGCACAGAAAAGTAGATCTTGCAGAATTGGAGGCTTGGAGATGAACTTATGAAAAATCCTCCATGATTTACAGAGATGAAAAAGAAGTAGTCATTTAAACTCCTTTTTTTTTGCATTTTGAGAACTTCACTACACTGAATTATTTAACTGTCTTTTTAATTGACTTTAGAAGGGATGTGGTCTAATTTGTTGATATTTTCCATTTCTCAAAATTAAACCCCCTGACTGACAGTGCTGCAATGGAAACACCTGGAATTGAGGGTAAGTGGTAAAAGGAGACTACTCATTTGTCCCAGTGAGTCTTAGTCCCAACTTCCAGTGCTCTCCAGTTAGGTGGCAGACTGGACCCTGACTCAGAAATCCTTATTTGTGCCCAGTTTGGATTAACTGCTATTCTTTTCCTCCCGAAACTAAAAATATGTCTACAAATAGGTGCATTTGCTTTCTCTATTGTTTATGGAATGATTTAATTTATTTGTTTATTTAGAGAACAGATAGAAGATTGAGAAGTAAGTGAACCTCAAAGAAAAATCTGGTATTTCTTTTAGAGAACTTCCATTTCCTCACAGTCTATGGAGATGGTGCTTTTACAGGTGGGATTTGGGTCAACAAGTTCTCACTCTTCATCTTTCTCTCATGTGAAAGCTAACTACTTGATGGGCAGCTCGATATCTATAATGACTGTGTTATTTATGGTGATTACAAAGTGTCCGTGTTTTCGGACCTATTACGTATGCAGTGATGTAAGGCTTCTATTTTAAAGATAATATTTATTTATTATACCAGAGGGGGATAATGTCTGGAAATGTTGTATCGGTAAAGTAAACATGAAGCACCACTAAACAAAGTATAATCTACATGGCCCGTTTGCATTCAGTATTGAATTTTTAATCTCATTTCCCTGTTTTGTTGCAAACAGTAAGGGGAAAAACCGATACAGAATCCATAGGAAAAAACTCCTGTGCACTGTACACTGCATATGAGGGAAAAAAAGTCCTCCTGATATCCTTCTGCTTTGTTATTGACAACAGTTTGTTCCCTGCCAATAACACGAAAAGCAGTAAGGCTTACTTTAAGTTCCGATTTTCCTGTTTGTAGCCGAGCAATTTTATTAGGAGTGAAAAAAAGGTGGAAAGGGAGACAGGAAGGAAAGAAGGCCTTTATGATGAATAGGTTGCACGTTATGTAATAAATATTTAATACCCTGGTACCCCATAAAGCCTGTGTTCCCAGGCAGCTCTGCTCTCTTGGGATACAGCCAATAGATAAGGGAACATATTCCACTTTCAAGTCCCTTCTTATTACAGCTCTGAAGGTCAGGGTAAATGAGAAAAGCCAAGAAAAGGGTTGAGAGAAGGGGAACAAGATCCAGATCATTACCTGATCTGGAAAGACATTGAAAGTCAGACTTAATTCTGAGACCTCTGTCCACTCTGTGGACTCTGAGACAGAGTCCTATTTTCTGCAAAGATATATAAAAAGAGAGCTGCCAGCCATGCTGACCATACCAGGCAGCTGGAAGATCAAATGCTCACGCAATTTAAGGTCAGAAGAAAACACTGTATGCATCTAGTCTAACCTCCTTTGTAAGACTGACCAGGGTGTTATCCAGAGATTTCTGCATCTGGCCAAACAGCTTTTGTGCTATCAATTATAAGACTTCTAGAAGACCAGCTGATCTAGTTTGAACACCCATTTGACAGAGAGTTTGTTAACTTTCTTGTGCAATTCCTCTCTTGCAAGGATATCTTCATTTCAATAAATGTCCATCTGTTCTTTCTCATTTTAATAAAATGTGTGCATTTAGCTACATGATTATTAAGTTTAATTATTTGTGATTCTTTGAATCCACTCCAGGTTTCTAAAGCCTTTCCAGATGATCCTAGAGGGAGTCTAGCCTGTGTGCACAACTATAGAAACAGCTCCATCTTCCACCTTAACACTGGTTTTATTCCTAAATCTTCTTGTGTTTAGGACAGCTGCTGCCACAGTACTCCTAAAAGGAAAAAAGTCTCAAGTTGCATTACCAAGTAAAAAATAAATGGAAAGTCAGAATTCTGATATGACTTCTGTAATGGCAAAAAATGGCAGCTTGCCATAGGAAGCTCAGGAAAGTGCAGGTAAGGTGAAATCCTGAAATTTAGATTTGTCAAAACCTCTCTGAACAAAGCCAACTGACCTGATTTCATGCCCCTCCATTGACACAACCTTCTTAGCCTCATTTTTCCAATGAGAGTCCAACAGCCGAACCTACAAACATTTCTATAAACAGTGAAACCAGCACAAAGTAAAGAAGAACAAGGCAAATCAGAACTGACTTCTATTGATTTTGTGATAAAGACTCCATGGAGACCAGCTGTTAATTACCTTTCCAGAGGAGACACTTATTTAGCTTGTAGCCAGGGTTGGATTTTTTACCCCCTTTCCTCTCAGGTACAAGAGACTATACTGCTAGGATTAGCATAGGGTTTAAATTATAAATGTGCATTGGGACATAGTTTTAATTATTCATCCATTTTATTATGGTACTGCTAAGGACCATGCAAGAATGAGGCAATACATAAAATAGAGACTCCCTGTCCCAACTGCTTTGCTTGTAACATTTTCAGCAGTTTAACATCACTTTCTTTCTAGTCAAAGCTATGCCAAAGCAGCATGCATATGTCCATGTTGTTTTCCTTTCCACTGTTTTTACATGCATTAGTGACTTAGCTCTGCTAGGTAAATGGCATTAATGACTTAACCCTAACTGGTACAGAGCTCTCTTGATGCCCACTGCCTTTGGAGTGGAAGCAGAGGGGAGACACAGTGATGTGCCACTGTGCTTGGCTCCTTTCTGAATAAAACCACTGAGTCCCAGCTGTATGATCTCTTTGAGCTGTGCATAGTGAAAGACTAGCAAGTAGGGATAAATGAGGCTTGAAAACCATCTGTTTGCTCACCAGAGCCTGACAGGGCTGATTCAGTCTGTGACATGGCTGCTGCAGTGTTTGCTGGCCTGCCTGGGTGATACGAGCTGTTACTTACAGCAATAACAGGTGAAAAACTTTCTCACAGTAGAGTTGTTTTTAAATCCCTGAATCCCTCTAATAGCCCAGGGAGGCAGCAGGCTGAACTCTCCAAAGCCGCAGGACCAACTTCATACATGCAACCTGGGCAGTTATGGGTGTAAAACAGATCATGCAAGTGAAGATGTGATGTTCCTCTCTTCTCAGAATTACGAGGGATACTGTACAGAAAGCAGGAGCATACATAACAGGAGGATGACACAGTTAAACTTTGCAAACACATATGCTTTTCCTCAAAAACCTCTCTGCTGCTAATAAGGCCGATGCAGTTTTGCTGAAAATCCTGGTGCAGAGATCACAGAATCATAGAATGCTTTGGTTTGGAAGGGACCTTAAAGATTATCTGGTTCCAACCCCACTGCCATGGGCAAGGACACCTTCCACTAGGCCAGGTTGCTCAAAGCCCCATCTAACCTGGCCTTGAACACTTCCAGGGATGGGGCATCCACAGCTTCTCTGGGCAACCTGTTCCAGTGTCTCACCGCCTTCAGAGTAATGAATTTCTTCCTAACATCTAATCTAAATCTCTCCCATTTTAGTTTCAAACTTGTCTTAACTCTATCTGCCCATGTAAAAAGTCAGTCTTCCTGTTTTTAATAAGCTGCCTTTAAGTACTTGAAGATCACCCTTTTTTTTTTTTTAACCACCTTGAGAAAGAAGGTCAAAGAGAAGGAACTTTGGTAGCTGCAGAGAACAAAGAAGATCAGCATTTAAATTACTTATTTTATACAAAATCCCCCTATACATGATTGAAAACAGGTGGTGCTTGGAGTGACAGCTCATAGCTGCTTTCTGATTATTAATACACCATCATTATGTGGTGTAAGGAAAAAAGCTGTAGCTGATGGGGCTCCCTACGACTAGACAGCAATAGACCATACAGGAAAATACATGACTCTGCTTTAGCTTACAAGCTATAAGCATACATGGTAATATGATTTTGACCCAGAGGAAGATGCAATAAAACTTGAGAGTCTTCAAACAGTTCAACCACTCAAACTAAACAGACTCTTTGGTTAGTCACTCTCCTCCTGCCTATCATGCATTTCTTTATTTTTTGGGGCTTGTATAGCAGCACATCTAGAGCAACATAAGTGAACAGTGGGAACTAGAAAAAATGAGCAGGATGATCTTGGTTCACACTTCAGCTCACACATAAAGAAGCTCTCTGGCTTAACAAGCTGCCACACACAAGGAAGCCAGAGCAATCACAAATTAACAACCTCTGCTTGGTTTTGATTTCAGATTTATTGTGCCTTGAGAAATATTACATCTAAAAATACTCAACATTAAGATCCCCTATGTGCTTCAATCAAGGTGTTCTAGAAATGATCTATAACATTTTGCATGTTAAAGAACAGCAGTGGCCTTGGCGAAGAACACTTTGCTCATTTGTATTTATACATGTTCCCAGCCCAACAAAGTAGTCAAGGTGACTTTGAGGGGCAAACCCTGCTTGATTGTAGCTAGCTAGTACAATCTAGGCCTACAACTTTCTGTGCATGTCAAAAGCCGTTTGCATATTCATTATCTTTTGATGAGCACTGCATGGTCAAGGGAAATGTACTTTCCCAGTTGGTATATATCTCAATTTGATCAGCCTTCTGTAAATCTCCTGTGCTCTATATCGGTGTGGGCATAATTTAGTCATTTACTGTATGGGCTAAATCCTTCCCCAAGATTGCTGTGTTTTCAAATGTAAACAGAATATTTGGGATGGCAGACAACCTGGTGGGAAGCTCACTGGGGGCAAATACATAATTGCTAACTGCATAATTAGGAACAGACCTTCTGACTTTTTTAGGATATAAAAGAAGTTGCTTGTTCACTGGGATCGAGTGGCAGAGGTGCCAGCCAGGGTTAGTAATAAATCCAAGAAATTCTGGTGTCAGGATCCATCCTCAGCTGAGGTTAAAAAAAATCACAGTTCTCCTGTTCTCACAAGGTGAGAGTTGAAGCAATTCATGATCCACTCCTAAAAATGAGACAGAAGTGTCAGGAGAAAGAGATGGAACTCAACAGATGAGCAAACCACTGCAAGTGAATTTGGCACTGGAGAGGTCATGTTACTGAAAGCTGGATGTGCTTGGTCTGACTGCTTCCCTCTAGTAACTGAAGGAGCAACCTGGCTTGTAGCTCTGTAGGAACCATTCTGTGTGTCTCTCTCAGGACTACTGTTACAGAACAGCAATGCCACTTGGTGGCTTCATGAAAACTGTTTTCTCATCAAAAAAGTTGCTTGTATTAGAGAGCAAGGGATTTGATTGAATAGCAGCTCGTTGCTGGATCCTGAGCACAGCATACTGCAGAGTAAGAAGAATGAGACACTGCTCAAAAATTCTGTCTTTATCTTTTTCAGATCTTACACAAGGCATCCAGTGGGATGTTCTCCATCCCTGCACAAGTGCCTAGAGCTGACAGCACAATGTCCAAGTGCCCTGGGAGGTGGACAGGGAAGGCAAGACTTTGGGGACAAAAGCCTACCTTGCTTTAAGGAGCTCCATCCTAACAGTGGAATTAGAACGATTCCACAGGAAAAGCCATTCTCAGGAGATAAGTGGAGGCTGTCTGGCTCCCGCTGTCTGCCAGGCATGTTTGTTCCCATATTTGTCAAGGTGCTGTGCCATCTAGAGGAATTTGAGAGGCATTTTTCCGTGTCTCTACAAAGGGTTCCTGGCTCCTCCATTGCTGGCTGGTAAAGCTGCGCAGAGTTGCTGCTGATGCAGCCAAACAGTGAGACCCACTCCTGGGCCAAAACCACTTCTGGCAGCTCCTGTGTCTGGTGTTCCTGCTCCAACACAGCACCAAGGCACAGCACCGAGGGTATTTGCATGATTTATACTAAACGCCTTTAAAATGCCCTGCCTTAACCGTTTGATTGTTTTTCTACTACTTCAGTTTACATCCAGGCGTGATTTAGAAAAAACAAGATCACATGTCTACCAAAATACCAAAATGTTAAGTTGATGAGAAATATGGCCTTCATTCCTTTCCTGCTCAACAATAATTCTGAAATGAAAGATCATGGAATCACAGAACCATAGGATGGTTTTGGTTGGAAGAGACCTTGAAGGTCATCTAGCTCCAAACCTCCTGCCATGGGCAGGGACACCTTCCATTAGACCAGGCTGGAAAAACTCTTCAGGGGTTATGTCTTGTTCGATATTTATGGAACAAAGGAACAGCTTTACCTTTGCTTCATTGTTGATGATCTGGAATTTTTAGTCTACATGTCACTGCACCAATGAGATGCAGCTGCAGACGGCACCTCTGTCTGCTTCTCTGTTTGATTACCAAGTTCAAGTAAATCTAGAGAGCTCTTTCATGTCACACTTGAAAAAAGATGATCTTTCAGATCCAGAATGAATTTACTTTCTCCTGGTTGTCCAGCAGCTAAGGTCACGGTCTTAGAGGTTTGCACTTGAGAATTATATTTTTCTGTAGGAAACTCAGGAAAAATCTTATCAAGTGCTTTTTAGTGCTTTGTAGAAGTGTATGTTTGTCCAAATTGCTCTCAGAAAGATCTTGCAGGTAAGCAAAGAACTCTATGGTTGGTAGAGAATCACACAACACAGGTGGAGATAAGAACTGCAGCATGCTGAGTGTTATACAAACATGCAAGACTTCACTGACCTCTAGGGCTTTCAGGCTGAACAGGCAATGGAGATAAAAGGAGGGGCAAGCAGCAGTGAAAAAGTCATTATTCAGTGCAATGACGAGTTTGCCATTAAAGTCAGGAGCATGGCCAAGCTTCCCAAATCCCCATCTGTGACCCTATCCCCTTGGTCAAACCTCCTTTGGATGATATGAAAGAGTCTTTAGTGCTTTGTGACTTGCCTTGTAGAAGAAAATCTTAGGAAGGAATTGTCACAGCAACAACATGAAGATTAAAGAACAAGTCTGTCCTTGAGAGAAATCTGGGCAGCTGCACAATGTAAATTGCATGTTCTGGCCCGAAACATCTGTTTTGATGTACTGATCTCTCCAGAGGACTTTAGAATTGTTATCTCTCTATTTCAGTTGTCATCACATACTGGATTTTGTCCCTCTAGCAGAGGCATACCCATGTTTACCTTTAATACAAGTCTGGCATTTAAATCCCATAACATGGCCAGAATATAATCATTAGACACACTCCCAGGCATCACTCAGTCACTGCTCCAAACCCGTTTCCCTCTATAGACTATAGGGGGCACCTGGGCTTTGTGCTTTAGTCCTTCCTGAACATGTAGGGGAACAACAAAAGAGAAATGCACCAGAACATACTCCTACTAACAAGAACAGGCTTAGCCTAAGTTCTCAGCTGAAGCAATCCAGCTTTCCCCATAAAGAGTACATCTTTTAACAGGATTACCTTGTAGCTGTTCTCTTACCATATGCTCCTTTTGTATTCATGTAAATAGGTCTGTTTGGCAGATGAAAAATTAGCATGACACGTGGATCCTTTGCAGACAGCTGGGAACAGCGAGGCTCCTCTGTCACGAGCATCTCTGCATGCAGGAGCTTGGATCCCTACACCAAACAGGACTTTCCAGAGATGGATTAAAAACTTAAAAGTAGAGCACAGGCAGTGTAAAAGGAAAACATCCTTAAGTTAGAGGTGATCAGAGGGGAAAAAAAAAAGGTGGAAAGCAAGAAGTCTTAATGCAATTTAAATAAAATATTTGGTTTAAGAAATTGCTGGCGTGCCTGGAAGTCTCTATGTCCACACACAGATCTACAATTTTCCCATGGTGTCGGTGCAGTTGCAGGGATGAGGGTGGAACTTTTGCTTTCCATAAATTATAGCATACCTCACCTAAGACACATCCATGTGCCATGGATTTTCCTCCCATCAGAAACAGGAACATGGAAGTAGTGAAGGAAAACGTCTGCAAATATATGCTTATTTCTTCAGTGTATTGTAGCTACATAAGGCTTGATCTTAGGTTTCCTCAGGTACAGTCCTTATCTTTCAACCCTTGTCTCATTCTTCCACTTCCAAGAGGAATATCAACACTAGAGGGGAAAAAAAAATCCTCATTCCTAGTCCAATATATACTGCCATATATTTCTACTTCTGTGCACAAAAAGCTACCACTGCTTCAAAAGGAAATGTGACTTCCCCCTGCCACAGGCACTGGGGAATAAAAATCCTGCCTTCCTTAGTAGCAGCAAGTAATCAGCCCTTGCTCTTAATCAACCTTATAAATGAGCTTGTGGTGGACCTGTGCTCTTTGGAAAATGTCTTCCAATTCTGACATCATGTTGCATCGCTTCACAGGCTGCCCTCAAAGCTAATCAGCACGTGTCTTAACATGAAACAACTGAACAGCACTGCTCTTCTAGTGGCACTTTCCTCCCAACACTGCAGGTGTCACTGTAAAATAGAAAATCTGCCTGTAACAGATTCTGTTCTGGTGACTTTGCAGGGGATTATACACAACTAGAGTTTACATGAAAATATTTGTCCTCTGATGATAGAATAGATGCTATCCTCTATTTTAATACTGTTGCTTGAACTGTATTTGGTGGTCACGGTTCTCATAGGAAGAACAAAATATTTATATTATAAAGGCAGATTTTTGCCTCTCTTATGATGTTGCCATTTGAGAGAAAAAGGCATGGCATTCTTGGTCTGCAAAGCCAAAGTGTCGCTTTGTACAAGCGTAGCAGAGCAATGAGAGTTCAGTGATGCAAAAAAAGCAATTTCTTTCTTGGGCATAAGATTGTCCATGGAATTTTGTCTTTCAGTGATACCTGAGTAATTACTTGCAGAAGGAAGTTCAAATGCTTTAATTAGGATGGTTATATCCAGTCTATCAAGTTATTAGGACAATATAATGAGTAAATCCACAGCAGGCTCCTGCCTAGTAAATGTGATAGGTATCTTAACTTTGCTGTAGCACAGTTCTGTAAGACAAATTGTCTTCTATCTCAAAGTTTCATTGTGAGGATCAATGTATTCAAGAATGTGAATCACTTTGATATTTCAGTTGTGAGGGTCAGATCAGACACCAAGTGAGATTCACCTCTCACTCAGCAATATCAGTTTTATCTTGTTTCGCTGTTCTCACTGTCTGATGAGAAACCATTGTGTGAAGGCCAAAAAAACCTCAGCCCAATGCATTCTCTCATTGCAAGCAAAATTATCCAATTTATCCACAATTATGAAGGCCTTTATAAAGGAAAAAAACCCAAACCAAAATCCAAAACCCTGATTTTTTTTTTCCTCTTGCATTAATTGCAAGTGTTTATGCCTTTGAAACATCCCTAAGGATATATTTTAGTAAGATGAATTTTGGTACATAAATGATTTAAATTACTCACATAACTTTAAATTCTAGCTCCAGCTCCTACAACTGCTGCTGGCAGCAGGTGCCACAGAGAGATAGGATTAGGAGAACTTACGTTTTAGCCATTGAATTGCTTTTATTCCATTTGTTCTTTTTCCTTCTAATGCGAACATGNCCCTTCCAGAACGTGATAATGTTCTTTGCAATCTTATGGGTAACAAAAACTAGAGGAAGTACTAAAGCAGTGGGTCTGTCTTTTGCCCTTGGGTATGCTCGTGCTGCTCTCACTAACGTCTATGGGGGATACTGTGCCTGTATCCTGGGTGGAAATTTAGTCTCCAGGAGAGCTAATGAGCTGGTATTCAGCCCAGAGCTAATGTCATGTGTCTATGTCAGCTATAGGTCCATTTAGCCACCTTGGGGGAAAATGCAGACAGACCTCTCCTAGCTATGTATTACCTCACACTTTCTCCTGTTGCTAATATTTGACATAGACGCACAGAAAATCTGGTCTGAAAGAGCTGGCCCATTTCCAGCCTCAGGTCGGGAACAGCTGTACCAGTTTCACTGCGTCTTGCAATATAAAATTAGCCCCATGCTCCTCTTATATCCAGTGCTATCCTGCTATATGCTAGTGGTAATTCCTGCCTACATGGGAATGATCACCTCTTTTGGTTGGATAGCATCATGTCTTTTCAGGCTGCTACTCCATGTTAGGATAATTTTGACCCACTAAAGAGATCCTCTAAACACTATTTATAAATTTTTCCAGATTGGTTTTGTGTGAAAATGTGATACATATTATTTCTGTTACAGAAATACAGACAAGAACAAGACCTAAGACAGAGCCTGTCAGAATCCGGCTTGGTGGAGCCTTACCTGCTAGTAAGTACTCCTCTGTGCAGAGTTTTCAAAAGAGTTTTTATGTTTTGTGGTACTTTTCCCAGCCAGCTACTGATAATGTCACACAAGGCAGAGCCAAAAGCCCTGTTGTCTCTGGTATCTCTCCATGGAATTTCAGTTAGAGCAGCAGATAAAATAAAAGGTATGCATGGGTCATAGGTGATTGGTTCCAGCTTCTGTAAATCTCACATGAGAATTTCACATGCCCTCTATGCTCAAGCTAAATGCAAACATGGCAGGAAAACACACTGTCAGAAGGAAGGGAACTGGTAGACTTTTCATCCCAACAATTCTCTTGTGAGATAATCCAGTATCTTTGCAAGGTGTTACATGGTGACATTTGCAGCATCTTTAAATGCTGAGAATTCCCTCCCACTTTATAATTTTCTATCTTTCTCTAAGTTCAGGGAAGTTCTAGGAATCTGTTCAAACAATTCTGATTAAGCACTCAAAGGCACAAAAGTAGGATGGCCTAATTTTCAAAGGTCAAAAGACATCCTGGAATGAGCAAGATCCTAGCTGTCTAGGCAAGTGACATCGGCACCCATTTAAATGTCTGTATTTAGGAAAACCAGAAAGGGTTTCTCACGTTGGGTAGTGATTATTGACAGGTATTAACTTCTGCAACCTGAGCTCTGACTATATCCAGTAAAATCTTGGCCACAGGAGTTCTGGCACTGAACTGCACAGCGCTCAGTACAACAAGGATACCCAGACTATGTTAGGGGAGTAATTTCCCTTGGCAGCTGTGTGTGAGGGTAACAACAGGGTGTGTGTAGGATCTAGAAAGAACAAGCCTGTGAACCTGTAGGAAAAGTGATGAAGAGCAGCCAAATTGTATTGTGCCAATAATTTAAATAATCTATCTATGTGGGACAAAAGTTCTCACTTCTCCTGGTATTTCACATGATTGTATTGCTATAATCAGGAACTTGGAAAACTGTTGTTGCTCTTTTTCCACACTTTAAAAAAATGGTTGCTTTAGGCAGATTTTTACCTTGGCCTTGTCCTGGCTAGTATTTTATGTTAACAGACAGTTCTGAGAAGATCAGAAAAATGCACATTGATTTCATTATAATTCCTGTGAAGGGTTACCTTCCACTCCTAGTGTGGATAACGCATGCCACTTCAAATAATGTAGGCATCTCATCTTCTGTTCCCTTTACTTCAGCACTGATGAACATATGGATAGATTATTTTAATTTGTTTTATTTTTGACGATGTGCTGTTCAAGATACTACAGTAGATGTTTTTTGATGGCTTCCATTTACATTTAACTTATCTTGCGTAGCATATTCTTATAAGTCTGTGCAATGGCAATCATTTTTAGAGATTGCCTTTTAGTTCAGTGCTATTGTTATTACAATATTATTATTATTACTTACGTTAGCACCTAGAAGATCAGATAGATATGTGTTAAAATAATTTATTAGATTGTCCTTTTTTTGACTTACAGCCTTAGAAGTCTGTCATAATTTGTATGCATTGGCATGTAGAAGAAATGAATGTAAAACTAAACGTTAAATATGAGTATATGTACTATGCAATTCCTTTCAGGTCACACACTTCAAAATTAATTATTTTCACCATGTATTTGATCCTTCCAATATCCTGAAATGACAGCCTTGGCTCCTAACAGGGTTTTGGAGCAAGTGAATAAATTTCAGGACTATAAGGTAAGCAGCTCTTTTGTATTCCTGAATCATTTTTGATCCCTACAGTTCAACAAGAATTTATAGACTGTGCAATGGGTTGCCAGGGAATTTCTATAGTTAGAGAGTTTATTATCTATTTCTATCTCAGCTCCTGGAAAGAGTTAGTGAAAAATCCATGAAAGGAACATGCAAAATCTCAAAATTGTGGATGACAGCAATTCTTATGTGCCCATATTAGAATTATTTATTGATAGCATCAGGTGGGTTTGCAAGCAAGACAAATAGAATAGGGTGGGCTTTTTAAGATCTCTGAGGTGCTTAAATCTGTTAATGAAGCTCATGATTCTCTTTCTGGTCATCTCAATGGGTACTCACACACTTGAAAAACCTGTAGATAGTAAAAATATCAACAAGGTGCAGCTCCGATTTCATCTGAGACAGTTGAGACTTCAGTACTGTGCTCTGCCATGAACACCTGCAATGCTGTAGAAAGAGGTGCAAAACTCAAGAGTGTTTTCCTATGCCATTAGCTCTCTGAAAAAACCCTCCTGTTCTCTGGGAAAACACTTTGGACTGCTTTTCATGCACAGATCAACCCCCTGCATCTTAGCGTGTTGTACAATCATCTGATTAAAATCCCATTCCTGTGACTGTTCCTGAGTGAATGTCCTGAACCTGAATTTTCAGTGTTCCTTCACTGGACTCGGTACTCCATGATCCTTTGTATAGCAAAATGCTAACTCCACCCTTGATCCTGAAAAACATGATGCATGTTAAAAATTACCTGCACATGTGCTTTGCTGCAAGCAACTGGTGCTCTGCAGTTTTCAGGTCCATTATCTGTGGGGAAAGGATTTTGAAATATTCTCTGAGCACTGCAGAAAACAAAATTCTTTCAAGCAGAACAACACATAGGAAAACATTTCCATTCTTTTATTTTTTTTTTCCTTGGGCAGGAAGGAAACAGATTGGAAAGATAGTAAAACCTAAGCATGTTTGACTCAAAAGGTGGTCATGGCTGTCATCCTGTTTTGTGGGTTTGCAGTGATTATGAAAGGCCTGCTGAAAGGAGAGTGGCTGGTGCAAAGAACAGGAGCAGATTTAACTCAGCTGTTCTCCTCACATTTCATTAACATAGCACTAAAATCACACTGGACTGGGAAATATCAACAAGAATGACAATAAGGGTCAAACATGAAGCAAAGAGGAAGCGTGTCACCCTGGCACAGATAGCAATTGCTCTATGAGACCTGCTTCAGATCCTTGGTTCCTGTACAACCTTTCTGCTCAGCAGGTAATGAATCAGTACTATTCCTGGTAGCCAGCTGATGCTGGAAGAGGAAGGTGACTGCCTGGTCTTGAACTCTGTGGACGTGTTCCATGGGAACAGAGAGGAACTACAGTGGATTTTTTGTTATGAAACCACACACAGCTTAAAAAAACTTGATTAATTTATACTCACCTGGCTAGATTATCCGCATTCCCAGGGGATGCAGGAGTCCTGCAAGACTTGATGCAGAAGTGATGTTCTTATTCCTTACTGGTACAGCAAACTTTGGACACACATTTAGGTAATAAGGTATTCTGCACTGTGGTCTTCTCTTTCCATATTCAGATTCATCCCATTGCTACTTGAGAAGCAGGAAACTGTAAGAATAGCATAAAAGGAGAATTCACAAACACAATTGCTTTTTGCCATCTTATCAAGGCTAAAAAATTGGTATCCTTTATAACAGGATTGGATAGTTGTTTTAGGTGTCCTCAGAAATGTGCGTCTTTCCTCTGATTCTGTAGAAGAAAATACACAGATAAATCTGATATCCACATTTACACAATATACAGGCAAATATGCAAGAATAAATATCATGGAAGAAAAAGATAAAATAGATTATAGAGAAATATTACTCAGATATTATTGAGGAATATACTAATTTACTGCCCTAGAAAATTTAGTTGAATAAGCAAAACAAGGGCATTTTTTTCTCTCTACTCTGTGCAGAAATACATAATTTTGTCCAGTTTCATTATAGGAGGTAATTACTCTCATATACACAGGCATGTACTAACAGAATTTCATATTAATCTCTGCCTCTCTTTTCTCCAAGGGTAGATTTATTGACTGTGAGATTTTCCTTTGATATTTTTTTTTTAAGTGAAGAAGAGATTGCCTTACTCATTTAATTAGAAAAATACATGTATTTATTTTTCTTGTTTGGTAACCTTGTTTTAAAATCACAAAATTAAAGAAATTTTTTCACACCCTTCTAGGGTAGGTAGAGGTGAGATACTAGTGTGAAGACCTTAATATTACACACAGTGGTAGACAGCATTTACTATTAAGGGCTGTAGTTTCCCTAAATCAATTATAATAATATGTCTGCTATTCAAATATTAATTTAAAAACCATTTATAATACATCAATAATATTTAATGAAAGACTATATCTACAAAAGCATTTAGAAACTTTAGTGCTGCCTAGAAGGCCAGTGTAAATTTGAAAAGTTAACACTTCATTCTCCTGCTTGTTTACCACACACCTTCCAGAGGTATGTAAGGTTTCTACAGGTCAGGGTTTTCAGCAGTGAAATCCCAGTGCAATAAAGATTCTGAAGAGCCAAGCAGTGAGGTGCCCCAAATCCACAAGCAGATGTTTCATTTCCATCTCCCTAGTCTTTTGTGTCCAAACTGGCACATCTTCTGACAAGGCAAAGTTTATATGAAGGCAGGATGATGATTCTCCTGCAACACCGTGGTCTTTCAGCTACTGAGTTAGTAGTCCAGGATGCCAGAAGCTCAACTTCATTTCCTTCCCCTTCTTGAGGCAGTTTCACTCTGCATATTTCCCCATCTCACCCTCTAGCAGAATCGTCTTAATTTCTCTTGCTGTTTCATTTTGTGTATGGTAATTGCACAGTCATCAGACAGAAAGACTCACTATGTTCTTTACTTTTGCAGGCATTAGGCAGGACATAGGAATTACATGGTCATAGGAAGTTACAGTGCCAGGAATGAATCATGTTTCTTAGCAACTCTGCATCAACAAGGAATCCAGTTGCAGAATATGTCCTTGTCATCCCACCCCATCGGGAATGCAGCAGCCAGTTGGCTGCAAAGTCATTTTTGCTCTCCTCAGCCAAATTAAAAAAACAAGAAACCCACAACAAAACAAAACAAATCAGGGCTATTCATTTCCAAAAGTTGCCAAAAATCTTGGAGGCTTAGCACCCGAAGAGCTATATTAGACAGAATTATTTGCATTTTCATTAATTCCCCTTTGAAAATTTTGAGTTTTTATCTTGTACTGAACTGGCACAGCTTCACTTAGTTTTCTCACTATTACATGTTGCTGTTATAAAAAAAAACAAAACCCTTTGTTAAAAATATTGGTTAGCACAACTGCATATAAAAAGCAAAAAGAAACAGAAATTATTTTTTTCTTCAAGTGAATGCTGCCTGTGAACTTGAGGATTTGATAACTTTACCTGTAATTAATCTAGTGCAGAGAGAGAAGGGCTAAATCAGTGCTTTTTCATGCTTTCTTTCCATTAAATGAAAAAGAATAGCTATTGACCTTTTGCCAGCAGCTAAAAAAATTATGGTATGTTCAGCCTACTGTTTATGTCGGAGAGAACAGAAGTGCTCTGTAAAACATGCTCACTAGCAAGTCCATCCATTCAAAGACTGCTGCCAACTTCTGCCTTTAAAGGACAAGCTTATCCAAAGGCCCTACAGTGATAGGACTCTTTCACTAACTTTAATTTGGAGCTGGATCTAATAATTACACCAGTGAGATAATAGCCAGCTGCTGGGATTTGGAGTCTCAGCCTGTTCATGTGAGTGGGTGAAAGAGTTAGGATGTGAGCTGTTAGTTGGATGATTCAACCTCTCCAGGGCACCTGGAGGAAATCAGAACTATGCGAGCTGGAGAAATAGACAAGACAAACTGCAGGTAGGGAGGGCACCCATGCAAGCAGCTGTACCCCTGCAACCTCTTTCAATACAAAGGAGCGTCTCAACGTGCAGAGGGCATCTTGTGGCCCTGTTAGATTAGTTCTTGATTTAGATATCAGATGCCTCAGGACCTGATAACTTAGTTATAGGGAATGATTTAATTTCTGATTTGTTTTTTAACTCTGCATTTTTATGCTAAATATGGCCATGGCTGAAATTGTAAGTGTGGTTTTTTATTTACTAAGCATTCTCTACTAGTTTACTAGGAATTTCAGTTTGACTTATGCAGGGGGTTTGATTTCTTTATTTACCTTTGCTTTCCCTGACAGAAGGAGGGGGCTAAATGTTGCTGTCATCATATTGCTGCAAAACTAAGGCCAGAAACTAGTTTATCCTGAGGACACATCCACCAAAAGTCTGAGTATTGCATAAAGGAATAGCATAACTGATTTTCTACACTTACAAAGAGTAGAGCTGTTAAGCCAGAAGATGATTAGCATTTAAGGTGTAAGTTAAACCCAAGTTTTTAGGGAAAAAAACCCCTTCTCTCCTTCCCCCATTAAAAAAAAAAAAAAAGTGAGAGGATATGCAATAAACTTTACAAAAGATGATGTTGATTTCTGGTAGTGTTGAAAATTAGCAGTTTATAGCAATTTATCTATTTCTACATTAACTTAAATGATGAATGACCATTTGGCAAGATCTACGGAGACAGAGCAGGTAGGGCTCATCGAAAAAGTCTCACAGCATCTTCCCTTGCTTTGATCTCTAAAGAGCAAACTGCTACAAGGTTGGTGACTCCTCACAGAAAAGTTCATGTCAGAACCTATGTAAAATTTATTGTGCAGAGCCCTGGAGACCCTTTAAAATGCAGAAAAAGGTCAAGAGATGTAAGGGAAAGGGAATTGTGATGTCTTAGGTCTACAATTTATACTTTCCTCTCAGTTCTTATGGTTTTGCTAAACTTAGAACCATAAGCCACTTTGTACAATTCCCAAGTCACTGTAGCATTATACTGGGGAAGTATATACACAAAATATATGCATATATATTATTAAAAAAAAAGATAATCTCTATATATACTACCTTTATATGTACATCTAAAATGAGAATATGTATGGAAAAGATAGATTCCAAAAGTAGAAACAGAAGGATAATAAATAGGGAAAGAAATCTATTCATTGTCAGGAAACATGTTCAATTTTGAAAGGTTAGCTGATATCTTGTAAGGAAATCTAGACATGTGTCACTAAATATGATGTCGCTGAAAAATAACCTCTCTGAAGCACCTGCAAAAAAACTCTCAAAAATTCTGCACACAACTCAAATAAAAGACATCACAAATATGCATCTAAACTAAGGCCCAAGTGTCTCAAACCAGGTTTTTCTCAGTCAGCAGGTTTGTCACACACTTATATTTGATGACTGAAGTATTGCTTCCTTACTTTTACAAGCTGTGCAGAGTTCCTGTTTCTAAAACTGAATGAGATGCAATCCTTTCCATTTTCTCTACCAGAATTATCAGCTAAATATTACTTTTCAAAGTTGTATCTGTGTGATTTCATTGAAGGCTATGTTTCATCTGAGCAAAAACATGCAGGCAAGCTGCAGTTAATATCTATGTGTGGTCAGCAGTAAAACAAATTCGGTAGGCAGTGAAAGAAATTCATACCAATTCTGAAGAGCTGACAGACAAAATATGACCCATTTCACAATGTCTAAAACCCATTTTCCCCAAAACATCTCTCCCTGTAGATCATTGGGAAAAGCTGTGGCAAGCTGCAGTTCTGACTCACAGACAAAAGTGCGAGAACAGGTGCTGTAAGGACTGGTATTATCCCTCAGAAGGGTGAATTACTCTTTGATGGTCTCCATACACCCATCTCAAGATGTTTTTAAAAAATCTAGAGAGTTATTTACTTTCATTCTCTAGCAGATTGATAGTGGAACCAGGAATAGCTTAAATTCACTTATCTGAGTTAATACTCACATGACAGTAGAGAGAGAAACATAATTCAGAATATGTTTTTTGGTTTTTTCCAGATGGCTTACTCCACATTTGTTGGTAATGATGGAGAGATAATAATGCCAGAACAGAACAAATAGGAATTCAAAGAACTAAGCACCAGTATTTACAGACATCAGCAAGAAAGACAGATTGGTATAAAATATCCAACTATTTCCATTCTCACAAGCCATTTTATGTCAGATTTTCATTCCTACTTCTCATTGAGATGCATCTATAGACTGAATGGCATCTCTTTTTATAAAGCAAAATACTTCATGTCTGGTTGCCCTCTCTGGATTTTGTGTTCTGTCACTCACTTTCATATCCTGAGTCCTCAGCCAATGACAGTGGCAATCCACACTCATCAGCCTCCTCCAGAGGATTTATTGACTGCCATTTTCCTGTTTTCCCCCTCCTTTCTCATTGCTCCCTGGTAAGCTATGTGAGCTGAATCCTGCTCCCAGTCCTCTACAGTTACCCACTGGAGAGACAATTTAAAATTTGTATGTACTTGTGGCAATCTACCTGCCTTCACTGGTCCAAGGTTGGCTATGAAACATGCTGCAACCCCCCAAAATGAACAAGTAACAAGCACCAAGTCCTCATTAGACTCTAGAGGTTTTCATGGATTTCCTTCCCTACAGGTCAAAATCCACATGACATGATTGCCTTTTATTTTTTCTGGATTTTTTTCCCCACTGCTTATCTGGTGCTGTGAGTGTTGTGGACACACCAGGAGGCTACTCTGAAGATAGAAGGCTCAGCTGAAGAGCACTTTAAGAACATATAAGCTTTTTCACTGACATAGGACACTGCACTGGCCCAAACACATGGCATTTTAATCATTAATTGGTTGATTATGCCAGCAACATTCAAGGTTGTATTAGGCCTCGCTCAAATGTTAGTGCAGCTTTTCCACTGCTCAATTTACAGCTCTGCCACAATGTCATTATTGGGAAATCTCTGTAAAGGGCTAAAATGGGAGGAACAACTGTCAGCTGTCAGTTCAGTCACTGAGGTCACCGTGTAAGGCAACAAACTAGGACTTGGAGCACTTCATTTTCCCATCAGGTGATTCTCTGCCTTGGCAGCAAACTTCCCAGCTGTATCATGCTGGTATCCTCCCAGTGTCTTCTCCTGATCTGGGACTTGGGAGTTAAACCTGGAGATAGAAGTCTACATCTAATCTTTGCCAAAGATCTTTGCCGCATCTAGTACTGAGTCTGGAATTAATGCTATTATCTAAATAGCATGTGCAGTCCTGCCAACTTACTGGCATCATGTCATACCAGTATTATGTGCATGATAAAGATCTTGTGAGTTTTGTGTGAATGTAATTTATTTCCTGCTTTCTGACTTACAGCACAAGGCACTGTAATTATATTATTTGAACATGTAATTTAGCTTTTAACGCCTCTAGCACTGAGGTGTGAGGTATGAGCTCACATCCTCCATCAGTGAATAAAATCAGTCATGGGTCACACAAGTTCCTCTCCCCAGTGGCACCACATCAACTACAGAATTACCTGGAGAGCCTGGATGCTCATGACAGCTTGCCAAACACAGAGGCTTGGGCAGATGGCTCTGAGATGAAGCAGAAGTCAGGGTCACAATATTGCTTGGGGTGCATCTAAATTAAATTGTCTAATGGCTTCCTGACAAAGGCTGTGTAAAGTATCTGCTTATTTGGGCTACAACCTGATGCCTCTGCACTGGTAATTCTGTGGTGGATGTGACATGCTACACTGCCAATTAACAGCAACTGATTAACATTGCACATAGTTTATAACTGCAGTTTGGGCAGGATTATAGAAGAATAATTTTCAAATGGAAGTTTACAGGAGAAAGACAGGCTCAGCTGTAGCAACTGGAAATTTGTAGCATTTCAGCCATTTTGGCTTTGAGTTTCTCAGGGGCCTCAGTCCTGCTAGTGCCATTTAAATACAGGCATCCATTAAATCTGGTTCACTCCCGTTGGGTACCACTGGTCTTCTAGCAGGCTTGTAACCCTGTGAATGAAGTCAGGAAAAATTAACATCATTGAAATCAGCAGCTATGTTTTAAGTTGTTTGTAAACAGCATTGCTAAGGAGTGACAAAACCATCATTAAAATATTCCTCTTTTGTTTCCCACAGCAGTTACAAGAAGTAATAAAGGGAATCCAGGTACATGCACACAGTTTGCTTCTCTGCCTCAGCTGCTGAGCATCACTGAGCCATTTCAAAGCTCTGACATGCTGTTGTAATTTGAATGAATGCTCCCATTAGCAGCCAAGATCATAGAGATGGCAGAGATTTTACTACTGAAATCTCTGCAGTAGAAGTGACATAAAGGCCATCAAACTGTCTGTCAGAATCACTCCTTTCAGGATGTGTTTCTCATTATTAAAGGCATTTCAGAAGAAACAATCTCCCTCTTTTCTGACCACCTCCACTAGACCATAACATTCCTGAAATTCCTTGAGAGAACGAAGCCAAGGCATGCTTCCTCATAGAAGCTACTCCTAGGCTATGATCCAGAAGCTGCTGGGAGAAGCTTTTACTGTAATGCAGCCTCATCCTTGCCTTGCTTCAGTCAGAAAATTCCTATTACACTGAATGGGACTATAAACAGCATCCAAAGTATTTCTGAAAGTTCACAACCTCACACTGAACCAGAAACCTGAGAAATACTGACATGGCAACAGGAAGTAATATCTCACTGTCATGGTACGAGACTTTTCTCAGTCCTCTTTTTAAACATCTCCATCACCTGGATACACAAGTCAACAGATCAAATGGTGGTCTTTACACAGGAATTAAATTCCAGTATAAACTCACACCCTATGCCTTAGCAATGGTTGTCCTAAAGAAATTGAAAGTAATTTTGAATACAGAGGTCTGTTGACTGTCATGGAGCTATCTCAAAAATTAGAAAATAATTTAAAATTGTCATAAGTAGGTGAGAACAATCAGATTTATCATCAGGTCATGGAATACAATGTTAATGGTAACTCTGATAATCTCTGCCATATTCAGTTGTTTAGTGGTATTAGATGCTTTTGGCTTTTTCTTGTTTGGGAAGGTCTCACTTTACCTCACAGATAACACATATGTATTTATTTATTCTTTTCCACCTGGTAGCAGGATTTTCAGTACTCCACAATAGTAAGTATTATCCTTTGGTGACACTAATTTCCCTTCCTAGAGCAGATTTTCAGCATAACATCAAATATAAACTAAGAACAGTGCAGAAAAACCTCTCCTGGCAGGCAAAAGAACATTGCAGCAGCTTGTCCATGTGATTCTCCTCATTTCTGTAACTGAGGATATTCATCATCTTGACAGCCACACTTGAGACAAGATCTATAGTTTCTCTTTCAGTCATTTATCTGTGGAACACGTAGACTCATGGAAAAGGTTGGAAGGGACTTTTCAATGTCATCTACTGCAGCCCTCCTGCAATGACACGGGACACCTTCAACTAGATCAGCAGCACTCCAGGTGGGGTCTCACCAGAGCAGAGCAGAGCAGAGGGGCAGAATCACCTCCCTCGCCCTGCTGGCCAAGCTGCTTTTGGTGCAGCCCAGGATACAATTGGCTTTCTGGGCTGTGTGCGCACATTGCTGGGTCGTGTTCAGCCTCTCATCCAGCAGCACCCCCAAGTCCTTCTCAGCAGGGCTGCTCTCAATCCACTGATCCTCCAGCTTGTATTGATACCAAGGTTACCCTGACCCAGGTGGAGAACCCTGCACTTGGCCTTGCTAAACCTCATTAGATTCCCATGGACACACTTCTCCAGTTTGTCCAGGTCGCTCCAGATGACATCCTGTCCTTCAGGTGTGTCAACTGCACCACCCAGCTTGGTGTCATCTGCAAATTTGCTGAGGGTGCACTCAGTCTCACCGTCTATGATGATGATATTGATGATGTTGTGGTACACTCTAAGTATGTAGGCTGCTTATGGATGAACAATGGGTTCTTTAAGTAACTGTTTCTAGAGAATAAGTTTTAGTAGAAAGAAAATGGAGGCACATATGTCAATTTTGCACAGTGAGCATACCAAAATATTTACAAATACAAAAATACTTACAGGACTGGAGCCAAAACTTTCAAACAATCCCAGAGGAAGGACTTGGGTCATGTTTTCTTTAGAAAAGAATCCATGGACATGCTCAGCTGATACAAAACACCAGTTCAGGCAGGGATGGCTGTGCTGTGACCAGGATCTTAATTTCCCTTAAAAAATGTGCTTTTCTTGAAACTGTACTTTGTGAAATTGTACTACTTTGGCAAAGCACTGCCTGAGAGGGAAAGAATTTTGACAATAATGTAACATACCACTTTTCATAATAGCCCACATTTCATAAGAATTTAGTCTTAGGTGTTTTATTTAGCAATTTCCTATGATATAGAGGAATATAGACTGCATAAATCTCAGTTTTAGAGCTATTTTTCTGTTCAGTATGAAACTTAATTTGGAAATCTGAAAACCCACAGACAATCAGACTTTCCATTCTCTACCTCACTTCTACTCAGATGATTTGTGTAATGTTTTTCTAAGCCACCAGCTTTCCTTACACTGATTGGTGAAAATAAGAATTTATAGAAATTGTCCATGTCACAGTTGATAGAAATCACCGTGTATGAGGTGCTTAAAAACCTTTGAAAAATCTGACTCCAAGTCCCTATGGTATAATGTGGAGATATGTGTAGATAAGATTAATGAACACAAGTTGAGTAGTGAGAAAAACATAATTATGCTGTTTCTGATGTTTATCAGAGAGGAAGGAGCCATGAATAAAAAGCAGGCATTTAATCAGAGTTGAAAGACATGCTCATAGCTGTACGTTTGCTGCAAGCAGACTTTCCCTAGCTCCTTTATGGAGCTGTTTGTCTGGAGATGCACAGTGTGGTGCAGTGGAAAGCCACAGTGAAAGGAGGCACGTGTGGAGCACACCTCTGCTCCCCGGGGTACCTGCAAACACACAGCACTGCTGAAGTGGGGCTGTCACAGGGCAATAAATGAAAACAAGTATTTTGATTTATTTGATATTCCTGCAAATGCTTCCCTCTCCAGTGGAGAGTGCTTGGAAAGAGAACATGGGAGCTGCAGTACTGTCGTGAACTGTTGTCATTTTTTTACTTGCTGGTGGCACCATTGGGAGTTAGCATAAGCTGAATGTCAGGTACGCTGAATTCCCTAGTGGCACCACAGTGTGCCACCCAGAGCCTGGATCAGGACTTTTTTTTCAAAAACGTGTAGGAAAAGGGAAAAAACCCAGAAGTTTTCTTCCACTCTGAAAACATCCATCCATCTTGTCAGCCAGAGGCAGCTCATAAGACAAGAGGGAATGACAGATTCAGAATCTTGAAAGGACTCTGAATTGCCTAGGAGAGTATGGTGGTTTTCAGTACAGAGCAGAAGCGTGGACTGCAGACTGTATCAACTGCAAGGACAGTTCCAGTTAAATATCTGACCCAGTGTACAGAAGCTGAGTTTGATAGCTGTTATTAGTGTGACACTGACTGAGCACTGGCACAGTTTGCCCAGAGGAGTGGTGTCTCCATCACTGGAGATTCTCAAAAAACATCTGGATGTGACCCCAAGCAACCTGCTCTAGGTGGCCCTGCTTGAGCAGGGAGGATTGGACCAGATGACCTCCATGTGTCCCTTCTAGCCTCAGTTACTCTGTAATTTGTCATTCAACAAGTTTATTGCTGTTATTGTTGTGCCCGCTTGCTGTTTCTCTGTAGGTAGCACAGCAGAAGCTCCTTCTTTCACCCTCTGGGCTCTCTGCTCACATCTGAAGCTGCTCCTAAGGCAGGGAGAACCTCTGGTTCAGTAAAGTTATCATGAAACCGTGACCTCAGAGGCAGCTTATGGCCAATATTGTAATACTGCATTTGATCTAACAGTGCCCTCACTCATGGGGAAAGGAGACAGTATTTTTTCTGTATTTTCTCTGTGTCTATGAGTGGCACACAGATGGCAGCTGGATTTGGCTGCTTATTCCCATCACCAACATGGCTATAAGTAAGAAGTAAAAATAGCCTGAGGTGTCTCACACAGACATTAAGAAATTGTTATTCACTTTTTATTATAAGGCACATGTTTTAACTAAAAAAAAAATAATTGAAAGCAGTAAATTCAAGCTATTTTCTGTCCTTTAGTTCCAATTCTAGGCTTATACCATTTCATCAGCACCTGCAGTGCTTGTTGATTTCTCAGTCAAGCTCAATTTGATAGATGGAAAAAAGTCTGAGCATTTGAAATGCATTTTAATGCCACATAGCCACCATGCACAGGAGCACAAGTCATCCTGGTGGTGCCAAATGAAGGTATATGTTGCTACACAGCAGTTGGGCAGTTTGAATGTTGCTAAGAAATGCCTCGTTTTAGCAAGAGACCAGCGTGTGCATCAGTCTGGCAGCATTTTGTAATTAAGATTCCCCTGAGATGTGAGGAAATGCTGAGCAGTTTAGGTCATGTCACACCAATAGCTGAAGGTAGACCTTGAAGCTGAAAACCAGCCCATTGCCACAGGTCCTTCCCCCCAACTGTGGGAACTGCCATAGCAAATGCAGCCTAAAACACACAGGCAATAAACACCTAGAAAATGTGTACAAGCATCCCTGATTTGTACTGCACAGCTCTAGATTTACAACACTATTACTCCTTCACATGGATCTGCAAGGCTGAGCCTCTTCTATACAGGGTAGGGCCAAGCGTTTCTTCCTCTGATACAGGAAATTAAAATAGACAAGTAGTGAGGAGGGCAGCAGAAAGATGGATATATTGCACTCTGCCAGCTTTCTGTGGTGTTATGTGCTGGAGAGAGGGATGGCAAAAGATGTCACTGTTCAGCAAATGCACTTTCAAAAGGCTGTACCAAATAAACTTTTTATTCTTCCTAGATGCAGCTTGTTTCTTTGAAGACACCATGGCCCAATTCAGCCCTGGTGTAATTACAGTGGCTTCCGTGCAGTTGCAACCTCCTCATAACCAGGCTAAAATCATTCCTTTGTTCCATATTTCCTTTTCCCTAACCAGCCATGGGTCCATTGTCCTGGCTTTTAACTCTTGTAGCAAACCAGCAATTGCTGCATGAAGTGCTTTTGTTGTCCATTTGCAGGGGATGACCTTCCTTTTCTCTTGGCACAAGTCCCCAGATGGAAATGTAATCTTTCACAGCTGAGTGACTTTCAATACACAGGCAAAGGCAGAGTGAAAACCTTAGCATTGCTATTAAAGCTGCTCTCTATAAACAATTACTTGTCCTAATAGGGATTAATATAAGAACTAATCCAGCACTGAAAGTAAATGAAATCACTGCAAAGCCTGTCTTGCAGATGTAATTTCTTTTGGCAAATGGAGCTGTGAAGCTCATAAGTCAGGCACTCTTCACCAAGCAGGTAATCAACAGAGTGAGAGTGCAGAAACAAGCTAAGCTAATATCCATGGCAAGAAAACCTCTTTGTTTATTTGCTTGTTGTTAATTATGAAGATTGCAAATACACACTGACATAGAGAAAGCATATGCTGCAAAGTGTTTGGTGGCTTATTAGCAATAGAAAGTTTACATAAGACTTCAAATAAAGGAAAAATGACTACTGTGTGCAGAACACTAGAACAAATAAGAATAAGCTAGGTAGCAACATTTATTTGGTGAATTTTAATGCACAGTCAGATCATAAGGACCCACAACAATAGAGAACTAACTACTCAGAGATGCACTAGCATAATCAGCTAGATTAAATGCAACCTTGTGAACCACTAATAAGATTACATTCCAGTGAGCTAATCAACGCAATATTGTGATTACACGGAGTTAAAATAGGTTTTTAGAATAGAAATCAGGCCAGTCATTTAGATGAAATTAATAGTCTGTCTTTTCTCATTTTCACATTTCTTAAAATTCAAGCTTAGTGGTAATAGCTTTACAAAATCCTCTCTTTGTTACGTTCTATCTGTTTACTTGCCATTCACTAGAATAGTCTTGTTTAGCCAAGTGAAGTGATTAGTAGAAATCTCACGCTTTGTTGTAATATGTGAAAAAGAGACAACATTTGGAGAGATAAGTCTCATTTTGCTAAG
Organism: Sclerurus mexicanus; assembly: GCA_013396755.1. Lineage (NCBI taxonomy): Eukaryota > Metazoa > Chordata > Aves > Passeriformes > Furnariidae > Sclerurus > Sclerurus mexicanus. Next base: position 4,890,135 of record VWZF01006750.1, on the reverse strand, counting down.
GGGTAGCAGTCATACAAACATGCTAAAAACTGAGCTCAGTCAAGCCTTTTTAAAATGCTGAGTGTGCACCCTGCAATGCATCCAACTTGATGTTCTGGTGACACTGCTGGCCTGCTCTGTTTCAGAGTCACCTCTGTTTTACCTGTCTTGAGACAGTGGCTGGTTTTCCTCAGCTTGTCCATGGAGCCCAAAGAATAGCTCTGATCTTAAGAGATCAGCTGCTCAGCATGGCATTTGCTCTGGACTCAGCAAGTCCCACTGAGCTGTGTGGTGTCCACATGCATGTGGCCTGTCATGGCATTGCCACTGTAGATACCATACATACAGGAGCTACTACAGGAGCACCTATGTATGCTGAGCATGTGGAACACACAAATACAGCCCACATCATGCAGTATCAAATGCTTAGTAATAATTGTTAGGTTTTGTGATGGAAGCTCACCTGCACAACCATAAAGGCCCAGACATCATCCCCAAACCTGCTCCTCGTTACCCCCCTCCGGCCAGCGGTCTCCTGCCTGGCCACTGCCATGTGTCCATTGAGCAGCTTTTTATTGGCTTCATATTTTTTTATTAAATCTTGCTTCCCTGAGTTTAAATAGTACTTTTTTTCTGGTGGTATGAAATCAAATACTGTGCTTAAGTGTAAGTAGATCAAAACTGTTGTACTTTCTCATTTTTAAAAAAAAAAACAAAAATCCCAAAAAACCCAAGTCTCATGGATCTAGAGGTTAATTTGCTTCAACCTGCCATATACCACTGCTCAATGTTTCTATTTTTCTCAGTCAGGTTTCAGAACTTTGGGCATTCTGAGGTCAGATGACAGGATGCAGTGTTTATGCAACTCATTTTTTAATCTTCCTCATGAAAGAAAACTATTCATTTCCTATTTGATGGTCATGATATTTATGGCACCTCAATTTCATGTTTATTTAAAATATTAAATCTTTGACATCTTGAGCCAAAGCTCTGGGATGAAGAACATCCTATTTCCCTCTGTTTTTTTTTAACACATGGAACCATCTTTTTTTTACCTAGTGTCAGTGCTCAACTATTTATTTCTATAGGCCAGATCAGCCTCTGCTGCAATCTTCATTGAAAACTGATGCAAACTGTGGTGAACTTAATTCCATTCTCTCTACACCACTGTCCCAATTCTTTTCTTTTTTTCCCTCCACATGACTTTGTTCCAATTTCCTTTGCATGGTCAATATCTGCCTGAGCAGCAACAATATTTACTTTATCATTACTCTATAATCTCCTAATATCCTTTTTAATATCCCCCTACTGCAAGCTTTACTATTCTCTTTTACTAAAATAAATAGCAATCAGAATATTATTACTAAATTTTAATATATAAAGAGAATAAACAGATACAATTGAAATAAAATGTAAGTGCTATTTTCAAGCAGATCAGTATGAATTTCTTGCTTGCATCAACCTGGTTTTCTCCATATTGCCCATTTCCTTCCAACAAAACGTTCAGGTTAGGGATCCTCTCTCCATATACAGACGGTCAAAGATTTTGGAATTGTTCCTCAAAGCAAAAAGGTTGGAATGGCTCTCTTTGCTCTGCCTGACATACATTTAGGTGTATGTTAAACAAAAGGAGTTACTGGGTTTTCTGGAAAATTACAGAAGATCAATATATACTGTGAGCAAAATGCACCCTCTTCTATCTACACCCAGTGAGCAGCTTCAGGGTTGAATAAAACACCACCTGCATGAGACATATTCAGATCATTTTGTTATTCTCTGGTGAGCTCTGTGTAATAACTGCAGAGGAAAATAGCACATTTACAGAAAATAATGGTGTTACATTGATGCTGTCTGCAGAGCTACAAAAGATCTGACACAGGTTGAATAAGCCATTGAAATGCAATTTTTCTTTCATGTTATCACTTCAAAATGTTAATTGCACTTTGCATTAGTGACATACCTTCTGCCTGGGAATATAATTTGTTTAAGAGGTAGCTAACTTCTGTGTTAAAAACAGAAATCTAGGTCTCTTAGCTAAACATCTATTTACATTATATGTTTACTTTCAAAGGTAAACTTATTTCCTTATTTTTCACTTGGTCAAGCATTTTAGGTGGTTCTAGTCTCTGCTAAAAATTATTTCGAGTCTTTTTATATTTTTTTAAATGTTGGTCCCTCCCCCCCCCCAAGCTATTTATTTTAAGATTAGAAGGACTTCTCTAACCTTTATTGCTTAATCAAAATACATTAAAAAAAGAAAATGTCCAGGTTTTCGTGCATTCTCTTCTGTATTTCAAGCAGTGATGAAAACCACAGGTAACACCATCCTGCTGACCAGACTACAACGGAGTGATGATAGGTCACAGCTTGAGTACAAGTCTATAACAAAAATTGTGGAAGCATGAAATGGAGAAAACCAAGGAAGATCTGAGTTTGTACCCCAGTCTGTCTGCTTTTAATTTGAGTCATACAGTGTTTTGCCACTTATCCTTTTCAGGCCTGGTAGCCCAAATGCATGAGTTCATGCACTTAGACAAAATTACATCTTCAGAAACCTTGAGGGACCTGTTGTGGAGTAGTCTGGCATAGTACAAATATGGAGAGGGCAACAAGCAGTGGTACTAAATGAGCTTGCTGTTTTGTGTCATTTCTGAATGATGGGTAACAATAAAAAAGCTCTTCTGGTTTTCTGTGGATGAAAAATGAATTAGGTATCACATCGGAATAGACACCATCATCTCTAGCACGATCTGCTATCAAAACTTTGCCAGCAGCACATGTGTCTAGAAGGCAAGTACGGTAGTGCTGATGAAGCACAGGACAATAGTTTCCTACACAGAAACAGCAACTATTTCTAGTTACATCCATGTCTTTTTGTTTCACTGCAGTCTTCTGACCTAGTGTTTAGGAATATGTTTTTCTCAAAATGGCTGAGAAGCTGCAGATCAGTCCATCAAAGATAATAAGAAAAAATTCTTTACTATTCTGCATCTACCAATTGTGTGAAGAATGGTTTATGCATCAACAAATGCCTGCAGACAACCTATGAAGAAAAAATCTGAAAGACTATATCTTATTTACCTAACAAAATGAAAGCTAGAAAAGTAGGATTTTTCTTCAGGAACACTGTAGAATGGGATCTGCTGCAAATGGAGAACTGATTAAACTACTGGACTGTACTGGCAGCAAATCAAAAAGGTACCAACCAGTTAAAAATGAAATTCACTTGGGTATTTTGAGGGTTCAATGCTGGAACCAAGCTCCCAGAATAGTCTTCCAGCAGGAGCATGAGGATAGCCCAGTAGAGTGGTATTAAAATAGGGTTTACTACCACTATAGTAAAAAATGGTTTGTCCTGGGCAGTTGTAACATCAAGTGACTGGATCTCCAGATCTATAAACTCACATTACCAGTTGCCCAGCCCCTCTTCCTGTGATGGAATTTCCTCTCATTTTACATCAAAATACATGAATTCAAACAGAAAAGACAAATAAAAGCCTGCACACTTGAATTTCTCTGTGTATCCTTAGACTGACCACCAATCACATAAATCACAAAGTGGAACTGGTGGTGTCCCTTCAGTAACACTCCATTTTCCCTAGGTCTCCCTTTCAAAAAATAAAGTGCATGATGAAACCATTTGACTAAACTGCAACAGACAGAAACACGTTTTGCAACAAAGTGAAAATGTCATTGTCCTTACCTTAACAATTCCTGTCTGGTTTTCTGAAGCTCAGAACACCTGTGAGTCAGTTACTAACAGAAGCTAAGTAAGTCCTAATTACTACTTACACCCAGCACACTCAATTTCATATAATTTCACATTTTATAGTTTTCCCATCTTTTCCTGCTCTGATCCTTTCTGTAATGAATGAACAATTTTGTCTAACCCTTTGGTCCTATCAAATGAAGTATTGGTGAGGTGAGATGCCGCATTACGATGCTCTTTTATAGCCTGTGTCTTAGACACATCATGTTACACTCTTCTGGATACCAGGGTGACTCTTGCTAGGGCTGTATTTCTCCAGGTACACAGACAAAAACACCTTTTCTATATATTTTCCGTGAACTTCAGATTAAGGCAAGAGCAGCCCAAAACTGTCAAGTGCACTGAGGACATAGTAGGGGCTTGACTGAACATGTGTGAGGTAACTGGTGTTGTATTTAGTGATGACTAACTCAACAGAAAAAAAAAGATGAGATATGAGTTCAGAGCTATGCATGTATCTCTTCCGATGGATGTTTCTTTTATACTCTGCATCCACCAGTCCAGCATTTTTCTGGCTTCTTAGTTGTCACACATATATGTGAAGTAGAAAGCCCTTGAAAAGTCTTCATTTATGAAAATGCACCCTCCTGTGAGATGGTCGGAAGGAAGAAAGAGCCCTTTTCTCTCTTCACCACCAACCATTTTACCCAGCATCAGTTGAGCATATATTTCATTTTTCATTAAAGTCATGTTACCTTTGGAATTCTGTAGAGTTCCTAAACAGGTTGGTTTGAAGATGGCAGAAGGCCAAATATTTTGATTGATGCCTGGAACATGCTGGAAGAGTCAAGTGTCAAATCAGGCCCTAAACCATAATTTTAGTTTGAATTTTTGCTTTTTACTGAGAACATATGCTTGTGGACAAGCACACAGTTTAAATCACACCTTATCTTTAGATTTGCGTGCTTTTATATATTCAGAAAAACAAACCATCGATTCTCAAGGTAACAGAAAAGTCATCACTATTGAACTAGAATATTAAGTATCAGTCTGAGTCAGTTGGTACATGAGGATACAGCTCAAGTTTAGTCTCATGACGGTACACTTACTTCTGTCTATTGTCTCCCTGTCTTTGTATGTGCTTTATTTTCCATTGGCCATGATGCCCATTAACTTTCACAGTTCAACTGGTGGGTGACGATAAGTTGTGTAACTCTGTCACTTCTGCTCATACTTTACCCTTGATAATGATAGCTAATGAACACTGACCTCCTAAATCCTGTCCCTAGTCACTGGCTTGAGTTAAACAGCCTTTTCCTTTCACACTTTTTGTCAAAACCTTTCTGACATGCTTCACATACAAAGGATTTTGCTGGTTTTCTTGAAAGAAGAACACCTTTGCTGCAAAGTTGGAACGACCTTGATTTTTTTTCCTTGCTAGTACTGCTTTCCCTTAACAGTTTGTTCTGATTTTACAAGGTCTTCTTTATCTCTTTATTCCAGACCAATTCATTATAAATGTCTACAGCCTGTCTCAGACCTCGTCAGTTCTTGTACTACAGCTGCTGCTGCTGCTGGTGCCATTGCAGTTTGCTGTATAGGAGGCAGCTGCTTCACACCCTCCACACCTCTGGCAATGTTTCTGCAGTGATCTGGTGGTTTTCCTTTAGAACTGATAATCTCTCAGGTCAGATGCATGAGGTGATGAGCACCCATTAAAGGTGACCCTCTTTAAAGAACTGTCTGCAGATGTGCACTTCCACAATTTAAGCAAGATAAATTAGCTGCTAATTTAAAGGAAGCTATAAGCTTTTATGCCATCAGTACATTTGAGATAAAAACATCAACTCATTCATATTTACAGTATCTGTGTTAATGACAGTTAATGTCACAGCTTTCTTGCAAATATTTCACAAAGTCCTTGACATCAGAGCAGCCAATGTCTGTTTCAGTTTCTTCTCTTACATGAGAAAATATCCATGTAACGCTGTCCTAAATATTCCAGCAAAAGAAATGAGTCAAGCTTTCATGGCCTTAAGAGCCAGCTGCCAAAAGCAAATCATGGTGTGTACATGTGCTCCAATTCAGTTGCACTGGCAAGCAATGCGGAACCTCCCAAGGATCCTGTTTCTCTGTGTGCTAAGCTGACAAAGACTTGAATGCAACTGACAGTGGCAGCATGTCACCCAGTCTGACTGTTTTCTTCCAAAATTTACTCAAGGTAACGTCAAAAATTTATTCAAGGTCGCTTCCAGATGGGGAAAACATTCTAAATTTTAGACTCCTTAGTAGCATTGACAGCCTGAGTTGAGTCTTCCAAAGGAGAGGGAATCAAGCTGGGCTGTGCAGTGACTCAGACATTTTCAGATGACTAGCCTTTGGCTGTACTTCAAAGGACACTTTCAGCCTCCCTAAGCAAGCACAGCCATTGAAAGAGGCAGTCCTGCCCTCCTCCCCAGTTGTTTGTTTCCATATCCCCTCCTTGTGCTAGCAGCAGCTTTTCTGTGAATATTCTGCAGTACTGAGCAGGATGAAAAATAAGTCTCTTTATTGGTTTTGGCAAGGCTATTTTTCAGCTCCCAGAGTCTTGCCTGTCACCTGACTGCACAAATACTTGTGTTAGCCCAAAGGCAAGGCAGGTTTGAGGCCAGAGAAACTACAGGCTTCTAGCTGTGGTAATCTGCACAGACTTTTAAAAACCAGATAATCCACCAGTTGTCATTTGTCAGCAATACTGCTTTTCCAAGTGAGGGTTGCAGACCCTGTTCCAAGCCCTGTGCCACACCATGGCACAGTAATGCAATAATATATGTTTGGTCTTTGCAAAAGAAAATGGCCATGAGTAAATAATCTGACAGCAGCAAAATAGCTAGAGTCACGGGTCTATGAACAGCTTGAATGACAGTTTCTTTGCCTATTAAAATGAGATTTTTTTTTAAGATGCATGTTTTTTCACAGTAGTAGCTTTTTGTGCAGGCTGGTGCTTTTGCTCTTGAAACTTTAACTAGTAGGAGCTGCTGTTAGGACACAACTGAAAAAATGAAAGAGAAAAGGAACTTTCTAGTCTCATTCTTGAACAGCTGTTTTGTTCTGGTTTACTGTGTCCTTTCCATTCCTTGGTGCTCCAGCAGTAAATGAGCAAAACTCAATTACACCTAAAGAACAGCCATGAAATGAAAAGAGCTGAGAAGGCAACACAGAGAACAGCAAGTGGTCTAGGAGAGCACTTGTGGCTGTGCCCAAGGAAAACGAGTCCGCTGCCACTTGACTGTTAGGCTCATGATGACTGGGCAACTGAACAGCCAAAACCACCTGAATATGACAGGCTGTGGCTACCTTTAAGAGCAGAAAGTGTCTTTCTGTGTGCGGCCACTGTATCTTCTCCTGGAGGAGGTGGGATGTATATGTGTGGATGCTTCAGTCACAGCTTGAGTGTCAGTAAAACCAAGAGATGGGAAGGATCCCAGCAGACAGTTTCAGACTAGATGACCAACTCTACATTTTATGGACCTGAGCTAGATGCTGTGTTAATACAAATACAAGATGGCACTGAATGTTACAAACTGTCTAAAGAATATAACTGCAGCCTGATAAGCTTAAGCAGAAGTAAGAGGAGGCAATGCTGTTTTGCTGAGTTTAGTGCTCAACTGTTTAAATGAATTAACTTGCTACGTGAACAACATGCAGGACCTCTTTTTTCTTTTTTCCTTTTTTTTTTTTCTTAACTACTAAACCTCTGTAGCATTTGGTGACAGATCTTGAGGAAAGCGCCCCAGTGCACAACAAGTTATGATGTGCTGGTGACCTTCATCTGGCTCCCTGGAGCCTCCCTGAGCCTGTGATCATCCATTTACTTAGCACATTCACTCTTCATCATGGACAGGGTTCATCCCACTCGCCTTTAATCATCAAGATATCTTACAGAAGAAATTTTTCTTATCTTCTTCTGTATGGGGGGGAAAAAAAGTAGTCTCCAATTAGTTATAAAAAAGATTGTAAACAGAAATACAAGACAGTATAATTGTAAAACTTATTTTTTTTTTCCAGCAGAGGTTATTTTGTAGTTGTGCTTCTTTGAAGTTTAATGCTCTGATTACTGATCCATGTCTGCTATACAGTAAATGCTTTCCAGTAGAGCCTCTAAAACTTCCAAGTTATGGAATGAAAAATCCTCTTGCTTTTTTTTACTTCTATATATTGAATTCACTAACTGCCATTAAAATAATGAAGGACTTAAAAATTAAGCAGTACATGTAGGAATTACAGTATTATGTAGATTTCTTGAAAAGTCATGGTTCTGTCCTCACTGCTCCCTCTATGATCATTTTTATTTATATAATCAGATTTTTGATCACCAATATGACTTGTTTGTGCTTCTAGGCAATGAAAAAATGCATCTCTCTTTCAAGCAATGTTCAAAGATAATGGCTTCTTCTTAGTTCATTCAAGTCTAGAACTAATCTCTTCCAAGAGTGGTTTTTTTCTGTTTATTTCTTCACAATACAATTGTCTTCTGTTGTAGCCTTGTGCTTATACAGCTAGTCCGAACAGGTTTCCTTTGTTCTGGTTTCCCAAAGGGTTTATGAAACACTGTCCATTATTCTAAGCTCGTTCTGCAATGGGCACATTGAGCATTGTACTGACAGGTGTTTACGGGACCTTCAGACAGGTTAAAAGAGAGAAGATTTGCTAATGTTACCCTTTCAGGAAATCCTCCCAGCTAAACATCCACAGTCATATCTAACTTTACCATATGTGAAGTTTTCTGGGGCTCAGACTGATTTTTTAAAAAAGTGCTATTTACTTAATACAATACATATGAATATAAAACTAACATAAAATACAAAAAATTACGATATTTTTTTAATGAGTTTTGTTAATAAGACTTATCATGCTGATTTTCTAATTGGTGTAATTAATATTCTCAGGTTGAAATGCAATTAACCTCAAGAGTTTTCATACTACTCTTTTAGATAAAATCATTAGTCGATGTATGTATTAGTCATTTTACACCTGTAGCTGGGCTTCTAACAAGGAGTAACTTTATCCCTCAAGAGTTTTTCCTTCTCAAAGAATAGATACTTTTTGCAAAAACAAACAGTTCATTCCGTTACTATATTTAAGATCTTAAGCCTTTTTTCCATTTATCTGCAATCTCAGGAGTGTTTGCTGTTTCTAGTGATCCCTTTAGGGTTCCCAAAGCTTGACTGATTTATTTCAACGTACTAAAGTACTGGGGGTTTTTTAATTGATTGTTTGTCTTCTTATTTCTGACCAAGGAATAAACATTCTGAGTCTTTTTGGTAGTCAGAATAAGTCACCTACCCTTGTTAGACTGAGCGTCGTGCAGTCAGATTGCCTCAATTCACTTGGGATCTGTCTCTCTCAGTGTACCCTGCCATATCTTTGATGCATGAGCAGAATAACATGACTTTTCTTACTTTCACTTGATTTCTTATGTTATTTATGCCTTTTTATACAAATGAAAAGATCACAGAGGTAAAAGTAAGGGAATAATTTGTTCCAACATTAAGAAATGCTTCACCGTGTGCTTAAATGAATATTTGTTTATATATGTCAGCTCACCAGCTTCACTTTGGATTTGGTGACACAGAATGAATGTGGAGAAGACCATTCTTAAAAATCTAAAGAGGAAAAAGATCCTAAACTCAGGAGGACAGGGAAGCAAAACACAGAACCAGTTTTGAGCGCAGACCATCACCCCCTAGGTCAGAGCTAATACTTTTAATCCTCCTCATAAAGTTATCAGCGGCATTTTAGGGGCACTCCCCGCCAGCTGTCTCCCCCCCGGCTACAGCAAGGGTAGAGGGGACAGCCTGGCCCGCCTGCTGAGCTGCTAGCACAGGGGACAGCAATGACCAGGGGGCACAGGGGACAGCAGTGACCAGGCGGCACAGGCGAGGGTGGAGCGCTCCTCTCCCCGGCCAGTCACCAGGGGGCGATGCACGGTCAGCCAAACCCAGCGCTCCCGACAGCTTCCCACGCTGCGAGGTCGGGGAACCGCACAGAACCGCACAGAACCGCACGGAACCGCACGGAACCGCACAGAACCGCACAGAACCGCAGGATACTCCGAGCTGGAAGGGACCCACAAGGATCATCGAGTCCAACCCTTGGCCCTCCACAGGACCATCCCCAAGAGTCACACCGTGTGTCCCAGAATATCATCCAAATGCTTCTTGAGCTCTGCCAGGCTTGGAGCTGTGACCACTGGCTGTTCCAGTGCCCGACCGCCCTCTGGGTGAGAAAGCTTTTTCTAATATCCAACCTAAACCTCATCTGACACTACCTCAGGCCATCCCCTCGTGTCCTGTCCCTGGTCTCCACCGAGAAGAGACAGTGTCTGCCCTTCCTCTTCCCCTCACAAGGAAGCTGTAATGCAATGAGGTCTCCCCTCAGTCTCCTCCTCTCCAGGCTGAACAGACCAAGTCCCCTCAGCGACTCCTCACACGCCTTCCCCTCAAGGCCCTTCACCATCTCCATAGCCCTCCTTTGGATGCTCTCTAATTGCTTAATGTCTTTCTTATATTGTGGTGACAAGCCTACCTGGGTCCAGCATCAGTCTCTTCAAATACTGGATCATGTTGAGTAGTTCCTTACTTAGCTCGCCCTCTCCCCAGGGTTGCATTCAGTGGGTAAATCTCTACTTACCACTGTGAGAGCTCACAGATTCTGTTCAGAAAGGTACAAGATTTATTCCTGACACTTGCCTCTCACTTTATTTTCTCATATATTTCTAAAATATAATCAGACAAAATCATCACCAAATACAGTAATTTTCCCTGCACCCACCCTGTCTGATTACCTTGACTATGTACAGCTTTCCCACAAGGAGCAGTGAAGGGGCAGGCACTGATCTCTTCTCTCTGGTCACCATCGGTAGAACCTGAAGGAATGGCATGAAGCTGTTTCAGCGGAGGTTTAGATTTGATATTAGAAGAAGGTTCTTCACCCAGAGTTGGTTGGGTGTTGGAAAAAGCTCCCCAGGGAAGTGGTCACAGCACCAAGCCTGACAGAGTTCAAGAAGCATTTAGACAACACTGTCAGGCACATGGTGTGACTCTTGGGGCAATTCTATAATTCTATGTAGCCCTTTGGGCCAGCTGATATGTGACAGGAAGAACATCTATGCCTAAGAATTCCTTCAAAATTACATTCCCACTGTAACATTCAGTCACCTTGAAGTGACTTGCAACAATCAGAAATCTCCAGCACTCTCAGATGAGCTGCTTGTGTCTTGGGCCATATTTCCTCCACCATAAGGAGACATTCAGTGTGTGTTTACAAAAGGACTCAGGACATTTTCCCTAAGTTTGGAAGACCTAGTTCTGCAGGAGCTATCAACTCCTTTGAGAAAAAGATGTATGAATTTAAAATGTTTATGCAGATTCCACCTCTAAGGATGTAATTAATATTCTGGAGTCCATCACTGTAGCTGTGTTATTACTAGTGTCCATCCTTTCTCTCTACTTACATCCCAATAACTATTTGCAATTCAGTTTGAACATTCCAAGCTGTTTCTTGAGAGGGAGGTGAGAACAAATTTTCATAATTACAGGGAAATATTATCTAGGTTAAACATGGGCCTTTTTTTCCTTGCATTCTGTAAGGCAGCATGGCTCCACAGAACTTTCACAACAGTGAGCTGCCTTCGAAACCATGTGACTGGTGAAATTTCAGTCTCAGGATGAAATGTTTTCATTAGTCATCTCCGTTTTGCTGGATATAGCTCTGCAAAGAAAAATTCACCAAAGATGCACAATTTCTAAAGCTACCCTGAAATGGTTTAATATTGAGCACAGCGTTGCAAAAATTTTACCTATCATTAGTAAACAGTTGATTGAAAGCGCACATTCAACTTCTACAGACCTCTCCTGGCCTCTCACACCCTGTAATGAATACTTTCTGATGGCAAAGAAGAAGGAAAGAAATAAGAAGGGATGAACTGCTCAAACGAAGAAAGTGAAAGAACTTCAGGGCACTCTCTGACAAGATAATAAGAAAAATGTAGGTAGGTTTATTTTGGCAGGAAGAAGCAGTGACTAATCATGCACAAAGGAAGCCTCTACAGAGTGGGAGTTTGAGGTGCAGGTGGGGAAAGAAAAGGACGTCACCAGGATAAAGAACATTAGCATGACAGAGAATTCATATTTTCAGTGTGTGTCTGGGTTTCCCTTCATGATGCCTCAATCTGCGCTGGTAGTATTCATTAAATCCAGAAGCTGCCACAATGGGAAACTCGTACCCACCTTGAAATCAATCTTACAGAGCTAAAAGAAAAATGAGCAGAAATTTTAGATTGACTGAACAGAAGAAGGAGGGAAACAAACCAAATCTGCCAAACCTACAAACAACACAATTACAGCTCTACTTAAAAGCAAGCGCAGAAGTTGTAACTAGTAAGAATCCAGGAGTATGCCTGAACTCCTCCTGAAGTGTATCCATGTTAGCACCTGGGACAGCAGCAGGAACATCCTGCTCCTGGGCGCTGTAAATACCAGCACGGAAACACGAAAACACAGGAACAGCAGAGGGAGTGTGTGCCATCCCCTAGTATGTTATTGATCAGTATCTTGGCAATGTCTGTTCTGCACTGATAGTTTAGAAGCATAAGCCAACCTCATCTGGAAAAATATACACACATAAGACCATGCAGGCAAATCAGGACTAGATATTCAAGTCCCTCCCTAGATTACATCTGGCTCATCAGATTTTCTGCTGGAAAACTGTTTCTTTATTTGTGCCTAGAACCAAAATGAAAACTACTAGAACATGAAGATAAAAAATAAGTCTGATTCTGAGTTATGAAATAACACATATGTGAAAGATGTTGCTGCAGGTTAAAGCAATCTGAAGCAGACTTGCTAGCTGGCTTACAAACATTCTAGTCTGAAAAAGAAAATACATATATTCAAGCACCATCATCTGAAGAAAGAGAATATCCATCAGTTTTACAGCATGGAGTCAGTAAATTCTTGTCCTTAAGACTACAATTTTACCTTGACATTTCTGAAACTATATGAATGCCCCCCATATTATAAAGAATTCAGTCCTATGACACTTGCAGGACTTTTCTAGACATCAACAGAGATCAGTACTGTTACATCTCTGAGTCTTATTGTGTAGTGTAAATTCAGCTTGGCTCTGTTTAGTCAAATTCTTAACAGACAAAAAAGGGTAAGTTCAGAGACACATGAAGGTATTCTGAGGCTTATAGACATATTTCTCAGCTGTGGGGTAAAAAAAAAAAAAAAGAAAAAAAAGAAAGAAACTAAACCAGCAGTTCTGATACATTTGTAATTTTCAATGGAAAATGTGAATGGGGATCATTCATCCCTGCTGGGCAATTTCTAAGAAAGACTCTGTGTAATTGTGTGGTTGTTACACTCCATATTGTATGCATCTAAATTGAAGTAGGAAAGCCTAGAAGTTATAATCCAAGTCGACTACTAGTCTAATCAGTCTATCGTGCTTATTGTAACTCAGTAATGAGTTGCTGGAAGGATATCTCTAAGCTGTATGGAATGGCCTAGAAAAGATCCAGTCACTTTACACATCTGAGAGGAATTAGATATACAATGCTATTATAAGAAAAATGTTTATATAAATTCCAATTTTTTTTTTTACCACTCTCTACAATAGACAAGGGTGAATAATTTGCAGTGAATACAGGGACTGTGAGTAGTAACATTTACCTCGGGAATACTTTCATCAGACACCCGCAGCCTAGCTACAGAACGGAAGGCCCGAATCAAATCATTCTTCAGAATTACCTTTTAAATCAAAGTCAACCCTTCTAGGCATGAGTTGAAACTATTCAGAGAAATCAACACTACTGTGTTACATTTGGAGGTAGCTGCTTTGTTTTATAAATCTCACTGCAAATACAAAGCTATGCCTGATATTTCCAGGACTGCATAAACATTCCCCTTTTGTGGCACTCATATTCTGTTCCAATCTAAATAATTTAAAATGCTGTGTACAGAAAGCCTACAACAAGTAATGCCACATATAAGTCTGACATTTCACTCCTGTCCAGTTACAGTGAGATTTTGATTTCTTCAGTACTCTCCTGGGTTCCTGGGTACCTAATTAATGAATTGAAGGTTCAGAACCTGACTGCATTCTGCTCCAGCCTCTAGAGTAAAATCCTGAAAGAGCTGGACACAGGGCTCTTAGAAATGCCAGTGTTCCCCGAGAGAGCTGGGATGGAGGAGCTGTAAGTTTTGGGCTGCTCTGAAACGACTTGTACAGCAGGGATCTCCAGAAGACAGACTCACTGGAGGGTCCCTTGTGGCTCCACAGACCTCGTGGCTAGCAACAGGAATATTATGGTCCCCTGGCACAGCTGCCGAGTGAGGGAAATATTTTTCTTCAAATATATTGCATTCAGGTGCTTCTGAAATGAAATTTTCTTTGATTTCTGGTTCACAGGTTTCTGCTTAGAAATAGAAGAAATCAAATTCAAACAATCAAATCATGTCTCATAAACAACAGACCCTGGCTGTTCAGTGATCTCCATGTGGTACTGTTCTCTAGAATAAAGGTTATTTAAAGACAGTTCCCACTGCTTTTCTGATGGTGGATTAAACAATAACACAGATGTTGGGTATAGCTGTATTGTAGCCTGTTTTAGTTCCAAAATAGCATAAAGTAACTGCAGCCTTAACATCTGCACAAGAAAGAGCCATGCACAATTTTAACAACATCAATCAATCCAAGAATCTTTAAAACAGTGTATGAAACAGGAGTCGAAGGAACTCTAGCTCTGATTCATCACTGCTTTCACTCAAACTGTCTAAATTTAAAAACCACCACCTTCAGCAATCTTTAGCAAAACAAAGGAGGAAGAGAATGAATTTATATGAATGGGTGTTAGTTTTCCCTTATGAGGAGGTCAGTTTGGCAAACTTCTACAGGGATCAGCAACAGGCATGCTGCAGTTTTCTTGCTTTTCCTGCATCATGCCTTATCCCTAAAGAATTTCAGCTTCCTGCTCAGTTGCACCTCAATGAAAACTGGCAGCAGAGGGGCAAAAGTACCTGGAGTATTATGTTCCTGGCTGTGTTTCCAAGCAGAACTCTGCAAACCTGCTGGTGGGCATCCTCTCTATCCAAATGATGCCTAAGCTAAATATTATTTTGCTGTTTAAAGCACAGGTTCTGAGAATAAGATCAAGCAGGCACCTGGAGCAGAGTTCCTCTCCCACCATCCCTGGCACCTACCATTTTTTTTCTTTTTGCTGCCTGGACAGCTTAGCAGGCTAACCTTCACCCTCTAAACAGCAGCTATATAATGGAAATACTTTACCAAAGACTGGCAAAGTAGTTTGCAAAGAGAGGAAACAGAAGCAGTGTGATTTTCATTTGCTGTTCTCTTGTGTAATCTCCAGCAGCTCTGCGAAACTAGTGTCACCAGCAGGCAGATTCTGGCCAGTTGCAAGACCAGGGCACCAGTGCCACAAAAGAGCTGATAAAAAGCCCACTCCCAGGGATATGCTCAGTTTTTTCCAGATATATTTAAGCTATAAGGTATCAGTATGGCTCTTAATCAAAGGCTAGCTTTGTTAAGTTCAGTGTGTAGAACAGTAACTTGCCAGAAAAGACTTCAGAGGTCCTGAGAAGTTGAATTACAGCCACTTAAACAATTTCTAGGACGGTGTCAGTCAGTGCAGTCATCAGAGGCAATGCAATTATGCACTGAGCCTAAGCAGAGGCCAAGACTGGGCTGCCTCTGAAATCATAAAACCAAATTAAAAACAAAAACAGTGACATATGCAGAATGACAGCTCTTCTTATGCATCCAGCTGGATACTACTGTCCAATCTCTTCTTTAATTGACAGCTGAAACAACAAGAAATAAACCCTAAAAAGCTAGGCCTTGAATTCTCAAAGTTCAGGCTGACTTAACAGGTGGTGAGAGCAGTACTAGGAACTGGCCTTTCTTGTGAAATGGCTGAAACTGCCTCAATACACACCGTGATGCTCAATTCCTCCTTACCAGATGGAAACTCTTGCAACCTAAGAAAGGATAGCACATCCTTCCTCTACTCAACAAGAGAAGAGCTTCCTACTGCTTATACTCAGAAAACAGCCTTTCTTAAGCGCCTAAATAAAGTGTCTGACAACAGTCTGTTCTCTAGAGAAGTTTTTGACAGGACAGGGTGCCCAAACAAATACAAGTAACTAGAGAAAGGTACATGGTATAACAGCCACATAAGGACACCACCATTATTGCTCAGAGATACTGGAGCAAGTGAGCAGTGCCGGGATGCAGCATCTTTGTGACCAGGAGGTGCCTGGACCCCTAAGCAAGAGCTTGATTCCAGCATGAAAATTACCCACTGTCTTTGATGATGGTTTCCTCCATATTTCCATGGTAATTTGGAGATGTTATTTTGAGTACTGATACAACAGAGGACTAAATGAAATATTCATCTGATACAACAGAGGACTAAATGAAATATTCATCTCCAATTGCTTTACAAAAGTAGTTCCACAGGCATCTTTGGCATGATTTACTAGATCCATTAAAACTCTAGTAAACATTTGTTAAATTACATAAATTAGAGGTAGGGAGAAAAGTTGCAAATGCGTATTTGCTCAGCCATGCCTCCCTGTTGGCACAGATGTCCATGGACTATGATTCATGAATACTGTTTTGGGGTCAGATATACTTTCAAGCCCAGAAGTACATTTATATTAAATGAACAACTTTGCAATGCATTTACTCCAGATTTTTCAAGCAAAATTAATTGTGGCAGTTCAAGTTACCCTGGCTGTCAGACAGCCTGCAAAATGTTTTTCTCAAAAGCCTTTGCACAGCTGAGAGGGATCTTTGGGTTTGTTTACTTCATTACAAAAGGCAGAGAGGGAAACTGGTAATATCACTCTCATATTAAAATGTTTCCTAGAAACAATTAATAAAATTTAAAGAAAATTAATCAGAAAAGACATTGGTTTCATATGTTAATCCCTAAGCAGTAGCTAAAAGGCTGGAATTTACAGAAGAACATAAACATTCTGCCTGTGTTTCAATTTGTTTGCTAAATCTTTACTTACTAACATTGTGCGATACAGAAGAGATTTTAGGGTGGAGCATTTTTTCTCCCATTTCATTATTGCTATTAATAGTTTAATTGAACATCTCCCTCCAATCTAATTATAATAGTCTTTGCTAAGACAATTACAATTTGTGATACTTTGATGTGACTTAATTGGTTAAATTCACTAGATAATGTGTGTACCTTAGGCTGAAGATGTATCCTCATATTTAAGTGTTACATACTATTGCAATCAAATTTGTAATAGTTCAGAGGACTAATTTTAAAAGCTGTTCTTCAGAAAAGTTTGTTTTGGGCTTGTTCTAGAGGTCTGGGCTCAAGCTCACTGCAGAAAAAAAAAGTACCAGTTTTATTTCTGTCTGAGAAGGTCCTTCCTTCAGGATTTTTAATGCTCATGACATGGAGAGTTGGCTGGAGGAACACAGCTTTCAGCTAGAGATGTTGTGAGCCCTTGCAGCCTCACACAGAATTCCACCCGTGCCAACAGCAGCTAAGAAAAAATATTCTTTTCAAATGAATGGTTATGTCCAACCTGCATGTAACTGGAAACATAAAGCACTGATGAACAGAGCTTTGAACAACATCCACTGCAGCTTTTCTCGTTTACCTCAGGTACTTAGGTTGTATTTGTCAACCAATATAAATCATAGTCTTTACAGCAATTTATATCTTGCACAGACCCTTGGAGACACCTCTCTTCAGTGGAGATACCAAAGGGAGAAAATATGGTACAAATGACATCACTACAAACTCACTCCAGTGGGGCCAGAATTACTGTACAGTTTTCTCACTGTGACTTGCTAATCAAAACTGCTGGCAAAAAGAACCAGCTTTTCACTTGAAAAATACTGCTAATTGCTGAGCCCAAAGAGAAGGAATTGAAGGAAAAAAAAAAAAAGGAAAAAAAGGAAAGAAAAAGGAAAGGGGA